>VZQC01012951.1:3404285-3528688 GCA_009823505.1 Rhizomys pruinosus
ACAGCAACATAGTCTGGACACTTATTTGATCAACTTGATTGTACATATAAGCCCCACCAGCTGGATGGTGGGAGACATGGGCTGTGTGGGTTTGGGCATAGCTGCTTGCAAATTGGTTTTACATGAAGGATGCTTGTACTCATAACTTATTACTTATTGTTAAAAAAAATAAAAATAAAAAAAATTGGAAAAAAATTCAGCCAAAAATAAATAAAAAAAATTCAGCTACCCTTTTAGCCGGGTGTGGTGGTGCACACCTTTAATCCCAGCACTTGGGAGGCAGAGGCAGGTGGAGGATCTCTGTGAGTTCAAGGCCAGCCTGGTCTACAAAGTGAGTTTCAGGACAGCCGGAGCTATAGGGAGACCCTGTCTCAAAAAGACCCCCCCCCAAAAAAATTCAAAATTGGGGGGCTGGAGAGATGGTTCAGTGGTGAAGAACATTGCAGTTTTTCCATCTCCCGGTTTGATTCCCAGAACCCACATGGCAGCTAACAACTATGAGTAACTGCATTTCCAGGGGATCCACAGCCTCTTCCTGTCTCCGCAGACTTTGCATGCCATATGTGTACTTAAATACATGCAGGCAGTACACTCATACACATAAAATGGTAAAAAATTCAAAATCATACTGTATCACTATGTGACTTCTTCTGCAATATTACTGTTTATTTGCTTCCCCAGACTGGTATCAGATGTAATACAAAATAATAGTACAAATGACACATCAACTGAGACAGCAAATATGTCCTAAAATTAGAACCAGCCCAATGAGGTTATGGCTATAATGTCAAAAGAGGGGAAAAGAAAAAGAAACTAGATAAAGCAATGGCAAGCCATTTAAAAGGGGGGAAATTATTCTCTTTAAAGCTTGGTAGACATTACTACATTATCCATTATAGACTGTGTCAACTTATATTCCAGAGCCTATTGTAAAAAGTGTCCGTTTCCAGAATCCACTGCATAGTTTTGTAATTTGTAGTGTCTTTTCTGACAAATGCAACTATCCCTGTGTGATTTTCCTTGGTTGCTTTACTGATTTTGAATTTTATTTTTCAAATATTTTATATGTGCAGTCCTTTAATCCCAGCACTGGGGAGGCAGTGACAGGGGGATGTCTGTGAATTCCAGGCCAGCTGAATTACAGGGAGACCCTGTCTCAAAAACACACACAAAAAACCTTCCTTATTTTTACTTTATGTGTATTCACATATAGCCGTATAATTGTAGACGTGTTGTGCAATACCCACAGAGGACACAAGAGGGCATCAGATCACTTGGAACTGCAGACATTTGTTAGCTGCTATGTGGATCCTGGGATTCTACCATGTCTTCTGTAAGAACAGCCAGTGTTCTTAATCCTTGAGCCATCTCTCAGCGTCCCCACGTTGATATTTAAAAATATCATTTATTTTTATTTTGTGTATGAGTGTATTGCCTGCATGCGTGTAACTGTACCCGAGTCATGTAATGCCTGCTGAGGTCAGAAGATACCATGGAGCTGGAGTTACACCACATGCCTGCAGAGAATTGACCCTAGGTCCTCCGCAGGAGCAGCTAGTGTTCTGAACTGATGAGCCATATCTACAGGTTGATTTTTTTATTTTTTAATTAAATAATTTTTTAAAACATTTTATTTTTTATGTGTATGAATGTACTGTCTGCATGTAGGTTTGTACACCCGTGTCCTGCAATGCCCTGGAGGTCAGAAGAGTGTGTCAAGTTCCCCTGGAACTGGAGTTCTCGTGGAATTGGAGCTACAGAAGGTTCTCAGCTGCCATGTGGGTGCTGGGGATTGAACCCGGATCCTCTGTAAGAGCAGTTGGTGCTCTTAACCATGCTTACAACTCAACAGTTTTTACAATGGTAAATGTGGGTTTCTGATAAAGCTAAGCAGATGTTACAGGATCAGATTTCTCATGGTAATCTTGCTCATTTAATTTATGATATGCTAACAGGCACAGGCACAGCGGCAGATAATCTCAATCGGATCAAATCCAATTGCCTATGATGTACTAGATTAAAGAGATAGCCATTAGGACATGGGAAAAAATTAACACAGATACAGCTAAAAAATCTTTTATAAAAATTGTACAAGGTCCTTTTAAAGATTACACCCAATTTGTTAGTAGATTACAAAATACTGTTAAAAAAACTATGAAGGATACTGCTGTCCAGCAGATCCTTCTTAAACTGGCTTATGATAATGCTAATAAAGACTGCCAGGAAGTTATCAGACCAATAAGAGATTCAGAAACAACTATGGATTACATAAAGACTTGTAAAAATATTAACTCTTTCAAACATAAGACAAAAATAACAACTTTAAAAACTTTTACAGTCCATAAAACATCTAATGTTAAATGTTACAACTATAACAAAATGGGACTTGTATGTAAAGACTGTTGTGTCCCTAATCAACTTCCTAAAAAACCTGTTAATTCCTCTACAAAATGAAAGCCCCCTGGAGTATGCCCAAGGTACAAAAAGGGGCTTCATTGGCTTAGAAAATGTAAATCTTGGGCTGGAGAGATGGCCTAGCGATTAAGAGCGCCAACTGTTCTTGCAGAGGACCCGGTTTGATCCCCAGCACCCACATGGCGGCTGAGAATCGTCTTTGACTCCAGTTCCAGGCGAATCCAATGCCCTCTTCTGACCTCCTCAGCATTGCATGACATGGGTGCACAAACCTACATGCAGGCAGTACACTCATATGCATAAAAAATAATAAGTAAAAAAATAAAAAAAAGAAAATGTAAATCTAAACTTGATAAAAAAAAAAAAAAAGACAACACTGGACAAAGACAAATCACATCAGGAAAACTAATACAGGGACCTGCCCTCAGCCCCGTACAAATCAAGAAAACACAAACTTTGAATGATAGACCTAATATTTTGTTATTACAGGCAGCTACTAAAGACAGTGCCACTATAGACATTCCAGCCCCTAAAACCTTGGAGTTACTTCTTATACATAATCCTCATAAAATACCAACAGACTATTATGGCCTTATTCCAAAAAAACACAGTTGGACTATTATTAGGATGAAGTAGCTGCACTATGTTGAGTCTTATAGTTCATAGTGTTGTTATATAAAGATAAAGATTGGGGGGGCTGGAGAGATGGCTCCGAGGTTAAGAGCACTGACTGCTCTTGCAGAGGACGCGGGTTCGATTCCCACCACCCACATGGCAGCTAAGAACTGTCTTTAATTCCAGTTCCAGGAGAATCTGACGCCCTCTTCTGACCTCCGCGGCATTGCATGACATGGGTGCACCAACCTACATGCAGACAGTATACTCATACACATAAAAAAAATAATAAATAGGGGCTGGAGAGATGGCTCAGTGGTTAAGAGCACTGAGACTACTCTTTCACGGGACCTGGGTTCAATTCCCAGCACCCACATGGCAGCTAAGATGCTGTCTGCACAGCATTGCATGACACGGGTGCACCTATTTACATGCAGACAGTACACTCATACACATAAAATAATAAGTTAAAAAATGTTTAAAAATAAATAAAATAAATAAAAAAATTTTTAAAGATCATATAAAATTTTTTTTCTCTTATGTTACATGTGTCCAAAAATCTTAGAGTCCCTAAAGGAAAATTTATTGTACAACTGTTACTCCTTCCATATTGTCATCCTAAAAATAAAACTAATAATATTAGAACTGGAAGCCTTGGCAGCACCACCCCATTTGCTGCATTGACCACCCTACTCCAGGAACATTCTAGACCCATGTTAAACCTTCATATAAAAGAAAAGACATTTACTGGCGTGTTAGATACAGAAGCCGATGTTTCCGTCATTCACACTGAGGAATGGCCCGATTCCCGGCCTAAAGAAATAGCCAAGGCTACTTTGTCAAGAGTAGGCACATCATCAGCTGAACCAACTTTTTATCAGTGCTGAGATTTTATGAGCACAAGAGGCTGATAACATTTTAGCATTTCTACAGCCTTTTGTCACCCCACTGCCTGTTAATTTATGGAGATATGATTTTCTACAGCAAACCAATGCAAAAATCTGCATTCTTAAACCTTTTTCATAGGGGCCACTGAATTATAGCCCCTAAAAATAAATTGAAAATCTAATGACCCTATCTAGACCCCTCAGTGGCCCCTTACTATAAAAAATTAATGACTATCCATATACTTTATGAAAACAACTCAAAAAAACATTTAAAATTTACCACCTCACCTTAAAACTCCCCTATATTTACTATTAAAAAAAATCTAAAAAATGACACATACTTATTAATCTCAAAAATGTTAATAACAGTTTAACTGGGCTTGCCCTCCCCTGCCTATAACCCTGATAAATGGCCACTTATTGTTATTGATTTATAAGACTGTTTTTCACTATTCCTCTCCACCCTGAGGATGGTCCCAGATTGACATTTTCTTTACCCCAACCAAACTACAAAGTTCCCTTACAGAGATACTAATGGACTGTCCTGCCTCAAGAAATAAAAAAATCGGGCTGGAGAGATGGCCTAGCTGTTAAGAGCGCCGACCGCTCTTACAGAGGACCCGGGTTCAATCCCCAGCACCCACATGGCGGCTGAGAACCATCTGAAACTCCAATTCCAGGAGAACTCCAGTTCCAGGGGAGTCCGACACCCTCTTCTGACCTCCGCAGCATTGCACAACACGGGTGCACAAACTTGCATGCAGACAGTACATTCATACAGAAAGAAATAAAATTAATAAAAAAATTAAAAAAAAAGAAATAAAAAAATCTCCCACTATTTGGCAATGGTATGAAGATCAGGCTCTTCAACCTTTAAGAACCAAATATTCTACTTGCTATATTATTCATTATATGGGTGATATATTATTTTCTGGTAAAAAAACAGACTACTTTAGACACTCTTTTCCGAGAGCTTCTTTCTAGATTACAACAATATGGACTTGGCACCTGAAAAAATTCAAAGTACCACTCCTGTTTCATATCTTGGTTACATAGTAGACCATACTAGAATCAAACCCCCCAAACTTTCTTTTAAACATAATAATCTAAAAACTCTCAATAACTTTCAAAAATTATTAAAAGATATTAACTTTGACCATCTCTGGACATTCCTACTTCAGTGCTGACTAATTTGTTTTCTACTTTAAAAGTAATTCAGTGCTTAATAGCCCTTGAGCGATATCTTCTAATGCCTTATTAAAATTACAACTAGTAAAACAACAAATTAAGGATTCCATCTTTCACAGAGTTGATTATAACTTGCCAGTACAACTTGTGATAATTTCCCTCTGCACGTACTCCAACTACCATTATTGCTCAAGAATTATTACCATTAAAATGGGTTTATCTTCACTCCAAACAACAAAAACACTTATCTTATGTCCAATTCATAAGATAACTCTTAGCTGCCTCTCGACGACACATTGTATCATGTTGACAAAGGACCCAGATATTATATTTTTACCCGTAACTAAGGAAAAGTTCTCCTTTACATTTCCCCATACTACTTGGTTACAAATTGGTCTAATTATATAAAACAGTTACGGTATAAACTTCTTACAAAAATTACAAACACACTAAATTTGTTATTAACAATATTGTTTCTTCCTCTCCAGGCCCTAACGCTCCCACGTATTTTATAGATGCTTCAATGAGTGGTGAGTAGGCCATTGTTGGTCCTAACGTCCAAAAATCCTCTGTTGGACCATATCATTCTGGTCAACATTCTAAACTCTTTACATTAATTCAATTACTAACTAAAACACACAAACCTTTAAACATAGTGGTATCTGACTCTCAGTATGTCGTTCAACTGTTCCCCTATATAGTTACAGCCTTTTTACATTCTACTAACCCTACACTGTTCACTTTTTTCACAACTTCAATCTTTATTACAAAATCGTACCTGTCCTTTATATATCACTCATATCTGTTCACATTCAAATCTACCTGGACCTTAAAGACACCTTGGCTAATGCCCTAACTATGCCTATATTTTCTACACTTCAACAAAACATTGTACCTTACATTCAAATGCTTTTCATTTACACAATGCCTATAATATCTCTTTCCCAAGCATGCTCAATTGCTTGCTCCTGTTCTGTTTGTGTCCCCCTACATACTTCTACTATCCCCAGAGACTCTACATTCTAATCATATCTGACAAACTCATTTTACACACTTTCCTACACCAGGAGCCAATCTTCTTTTCATGGTTATTGATACCCATTCATCCTTTAAACCAAGTCAATTAAAAATAATGGGAAAAGAATACGCTCTTATCACCTTAGGTGATGGATCAGACGTTTGGACTCCGCTCCATTGTATCCACCACCAACCCCCAGACAGAAAAAAAGATGGGTCAACACCATTACAACGTTGACAAAAAAACAACAGATATAAGCATACATCAGCCATCTCGTAAGAGTCCATGCTCTACCAAATCACAAACACCTCCATATCCCACATGGGCTCAAATAAAAAAAAATTTTTTTTTTTTGGTCTATTCGAGACATGGTCTCCCTGTAGCCTCAGCTATCCTGGAACTCGCTCCGTAGACCAGGCTGGCCTTGAACTCATAAAGATATGCCTGCCTCTGCCTCCCGAGTGCTAGGATTAAAGGTGTGTGCCACCACGGCCGGCTCAAATAAAAAAATTATCGAAAAAAACTAAAGCTGACCAAAAAAAAAAAAAAAAAAAAAAAAAAAAAGCCAGAGTGGTGATTGGCATAACTTTAATCCTAGCACTGGGGAGGCACAGGCAGGCAGATCTTTTTGAGTTCAAGGCCAGCCTGGTCTACAGAGCGAGTTCCAGGACAGCTGGGGCTACAGGGAGACCCTGTTTCGAAAAGACCAAAAAAATAAAACAAAACAAAACAAACCCTAAAGCTACTCTTCAATCCTAACCTGTGCTTCAGGGGTGTGTGCTCATAATTACACCTATTGGGCCTATACTCCTTTGCCCCCTCTTTTACAGATACTGGTTTGGACCGACTACGGCCCTTTCGTATACACCAATGACTCCTTTCATCAATGACTCCTTTCATCAATGACTCCTTTCATCAATGACTCCTTTCATTTTCCCCTCCTTGGGAAATGGGGCCAATCCCCAAACCTGAGGAGGAAGGAACTAAAGTTAATATATCTTTGGGATTCTCTACTCTCCCTATATGCTTTGGGATGCTTGATTTATGTCTAAAAATATTTCCTCAATGGGGGGGGGATACAATTGTGCCAATCAGACTGGATTTCACAAGGGCTTTCATGCCAGTGCTTCTTTCCTGTTCAATTATAACTAAGGAAAGATGTCAAATGTCAAGTAGGTAACAGGACTTACCGGGAGCTTTTACCACCCGAGGAACCATGTGAAGCAGTATCCTGGATTCGTCATCACAAGGACCTGATACCTTTGTGGAGCAACTGTCGAGGCTCATTTGGCAAGATCGCTACATTATATAATTACACCTTTATTGACTGGGGACCATGTGGGTATTTTGATAGTTGTAATATTTTCTCTTGTAATGACTCTTCAGTTATTACTTTTAACAAAACTTATTTGAATCACACAATTTATGGTTTGTGGAACAACATAAATGTGGTTCTTTCATGGATAAATGGAAGCTTGTCACCTCCCCATCCTCGGATGGTTCACCCCCTAAGTCCTGAGCAATGGCGTATTTGGAAAGCTCCTGCTGCTTTACATGAATTCAATTGAGCTATTGGCTCAGCAGCTGTTATAAAACCTCAGAACTGGGGCTGGAGAGATGGCCTAGTGGTTAAGAGCGCCAACTGCTCTTGCAGAGGACCCGGGTTCGATCCCCAGCACCCACATGGTGGCTGAGAACCATCTGTAACTCCAATTCCAGGAGAACTCCAGTTCCGGGGGAAACCGACACCCTCTTCTGACCTCCGTGGCATTGTATGACAAGGGTGCACAGACCTACATGCAGAAAGTACATTCATACATATAAATAAAAAAAAAAAAACAGAACTGAAAGACAAAAAAAAAAAAAAGCCGTGCATGGTGGCGCACGCCTTTAATCCTAGCACTTGGGAGGCAGAGGCAGGCAGATCTTTGTGCGTTCAAGGCCAGCCTGGTCTACAGAGTGAGTTCCAGGACAGCTTGAGCTACAGGGAGACCGTGTCTCTGAAAAAAGACAAAAAACAAACAAACAAAAAAACCCTCAGAACTAAACCATAATTTATACTTTCTCTGGATATGTGCATTTCTGCATAAACCACCTTTCTTAATAGCCATTGGGAAATTTACTTTGAATGATTCACTGAAAATGTTGTCTTGTACAGAGTGTTCTTTATTTTCATGTATCAATCACATTATTCCTTTTAAGTCATCTTCTGACAGTATTGTATTACTATGTCAGAGGTTAGAATTATGGCTACCTGTTCATTTATCAGAACCTTGGACAGACTCTTTGCTACTGCATGAATTACTTTTTTTTACCTTTCCGTAGAGCAAAACGTTTCATTGATTGGATCATAGCAGGCACTATTGGGCTTATAGGAATTATCACAGTAGGAACAGTTTCAGGCATGGCCCTGCATCTATACAAAATAATGATTTCATTACCAGATGGCACAACCAGTCACATTCACTTTGGGCTCAGCAATGAGAGATTGATCAGCAATTTGCTTCCCAAATTTCTGAACTTCCAGATGCTATTATCTGGTTAGGAGATAATGTTGATCAGTTGTGTCAACAGTTAAAATTACATTGCTATTGGAACTTTTCTTTTGTTTAACTAATACCCTCTATAACTCTACTAAACACCCTTGGGAGAAGGTGAAGAATCATCTTCTAGACCTCTGGCATAATTTCTCCTTAGATATTTCAGAGTTACAAAAAGACATAGAACAGACATTTGCTCATACTCCCCCTGAACTGTTTTCCTTAGATTTTTATGATGCTCTGTCGTCTACCCTGTCTAAATTAAACCCAGTAAATTGGTTTTCTGGGCCTTCATTACTCCCTTTTATAATTGGACTTTGCTCAATTCTTTTATTTTGGATTCCGACGGGCCTGGCGGCACTCTTCAGGAACCCATGAGAAATTTATAGCTCTTGCCGTCGGTCTTACCAAGAAACAGGGAATTGTGGAGTTGTGAATTCTTTTGCTGGATGAATGTCAACGGCTTGAAAGTTGGCGGAGGGCCAGCTTGGTATGATGGTGCTTGAATGCTTGGGCTTGGTAGAAGCTTGCAGAGTTTGGCTAAGACTCTGCCCTTGAGTGTTTATACTTGGAATGTAAACACAGGAATTGTTAGACATATTATTGCTGAAACCCAATGTCACTATGTTCCCTGTTTACTTTTATGGCTAGGCCTGCTGAACCTTGGATTCTGTTTTTCTCCTAAAGCTTTTCTCAAATCTAGCATGTATACATTGTGTAGCTTTCTGTAATTGTCCTTGGAAAACCTCTGCAACCTGTGAGAGATATAAGAGCTTAAGATTCAGAAATAAAACTCTGTCAGCCTTCCTTCGAGTTGGTTGTCCGTGTCCTTCATCAGAATGGTAGTCCAGGTCTCGGAACCTAGAGTTCAACACAGGCAGGGTTTTCTGAAAAATCTTTTTCAACCGTGCTGCTGTTTCTAGATGGTTTACTATGATTCTACCTGGATTTCATTCTATTAGATAAAATCACTTCCACCAAAATCAAGTCAAGCCTCTGGTTGAAGGTGTCCAAATGTGAGGGCAGCCTGGTATAGAGGAACAGGCGTTTAATTTCAAGCCTCATGGGTCAGGGAAAGGCAGATCGCTGTGAGATCTCTGTGAGTTCCTGGCCACCCAGGGCTACATAGTAGACTCTGACTCATAAAGAAAAAAAAAAAAATTAGTCTGATGGGATGACAGCCTTAATATTCAAACCATTTTGTTTAGTTTCTGTACCACACACATAAGCTTTCTGCAGCCTTAACAGTCTTACAGGTTTGCCCTTGTGATGATCTTTTTTTTTTTTTGGTCTTTTTGAGACAGGGTCTCCCTGCAACCCCAGCTCCCAGCTGTCCTGGCACTTGCTATGTAGACCAAGCTGGCCTTGAACTCACAGAGATTTGCCTGCCTCTGCTGGGCTCAAAGGCGTGGGGCACCATGTGATGGTCTGTATCATAAAGGCTATTTCTTTGAAGAAAGCCACTTTGGACTAGAACACAACTAATGAGATAGAGCAAAGAATCTTCAAATACAGGAACATATCTTGATGTCTGCATCTTCAGAGAATTAACCAGTTTGGGGGGCTAACGGGGCTCAGACCAGGGAATAGGGGGGCAAGCTAGGAGACTGAGTCCTGGGATGGGAAGCTGAGGAGCATGACTCAAAGTCTTTAACTGAGGGATTGCAGCCCACAGTATCTGAATACATAGGGCTTTTCCCTTGAGTGTGTCCTCAGGTGTCTGATGAGGTTTGTGTGGTAGACGAAGCCTCACTCACTCACTGCACTTGTAAAGCGTCTCACCTGTGTGTCCTCTCACGAACGTTGAATTCTGACTTCCAGTTAAATCCTCACCCATGGTCACTGCACTTATAAGGCTTCTCACCTGTGTGTGTCCTCTCATGAATGTTGAATTTTGACTTCTCCTCCCAAGTGTGTCATCTGGTGTGCAATGAAGTTTGACTTCTTGCTGAAACCTCGTCCACAGTCTTTGCATACAAAGGGCTTTTCTCCTGAGTGTGTCCTCTGGTGTCTGATGAGGCTTGAACGGACGCTGAAGTCTCGCCCACACTCATTGCACTTATAAGGCTTCTCACCTGTGTGTGTCCTCTCATGAATGTTGAATTTTGACTTTGAGTTAAAGCCTCGCCCACACTCACTGCACTTGTAAGGCTTCTCAACTGAGTGTGTACTCTCATGAATGATAAATGTCCTCTTCCGGTTAAAGCTTTGCCCACACTCACTACACTTATAAGGACTATCCTCCCCTGAGTGTGTCCTCCAATGTGCAATGAGGACTGACTTCTGGCTGAAGCCTCGGCCACAGTCTCCACATACATAGGGCTTTTCTCCTGAATGTGTCCTCTGGTGTCTGATGAGGCTCGAACGGACGCTGAAGCCTTGCCCGCATTCACTGCACTTGTAAGGCTTTTCACCTGTGTGTGTCCTCTCATGAATGTTAAAGTCTGACTTCCAGTTAAAGCCTCGCCCACACTCACTGCACTTATAAGGCTTCTCACCTGTGTGTGTCCTCTCATGAATGATGAGCTGTGACTTCCAGTTAAAACCTTGCCCACACTCACTGCACTTGTAAGGCTTCTCACCTGTGTGAGTCCTCTCATGAATGATGAGTGTGTTCTTCCAGCAAAAGCCCTGCCCACATTCACTGCATTTGTAAGGCTTCTCTTCCCCTGAGTGTCTCCTCTGGTGTGCAACGAGGTTTGACTTCTGCCTGAAGCCTCGTCCACACTCACTGCACTTATAAGGTTTCTCCTCCCCTGAGTGTGTCTTCTGGTGTGCAATGAGGTTTGACTTCTGCCTAAAGGCTCGCCCACAGTCTCCACATACATAGGGCTTTTCTCCTGAGTGTGTCCTCTGGTGTCTGATGAGGCTTGAATGGACGCTAAAGCCTCGCCCACACTCACTGCACTTGTAAGGCTTTTCCCCTGAGTGTGTCCTCTGGTGTCTGATGAGGTGCGTCTGCTGGCTGAAGCCTCGCCCACACTCACTGCACAGGAAGGGTTTCTCCCCAGAAAGGGTCTTCTGGTGTCTGGCAAGGCACTTATTTACACTGAAGTTGTTCTCACACACAACACACACATGCAGCTTGGCTCCTGAATGGATCCTCTGATGACTGAACATGTTTGTCATGTTTTGGAAGCACAGTCCACACTCTGCACAGATTACAGTTCCAAATTCCAACATGTCTTTTCGCTTCAGGGACTCTTCTGTTTCCTTAGGGCTCCTAACTCGAGCTGGGCTGGCCTCCAGCTCCACTCCTGGGCCGCCATTCTGAGAGCTGACCTGCTGCCTCTGCAGGGGCCTGGACAAGTCTCCCACACTCCTTTCCTTTGTCCTTCCAGATGAAGGCCTGCTGTCTTCTCTCCCTCCGCCTCCTGCTTTCTCTGTCCAGGAGCTCCCATCAGAGGCTTGCTGCTGCTTCTCCTGGGGACCCAGACAGTCCCCTGGGTCAACACGACTATCTGCACACAGGCCTGTGAAGATCAGGGGGCTCTGACCACTTCCCACGGAATCATGTGACAGGTGTTGCTCAGGGAACTTCTGACTGGACAAATCCAGAGGGCAGGAAGGACCAGAGTGGAGTTCCGGGTTTGGATCTGCTGCAGAGGAAAGCAGGAGTCAGAATGGAGTCCTGGTGGGGACAGCTAAACAATCCACATAATCTCATGCTAGACTTGAGCCTGCTCTTCAAAACGCTGAAAACTGTGCGTGCGACCACACCAAGACCTCCTTACATGACCTCCTTTCCTGTCCCTCCATACACCTCACAGCTCCTATTAAATCTAGACACTTGTGCTGGATAGCTTAGTTGTCCACTTGACTCACCTGGGTTGAGGGAGCCTCAATCAGGTAATTTCCTCCATTGTACTGGCCTATAGCCAAGTCTGTGGTGGACCTTCGTGACTCTGTGATGTGGGAGGACCTAGCTCACTGTGAGAATTGGAATCCCTGGGCAGATTATTTTATAGTGTATAAGAAAGCAGGCAGAGTGCAAAAAGATTGGGGGCTTTTGCCAGACCACCTGGGGCATAAGCAAAGATCTGGAACCAACCCAAGTGCCCCCAACTGACAAGTAGGTAGAGAAATGTGGTACATCTACACAATGGAGTTCTATGCAGCAGTAAAGAGACATGACATCATGAAATTTGCAGGTAAATGGATGGAACTAGAAGATATTATGTTAAGTGAAGTAACACAGTCCCAGAAAAACAAAAGATGAATGCTATCCCTCATCTGTGGATGCTAGCACCAAGTACCTAGTTGTAAGGCAAACTGAGCAACGTTAATGTTATATTCCTTGTGATATGAAAACAACTGTGCTCTTATATTGTGAATCCCTTTACGGTTCTAGAATTAACCTACCATTTCTTTTCAGACTTTGGAATTTTGGTATATGGGTGGAGGGTATGTATGCATATTTTATAGTAATATAAAATCGAAAAGGAAAAATGTGAATCTGGAAATATGATTTGGAAATAACATACAGTTTCTTTTCAGACAACATAATTTTAGTATAGGTGAGACATATATGTATATATGCATACATTGAAGTAGTACAAGTTGGAGGGAACAACAACAATAAAAGAACTGGGACAAAAAACAGTGAAGTTCTCCCCAAAACAATAATCCTCTGCTTTGAATAAGACTCTGGAAAGACTCAGAAAAAGACGCAAGACATTATGGCAGAATAAATGAACTCTGGTGGGGTGGGGGGCATGGAAAGGGAAATGAGTCTAAATTAGAGTGAGAAACGATGATAAAGTTTAATAACAATAAAAAATATATTAAGAAAAAAAAAAGAAAGCAGGCTGAGCACAGGCCAGGGGAGCAAGCCATTATGCAGCATTCCTCCATGGGCTGTGCTTCAGCTCCTGACTCCAGGTTCCTGCTACCTTGGGCTGCCTCAGTGATGAACGTTGACCAGGAGATGTAAGGGGAATAAAACCTTTCCTCCCCAAGTGGGTTTTGATTAGACTGTTTTGTCACAGCAAATGATGGCAAATTAAAACAGAAATTGGTACCAGGATTGTGTGGTATTGCCTTGACAGACCTGACCTTGGTGTCTTAGAGAGGTTGTGGAACTGTTTAGAACTTTGGGATAGGATCTCTGGGTTCTCGTTAGCTGGGGCTGAAGAATCAGCTGTGATTAAGAAGAGACCAGAACCTGAAGTGACACATTTGCTTCATTAGGATAATTGATACTGGTTAGCTGGGGCTGAAAAATCAGCTGTAAGTAATAAGAGACCAGCATCATTGTGGTGAAGCCTTCTGGGAAGAATTACCTGAGCCTAATTACACAGGTGTGTTACCCAGAGAGTGCCCAGGGCCTCCATATCAAGGTGTATGCAGGACTTGATAATGAGTAAGAGTATAAGGTTCTGGTGTTCAAAGCTTGAAGGGGTGTTCTAGTTTCTCTTCATTTGCTGTGACAAAACACTCTGACCAAAATCAACTTGGGGAAGAAAGGGTTTATTTGGCTCACATCTCCTGGGTCACATTTCATCACTGAGGGAGCTCAGCATAGGAACTCAGGGCAGAAGCTGAAGCACAGGCCATGGAGGAATGCTGCTTACTGGCTTGCTCCCCTGGCCCATGCTCAGCCTGCTCTCTTATACTGTACATAACAATCTGCCCAGCAGTGGCACCACCCATAGTGGGCTGGGCCCTCCCACATTGCTCAACAATCAAGACAATATTCCACAGATGTGGCCACAGGCCAGTCCAATGGAGCCAATTCCCCAATTGAGGCTCCCTCAACCCAGGTGTGTCAAGTTAACACTAAAGCTATCCAACACAAGGGGTCAGAGAACAGTTGAGGCCTGGCAGTGTGAGAGGCCAGGAAAGGCTGTTGGTGAAAATGCAGGCTTGTTTTCAGTGAAGACCTCCAGAATTTAAGGGTTCATGAAGGGAATGTGAGGTGCCGAATAGAGATCAGAAGACTCTACTGACGAGGGTGCAGCCTCAGTTTCAGGGAAGACCCCAGGTTTTTGGAGATGACAGGACCATGGGATGACCACCAAGGGCAGGCAGTAGGACATATGCAATGGAGCTGGCCTGTCTTGGGAGACAAGCTGTGTGTACTGTGGATGGCAAAGTCATAGGAGTGGACCCTAGAATATTGTGACTCTGGACCCTAGAATATTGTGAGTGAATCCCAGATGTCCGGGCTTGAGCTATTTGCTGGAAATAGGTTTTGGTTAGGTGTGTCTGATTCTTCCCTTTTGAAATAAGACAGCACTTGTTTTGACTTTATTTAGGAATCCACGGAAAGGATACTTTTAAAAGATACTGTGAACTTTGAAGTGTTTGGATTTCTTAAGGACAGTAGGTCATTTTGAGATAGGGTCTTTCTTTAGTCCCAGTTGGCCTGGAACTCCCTATATAGACCAGGCTGGCCTTGAACTCAGATCCACCTGCTTCTGCCTCCCAAGTGCTGGGATTAAAGGTATGTGCCGGGACTGGAGAGATGGCCTAGGGGTTAAGAGCTCCGACTGCTCTTCCAGAGGACCCGGGTTCGATCCCTAGCACCCAAATGGCGGCTGAGAACCGTCTGTAACTCCAGTTCCAGGGGGATCTGACACCCTCTTCTGACCTCTGTGGCATTGCAGACACGGGTGCACAAACCTGCATGCAGACAGTACATTCATACACATACAAAAATAAAAAAATAAAAATAAAGGTATGTGCCACCACACCCTGCAGGAAGTAGGTCTTTTAAGGTTGTAGTGTCTTATGTTGTGATATTAACATCATACCCAGGGATACAAAATGGAAAGCCTGTGGTTTAATATTGATATGTTTGTGTGTCAAGTTGACAAGGGATCAATTGTGCTTGGGAGATTTACTTGCAAATTTGACACACACTGGGGAATTTCCTCCACTGGCCTGGCCTGTGGACAAGTCTTTAGTGCAACTTCTTCACTGCTGAGTGATGTGGGAGGGCCCAGCACACTATGGTCAGTGCCACCACCGGGCAGGTTGTTCTGCTCTGTATAAGAACACAGGCTCTGCATGGCCAGGGCTACAAGGCAGTAAGCAGAGCTCCTCCATGGCCTGTGCTTCAGCTCCTGCCTCCAGGATCCTGCCCTGAGTTCCCACCTTGGGTTCCCTCAGTGCTGAACTGTGACTTTTCTTCCCCAAGTTTGTTTTGGTGAGAGTGTTCTGTCACAGCAAATGAATGCAAATTAGAACATCACTACACATCAAGAAGCACCACAAGTGTTTCTGATATGTAAATCAGTTCAATACACAAATCTCTACAGTTATTACTACACTCACAATGACACACTGACAGAAACCATGTCCACATATGGTGGTGCTTGTGCTTTTGAATGAGAGCAATTAGCCACAGGACCCATGTGGAAATGTCTGTCCTGATTTCCCCAGGAGGCTGAGACACCATCATTTCAATCTCAGTGTAGAAGCATGAGAGAGGAGTTGAACACAAAGGGCATCACATACCTAACAGGGGTCTCCCTCCTCTGACAAATATGTATCAGCAGACTACCTTGTGTCAGCATTTCTACAAGGCAGTAAGCTCTCAGCAACATCGTAGCCTAGGTACCCAGTAACATAAAAGATGCTCCACTCTGGTGGAGCCTTACCAATGTCTAAAGTCCTGGTAATTTCATAATGAGTGTAAATATAACTTTATCCAGAAATCAATTCAAAAGATAATCTTGGGGTTCAGGGACATAGCTGAGAGGTGGAGTGCTTGCCTAGCACAGACAAGGCCTTGAGTTTGATCCCTAGAACCATAGAGAAAGGGAGAGGGAGAGAGAAAAACAAGTGTACAGAGGAGAGACCAATGGGTGCGGCAGGAGGATTATGAGCTTGAGGCCAGCCTGAGGTACACATTTAATTTAAGGCCAGCCTGGGCTACACGGTGAGATCTTGTCTCAAAGAACAAACAAAACAAAAAGAAAAAGCCTCTCAGTATGGGTCCATGAACAGACACAAAATTTATGACAAATGATTACAGGCCCCAGGAAAACTGAATAAAAAAACACCACATATATCAAATATGATTTAAGTACTTGGGAGGCAGAGGCAGGCAGAACTCTGAGAGTTCAAGGACAGCCTGGTCTACAAAGCGAGTTCCCGGACAGCTGGGACTACAGGGAGACCCTCTCACAAAAGACCAAAAAAAAAAAAAAAAAAAAAAAAAAGAATTAAAATGACCAGAAAACAATACCCAGAAAGCAATTCTCATCACTGTACCTCCTGTAGGAAATGTTAACATTAAACACATTGTTTCTTCACAACTGGCACCGGTCAGCTGAAGACAAGCAGTGACCAACCAATTTCAGAAACTGGGAGATACAGCTCTTAGTGAATCTATCTAAACACCCTTTTCTTTTCTTTTTTGGTGCTTTGCCCCAACTGGCCTAGAACTCACTATATAGATCAGGGCAGCCTCAAACTCACCGAGATCTCTCCTCCTCTGCCTATTCTTCCCAATGCTGGTCTGCAAGGAGACACCACCATACCCAGCCTAAACATGCATCCCTTAACTAGGAACATCAAAGCTATGAGAACTCTATGTACATCTGCATTGTTCTCCTCTACACAAAATGCACTTTTCAATTGCAACTGAATTATAATTGTTTGCTCAATAATTATAGTAAGCGTAACTACCATTTCCTACTCAAAAAAATTCGTGTCTCTACTTCTCAGACAACTAAACAAATGCTTTCCGTTTGATCTTTCAATGTCTGGAAGTCTCTAGGCACAAGTCTTTCCTGTCAGCACCTGCAGTGGTCTTTATTTTAGATGTGGATGATGGTCTGAGAGCCCCCGATCCAGCCTGACTCCCATCCCTCCCCAGTCTCCATGCTGTAACTGCAGTTCCCAGGCATCCGACACCCTCTTTTGACCTCCCTGGGCACTGCATGACATGGGTGCACTTACACATGCAGGCAATACACTCATACATATTAAATAAAAATATTTTGGGGGGGGGCTGGAGAGATGGCCTAGCAGTTAAGAGCACCGACTGCTCTTGCAGAGGACCTGGATTTGATCCCCAGCACCCACATGGCAGCTGAGAACCATCTTTAACTTCAGTTCCAGGGGAATCCGACACCCTCTTCTGACCTCCAAGGCACTGCACGACACGGGTGCACAAACCTACATGCAGACAGTACATTAATACACATAAAAAAGAAATAAAATTAAAAAATATTTATAAAAAATATTGTGGTGGGGCTTTAATGGTAGAACACATGCTTGACATGTACTTAGCCAGTCCCTGGATTAAATCCCTAGCTCCAAAATAAATAAATAAATAAAAAAGTTTAAGAACATAACAAAAATGGAACTCCAAGTTTAATAATAAAGGTTTCTTTTCAGTGTGTGTTAGTTTACTTTTGCTTATTTGTTTGTTTAAACAGCGTCTCCTATAGCACAGCTGTCCTGGAACTCTCTATATGGACTAGGCTGGCCTTGATCTCTCTCAGTCTCCTGGAGATCTGCTTCTGCCTCTGCTCGGGGCGTAAGGCCCCTGCCCCCACACCCCACCTGATTAGCTGCTTTCTGGGGGGAATCTTTCTTGCTACAGCTGGAGCTCCACCTGCAAAGAAGAGTTTGGCTGATAGAAGAGCTCCCGTTGTCAGACAGTGCTAGAAGAACAGAAGGACCTTGGGGTGTGTCAGCTACTGTGAAGGACTCTCATAGCCGGCGTATAATGAAATGGCAGGCAGGAGTCAGAGCTTCAGAACACAGGGAAGCCAGTCATCAGCAGGGGCACCTTTCCTTGACTCCACCACAACACACATGGTGCAGCATAACATTCAGTGGTAAAAAGCCTGGGTCAAGACCCTTTTTTGGTTCAGGAATGTGATGACTGAGTCTTCACAACATGGCCTGACATGTGCCTCCCACAAACTTATTAGGACTTTGGCACATTAGCCATCTGAAGTAAGAAGAAAAAAAAAGAAAGAAAAATACCTGGTTTAACTTCTCAAAGAAAGTTTAAATGTCCATGACTCAGATATTCATTATAGAGCTCAGATATGCTAACACTGCACTCATGAATGTGCATAGTTAGTAGACATGTGTCCTCAGATCCTAATTTTCAAACAGTGTCAGAAATCATGTGAATCTACAGCTCCTTTACACAAAGTAAAGGCCCATGTTTCAGTCAGTCTTAACACTGAAACAGGAGAATAACCATTTTGTTTTAAAAACTTAGAAACAAAAATTGTAATTATTATAATTAACATGTTTTGTAACTCTAGGCCCAAGAGTGATGTCACAGAGCAGGGAAGCCTGCTGACACCTTGACTCTGAACCCCCGAACTATGAGAAAATAAATTTCTGTTAAGCCATGTGATTTGGGGCATTTTGTTATGGCAACTGGGCTAGTGTCTTCCTTTCTTTTGGCCTTTCTCCTATCAACAGTCAATTTGAAGAAACAGCTCAATTTCTTCAGAATTCCATTTCAATTTCTCAACTGGCTTTTTGCTTTTTTCTCTTTCTCTTTCTGACAGTGACACTGAAGTCAGGGACTGTTCATGCTAAGTGCCTGCCCTGCAGAGTTAAACCCCCGTCCTCTCAACTGGCATTCTAGCTTTGCTGCCTCTTACTGGCCTTTGCTTGCTTTCTCTACCTCACTCCCTGTTGGGATGAGGCTTCACTTGGCTAGAGCACCATAGGGAGTCCTGCCCCAGTACCCTGATTACCTTGATAGAGGCCCGGCCCCATTCCAGTGTGAGAAACCATGACTTGCAACTTGGCTTTGAAGTACCAAAACTCTCGTGCACCCCCAAACTCCATTCCCACCTCAGAAGCCAGTACTGTTAGTATAAAAGACAGAGACACCAGGAGAGCACCCACAGGAATCCGAAGCCTGGAAGGGAGGACAGAGGTCAAGGGAAGAGCTGCCCTGCAGCTCCTAGTCACCACCTCCTCTCTCAGCCCCTGCGCTGCTGACAGCCCTGGGTCCCATTGCCCAGAACATTCCCACTCACCTGCACAGACAGCCTGGGGACGCTTTCTTTCCTCTCTCCATGTCTCTTTGCCTTGTTCTAGCCGCGTGATCAGTTTTGGTTTGGAAAATGGAATTCCTGCTCACCAGAAAAGAAAACAGGATGCTGTAAGTTATGCTGTCAGGGGAGCTCCGACTTTGCGGATGGAAAGGACTGAAAAGCAAAGACTGAGGGAGGAACTTCAAAGGGTGGAACAAAGTTACTGGAGAGCAGTGGGGAAGGAATTCAGAAAGGACCACAGTGATCAATAATGGGTGATTGATCCCTCCCATTACAGCTCATCTTAATGGTGAAGTCTGAGCACCCATGCACGCAGACACACACACACACACACACACACACACACACACACACACACACGCACACGTTTTACTCTAGAAGATCAAAATTCCCTGGGGAAACAGAACAGAATGCCTTTGCTCCTGATCCAATCAAAACACTAAGCCAGGGGGGCTGGAGAGATGGCCTAGCGGTTAAGAGCACCGACTGCTCTTGCAGAGGACCCGGGTTCGATCCCCAGCACCCACATGGCGGTTGAGAACCGTCTGAAACTCTAATTCCAGGAGAACTCTAGTTCCAGGGGAATCCGACACCCTCTTCTGACCTCCGAGGCATTGCACGACACAGGTGCACAGACCTGCATGCAGACAGTACATTCATATATACATAGAGAACAAAACAAAACAAAACAAAAAACCTCACTAAGCCAGAGAGAAAGATGCCTGCTGGGAGCACAATCTAAAATTTCCCATTGGGAGGAATATTTGAGTTCCTAAGGAACACACCACTTACCCAGGGAGAGCAGGTTGCTGTAGTTCTCCAGCATCACCTCTCTGTACAGAGTCTTCTGAGCACAGCTCAGTAGTCTCCATTCCTCCTGGGAGAAATCCACAGCCACATCCTCGAACGCCATGTGTCCCTGTAATACAGCACAGCCCTACTTAACTCCCTACCAACCTTGAGCTCTGGGTGAGGGGCAGCAAGATCTAGATCCTGCTTTTGGCTGTCACCCTGATATGCTATGTTCCAGGACCATTATTTTTTTTTTTATAAACATTTCTTATTTTATTTATTTATTTATTATTTATTTATGTATGTATGTCTTTTTGAGACAGGGTCTCCCTGTAGCCCCAGCTGTCCTGGAACTCACATTGTAGACCAGGCTGGCCTTGAACTCACAAAGATCCGCCTGCCTCTGCCTCCCGAGTGCTAGGATTAAAGGCGTGCACCACCACGCCCGGCTCTATTTTATTTATTTTTGTATGTGTACGAATGTACTGTCTGCATGTAGGTGTGTGCACCCGTGTTGTGCAATGCCTCGGAGGTCAGAAGAGGGTCTCAGATTCCCCTGGAACTGGAGTTCTCCTGGAATTGGAGTTACAGATGGTTCTTAGCCACCATGTGGGTGCTGGGGATCAAACCCGGGTCCTCTGCAAGAGCAGTCAGTGCTCTTAACTGTTAGGCTATCTCTCCAGCCCCGAAGTAGGTATTTTTAAATGACTTTCTTTTAATGTTTTATTTTGAGACAGGGTCTCCGTGTAGCTCCAGCTGTCCTGGAACTCCCTATGTAGATCAGGCTGGCCTTGAATTTACAAAGATATGCCTGACTTTGCCTCCCAATTGCTAGGATTAAAGGCATGCACCACCATGCCAGGGGACATTTATTTTTAAAGTTTATATCTGTTTTTCCATAGATTTGGCAAAAATGTGCACCTTGTCAAACCTGTTGGTTGGCTTTAAGAAGCAGGAGTGATTAAAAAAAAAATGTCCTAAAATGTTTAAAGTTTAAGGATATAACATACATACAAAATACATAGAAAAGCAGAGATAAGTGATCTTAGGTTTTTTTTTTTGTTGTTGTTGTTTTTGGTCTTTTTGGTCAGGGTCTCCCTTTAGTCCCAGCTGGCCTGGAACTCACTATGCAGACCAGGCTGGCCTTGAACTCACAGAGATCCGCTGGCCTCTGCCTCCTGAGTGCTGGGATTAAAGGCCTACTCCACCACACCAAGTAAGTGATCTTTCTTAATCCTTGGAATAAAGAATTTAGCATATTAAGAGATCATATAAACCTGGGCATGGTGGCGCATGCCTTTAATCCTAGCACTAGGGAGGCAGAGGCAGGCGGGTCTCTGTGAATTCAAAGCCAGCCTGGTCTACATAGCGAGCTCAGGCCAGCTAGGACTAAAGGGAGACCCTGTCTCAAAAAAAAAAAAAAAAAAAAAAGACAAAAAAGGAAAGAAATTGTCTCCTGGAATTTTTATTATGAATAATAAACACAGAGGTCTTTAGAAAACACACATATATCATATATATATATATATGATATATATGATATCTGTGATTTTAGATGTCTAGCTTTAATAAAACCTTACGTTTAAAAGTTTGACATTAACAATATTTTCAAAAGAGAAATGAGTGTTATCTTTGACTATTACATGATGGAAATAAACATTTTATTAGTATTCATTTATTTAGAACCCATTTTGGAAGCAAATCCTAATAAAACTATGTACATAATGTTAGATTTTCTATCTTCCTGAAATACATATCTTATGACTGTAATGAATGGACATTTTGTATAAACAATTAGCATTCAAAGGTTCCTGAAAGGTTTGTTAAAGGTTTGTTTAGGCCGGGCATGGTGGCACATGCCTTTAATCCTAGCACTTGGGAAGCAGAGGCAGGCGGATCTCTGTGAGTTCAAGGCCAGCCTGGTCTACAGAGTTTCAGGCCAGCTGGGACTAAAGGGAGACCCTGTCTCGGGGGGAAAAAAATAGTAGTAGTAAATAATGTGTGAAATGCTGAAATGCTGTAACTTTATTTATTTATTTTGGTATTTTTGGAAATGCTGTAACTTTAAAGAGACCCAGCGCACCCCCCACACCCAGCTGCGGCCTATTTAAGCTGGGAAGTGTAGAATGACTTTGCTCTCACTCCCCCTCAGGGGTCTGCTGTGAGATACTACTGCAAACCTCTCAGCTGAGAACACCTAACATGCTGCCCCTGTGACACCTGAAGTGCATGCTGACCCAGCTGGTCACTGCTGCTGCCCCTAGTGGCCTGCCTGAGCTGCCACAGCCCCGCCCCCCTCTGAGAAAGATCAGCCAATCAACTGGCTTCTTTGAACTCCCTAGCATTGACCCTCCTCCTTGACTTCCAAGAGGCTAAGAGAATGCCACGTAGGTGAGCAGCCTTGGGGAGATAGGCTGGGACAGGACAGAATTAGAATTACAGAATTAACTTGTGTGGGAATTAATAAAATTAGATCGTATTATATTATTTGTGTCCTGGATTCCTTTGGACATAGCCCATGCTAGTCTATGCTCATGGCAATCTGACATAACTAAATAAAAATCAAATGAAAATATTTGTGCACAAGAAAAATAATAAGAAAAGGAAAAAGATGGAAGTGGCCATACTTCAAAATTGTCTTGACACAAATATATGAAAATAAATATCAAAGACACACATGACAGAATTACATGAAATCTAGGTGCATCAAACAGTAGTAGAAGGCAGAAAGCTTGTATCTCTAACTCTTTAAGATGTAAAAACAGGCTCAGTGGCCTAAAACAAAGGGTGAAGTTTGCCCTGTAGACTTAAGGTAATAGCTCTTTTCTTTTTTAAGAATTCAATTTCTGAAGGGTGTTAGAAATAAAATCTGAGACCCCAGAACCCTATCAATACATCAAAAAGACAGATGGTATCTTTGGATAAGGGTACATTGCAGGCCAGTCAGATCTAGTTTAGACCTGCTTAAAGGGAGAAAAGCTCTATTGACCTAGGCAGATTCAGAAAGATACCATAGCCTTCCTGAAACAAAAAATCTTACATCCTGTGGTGAGATTAAAAGATTAGAATTCCTGGTCATAAACCACGTTCTAAGTTACAGGTTTCCAAAGAGAAGACTGATATTTAATGTTTCTTACAGGGGGAGATGCCTTTGTGTATGAAAGCAGCAGACTTCCCCTTGTCTAAGCTATTAGCATAACAGGAATCGAGGTGACAGGATGGACAGAAAAGGAAACATTAAGACTTCAGGTTGCAAATAAAGTTGAAAAGCAGTCACTGTTAGGTACATATGGACAGGAGACCTGTAAAATCCAGTCAACTTGCACCTGGAAACCCTAGGGGAATTCTGAGTGGATCTCTGATCAGAGAAAATAGAAGCAAAGGAAACCATAGTGCCTTGCTAGCAGAGTAAATCATACAGGTACAGATGGGAAACTCACCAACAATGCAGCAACATGGGTATCACCAGAAGTGCCCAGGCAGACACTTCAGGACTGACTGAGACACAGCTGCCATGAGGTCATCACTAGGAGCCTTAGGGATTTTCCCAAGCTTTCCACTCCTCCACTCAAACCAAACCAGGATGCCTGGCTTCAACTGAGGAAAGGAATTCAAAGAACAGCTAAGTATAATGGAAAAAGAAAACCATATTAGATGGTTGCTAAAATACCTTGCAGTGTAATGGGAAGTATGAACTTTGGAGCAGAAAAAGCTCTCAGGCAGGAAATAGAAACGGAAGAGGTGAACAGGAACCTTCCCCTCTGCCCCCTGCAGTTACCTTGACAGAAGTCTTTGTTTCTGAAGCTGCCACATTCCTGTAACTTTTGTGACTATATGGTAGCTGTTGTCAACCACTTAATTACCACCTATGTGTTATTTGCTGTTTGCTTACATTTGTCCTATCTCTCTCTCTCTCTCTCTCTCTCTCTCTCTCTGGCCTTTTTTTTTTTTTTTTTGTCCTTTCAAGACAGGGTCTCCTTGTAGCCCCAGGCTGGCCTTGAACTCACAAAGACCTGCCTGCCTCTGCCTCCCAAGTGCTAGGATTAAAGGCGTGTGCCACCACACCCAGCTTTTTTTGGGTGTGTGTGTGTGTGTGTGTTTGGCCTTTTTTNTTTTTTTTTTTTTTTTTTTTTGTCTTTTTTTTTGAGACAGGCATCTCCCTGTAGCCCCAGCTGTCCTGAACTCACTCTGTAGACCAGGCTGGCTGGAACTCACAAAGATCCCACTGCTCTGCCTCCCAGTGCTAGGATTAAAGAGGTGGTGCCACCACACCCAGCGTGTATCTTTTTTTTTTTTTTTGTCTTTTTTTTGAGACAGCATCTCCCTGTAGCCCCAGCTGTCCTGGAACTCACTCTGTAGACTAGGCTGGCCTTGAACTCACAAAGATCCACTGGCTTCTGCCTCCCTAGTGCTAGGATTAAAGGCGTGTGCCACCACACCCAGCGTGTATGGCCTTTTAAGAATTCCTTTTATGGGGCTGGAGAGATGGCTCAGTGTTAAGAGTGCCAACTGCTCTTGCAGAGGACCCAGGTTCGATTCCCAGCACCCACATGGCGGCTAAGAACTGTCTTTAACTCCAGTTCCAGGGGAATCCCTTCTGACCTCCAAGGCATTGCACGACACGGGTGCACCAACCTACATGCAGACAGTACACTCATACACATAGAAAATAAATAAATAAATAAATAAATAAATAAATAAATAAATAAATTCCTTTTATGGAGTTGGAGAGATGGCTCAGTGGTTAAGAGCGCCAACTGCTCTTGCAGAGGACTGGGGTTCGATTCCCAGCACCCACATGGCAGCTAAGAACTGTTTTTAACTCCAGTTCCAGGGGAATCCGATGCCCTCTTCCGACCTCTGCGGCCTTGCACGACATGGGTGCACCAACCTACGCGCAGACAGTACACTGATACACATAAAAATAAATTAATTAAAAATAAAAATAAAATAAAGGAATTTCTTTTATATACACTTATGAAATATTGTAGACCAGACTGGTCGCCACTGACTTGCGAGAAGCTACCTAAGACAGAACTTACATTGTGACTATTGGAATGCCTGGAAAGCAGATCTTGAGTCCAGATACCATGGCCAAATGAAAGGAAGGAGAAACCCAATAAATGGATGCTTTGGAACCCCTCATCAACTGGGAGAAGCAAGAATTTAAATGACTAACTTAAAAGTCCGGACTTTTAAGTTAGTCATTTAAATTCTTGCTTCTCCCAGTTCCCTGTCTAGAAAGTGTGCCTAGCTATTTTTGCCTTCACTTCTCCTTCACAGGCAGTAGAGGACTTTGTTTTCTGCATAGCTATACATTTGGGGGTCCTTTAGATAGACCCACTGAGTGGGGGGTACCCCAAATTGCCATACCCTGCCCCCCTTTTCAGCATGGAAGAAGTCAGGGACTCGATTCCCTCTTGGCAACTGGGGTTACCTATTCCGAGGGTAATGTTGAGGAGACAGGAGCTAGAAATTGGCTAGGCAGTTTAGAGTGGAGACCCCCTCCCCAAATGAGCCAGTTTCTCTCTCAGCTGCAGAGCTGGAGATTTCCTAGATCACCTAGTAGGTTTATCCCTGCCAGAAACTAGAAAAGCCAGAGCCATCAGAAAGGGAGGAGTCTGTGGTGTTTTAGGCAAGTCAATCCAGCAGTTAGAAAAATGTAAAGCTAGGGGCTGGAGAGATAGCCTAGCGGTTAAGAGCACCGACGCTCTTGCAGAGGACCCGGGTTCGATCCCCAGCACCCACATGGCGGATAATAACCGTCTGTAACTCCAGGAGAACTCCAGTTCCAGGGGAATCCGAGACCCTCTTCTGACCTCCGCGGCGTTGCACGACACGGGTGCACAGACCTGCATGCAGACAGTACATTCATACACATACAAAAATAAATAAATAAATAAATAAATAAATAAATAATAAAAAAATAAAAATAAAAAAAATAAATAAATAAAAAGAAAAATGTAAAGCTGCTGTCAGTCCTGCATAAGCAAATGCCAGAGAGCTGGTTTGGGAAAACAAAAGCCAGAAGAAAAGGGGTCTTTCTGGAAGACTACCTAAAAAACCTGGGGACCCTGGCTGGCTGTACATAACAAGACCCAGAATCCTGGTGAATATAGTAGAAATAACGAAATAGACCTAGTTACTAAAACATCTTGTATGTTTAAATTCATTAATCAGAGAATCAACTCTGTAAAGTTTATGGTTCTGAGTAGCCAATATGATTAATTACACCTGATATCCTTTGAATAGTACTCAAAAATTTGAGAAGTCCGAAACAGGAGTGGGCCAGACCATGAGGTGGACTAGATAAACTCCATTTTGTTCAGAAATCATTCTGTGTAGGACCTTGGCATAGACCTCTGCTGTGCTGAGACTGAAGGTGTGCTGGGATTAAAGGTGTGGGCCACCACATCCACCTGGTTCGGGGGTGCCCAATTCAGGAATGCATCAGAGCCGGTTCTTGGGCAGGAAATCTTGAGGTAGGTAAGATTCTCTAGCTAACTGTAGACATCTGCTCCATGGTCAAATGCCTCTGCTCTGGGAAATGCCGGTTTGAGACTGGTTGAACATAGCCCTTGTAGAAGTGAATATATGTGTATCCCCAAACCCCAGGGTCACGTTCTGTCCTTATTCTACCCTTCTACCCTATTCTAAACCAGGGGACTGTCTGGTTGACTGTAATAAACCTTCCTCAAAAAAAAAAATATTGTAGAGCAATCAGACCATTAATAGACAGTGCTACTTTTATAATGAATACTATAAGGACCAAAATGGATGTTATCACTGAAATAAATTATTTTCAATATTTTCATTTTTAATTTACTATGAAAAACATGTTCCACAACTAAAGACTCTCAGTACTCTTTACATCATGAAAGGTTTTAAAGGTTATTATTTTGACTGTTTTAATTATTTGTGTGTGTGTGTGTGTGTGTGTGTGCGTGTGTGTGTGTGTGTGTGTGTGTGTATTTTTGAGACAGGGTCTCCCTGTAGGCCCAGCTGGCCTGGAACTCACTCTGTAGACCAGGCTGGCCTTGAACTCACAGAGATCAGGCTGCCTCTGCCTCCCGAGTGCTAGGATTAAAGGCGTGGACCGCCATGCCCAACTGCTTTAAATTTTTAGAGTCACGATTTATTCAGACTAGAATTTCCTCAAGGTGAGAGGTTTTGTTTTTGGAACTCTTTTGTTACTGAAAAATCATGAGACTAAAGCCAAAGTCAGGTGAGGAAAGGGAGCTTAATTTTATGTGACCTTGACTGACCCCTGGATCTTCAAATAAAGGTGTCAGCACCTTGACTGAGTCTTTGGGGGATTTTATACCCATGTGACAAATGCAAGCAAAGAGCAAATGACACATATGTGGTAAATAAGTGGTTACAAGCAATGTGACATCCTGGGGAAACAAAGACTTCTATCCAGGGTCAAGGTTACAGGAGTGTGGCTGCTTTAGGAGACAAAGACTTCTATCCTGGGAAACCACAGTGGGGAGACGGGAAAGACTCCTTCCTGTCTGCCTTCTCCATTTCCATCTCTGTTCTCAGAGCTCTTCCTCATCTGAAGATGTTGATAACAATAACACTGCAAGCTCTTTTGGCAACCAACACATGGGTTTTCCTATTATCATTAATTTTGTCAAAAAATTGTGTCTAACCACAATATTTATTTTTTGGACTGTTGTGAGTGTGCAGAGTTATGCTTTATAATAAGGGAACAATTATTAAAAATTAATAATTTACTTGATATCAAATTGACATCTAAGTTCTCATGTAAGATATGGTTCCTATTGGTTAAGAATATAAATTAACTTACAAAATTATTACTACCAGGGTGCAAATTATCTCTGCATTTAGATATGTTTTATATAAAATAAACATTTTACCATTAGGGCCTCTAAACAAATATGTTTGTCCAGGTCAATATCTTTGTCACAACTATGTAAAACATCTCTAAACATATAAAGGAGAATTGACCATTTAAAACCTGCTTCAAGAATTATAATGACATCTCAAAGCCCATATTTTTTAGTAATATATTTGAGACAATTGTTCATTTTTCTATATAAAGGAATAAATACTAATTACATTAGCAAATCTTCACAACACATGAGAATTTGTGGATGTTCTTATCTCTTATGGTATTACAGAAGGAAATAAAACTTAAAAGGACGGTAAAAGTATATAAAGATATTTAATAAAAGATTTATACATAAAAATTAAGATGGTTGGATATTCCCAGCATAAAAGGAATAAGAACATTTAAGTAAGTTTATTGAAGGTCTGAGCAGGGATATACAGATGTGATACCTAACTACAGAAAAACCCTCTGTTTTTCAGTTCATTCTGGCAAGAAATTATACTTAACTGCAGAAAGAAAGTTTTAGCAACTCTCCTGATTGTCCCCAGCAGTCTCTAGGGTTCCCTTGCTCTGCCTTGGTTAAATCAAAGTATTGTAGCTAATCAGCTAACCTTGATCCCCTCAGCTCCTACCTGCAAAACAGCCTAAAGGACACCAGGCAGCATAAATGCTCTGTATTTGCTTGGTGTTAACATCTAAAAAGGAATAACTTCCTCCCTTTGAGTAGGACACTGTGTAATTGGCCATGACATAGCTCTATTAAATTAGCTTTTTAATTTTAAGTTGTGTCTTGTTTTTTTCTCTCTCCTGATCTAACACTCAGACACTGATCCGCTACTCTGGCTTGTACTAGTCACCCAGTTACAAATTTGGATTAAATGGACACAGACAATATTTGGTTACATATGGTTACTGAAAGACATCCTGTATGTTTCTCTGTATTACACAAGAGTTACTTTGCGTTCTTGCTTTGCCATAACAAGATACTTTGGCTCAAGAGAAACTAGGTTTTAATTGTTCTTTTTTTGTGTGTGTGTTTCTGAGACAGGGTCTCCACGTAGCCCCTGCTGGTCTGGAACTCATTCTGTAGACCAGGCTGGCCTTGAATTCACAGAGATGTGCCTGCCTCTGCCTCTGGAGTACTGGGATTAAAAGGCATGTGCTCTCCCCTCCCTCCTCCCCTTGATGATTTCAACTCTTTGACCAAGATATATACAATCTAGTAGTAAAGTTTCTCTGTGAGCTTGGTCTGAATCCTGATCAGCTTGTTTCTGTCTACAGTATGTGATATGACTCCTCCCTTCTTTCTGAAAAGCTGTGAATGAGAGTAAAGGGAACCAGGAAAGAAAGGAGACTGGCTTGAGAAAAACAATAATTTGGTTAATTTGGGCCAACTGTGTAGTCTTAAAACACCCAAAAGAAAAGTTTAACCAAAGATTAAAGTGATCAGATATTTTAAAGCCTGAGAAATTGTGCTTCCTAGACATTAGGCTTGAAAGGTCATATGAGATACTGTTTAGAATATTTTCAGGCTGGAGAGATGGCTCAGCAGTTAAGAGCACCGACTGCTCTTGGAGTCGATTCCCAACACCCACATGGTGGCTAAGAACCTTCTTAGGCTGGGCGTGGGGGTGCATGCCTTTGACCCTAGCAGTTGGGAGGCAGAGGCAGGCAGATCTCTGTGAGTTCAAGGCCAGCCTAGTCTACATAGAGAGCTCCAGGCCAGCTGGGACTAAAGGGAGACCCTGTCTCAAAAAAAAATTTTTTTTTCATTAAGATTTTCTCTTTGATAAAATACCTCTCACGTATAAAACTTCCGATCTTAGCCAAGTTCAACACTGCAGTGCCACCTGCAGCCAAGAAGGACAAGTCCACTATGGTGATTGAAATTAAATGATGGCTAAATGGCTTCTCTCTATCTAGAAGCCATTTAAGAGGGACCTCACATTTCGAATCTAGCCACCCCAACATCAATCAGAGAGGTGGACTGTAGGGGAAATGATGGAGATAGGATGAAGGACAGCAACAGGTCTGAATATTCCCTGTGAAAACTGTCACCCTTAAAGCTGTCTTCCTGGAGGAATCAGATGGCACTCTGATCTGCAATAGGACACAAGCTGTCAACGGTGAGCAAAGCTGAATGGCAGTCACCTGAAGTTTAGCAGTCTGGAGCCCAGCAGAACTCTCTTTCCCCAGCAGGAAGTCGTCTTTAGGCAGCCAGGATTCACAGCAAACCCAGGGGAAGAAAACAAAGGTTCAGGAAACCACTGGAAAGCCTCAGGCTCCAACAGGACAGGTCACCTACTCTTCCTTAAAGGCATCAGGAATGGACCTGCCACAAAGACAAGATGGAAAGAATTGTAACTTCCTAGGAACCAAGCTGGGATGTAGAGGAAGAACTCAGCCCACCCAGAGAAGCTGTCAACAGGAAGTGGAAGATGATCCTTTCTCCCTGCAGTGAAAAGAGTTAAAACTTACGGAGGCTGTTGTTGCAGGTGGACCCTCTTCATTCTCTCCTTACACAGCTCAGACAAGCAGATGCTACCTTCACGGTACACAGGTGAGATCAGGTGGTTGCCACAGTGACAAATCTATGAAATGACAGCCCGTGAAACTATGGTTGTGCAGACCAAAGGGCTGTAATGTGTCCTAGTGTGTCCACTCTGAAATGAAGATTGGTCACAAGGAGGCAAGTGTTGAATATGGGCCTTTAGAGTTGTACAGTATTTCAGGCTGTCTGGAATTTGTCCATAATAAAACATAAAAACGGAATCTATAATCCTAGGATTCTTTTTTTTTTTTTGGTCTTTTAGAGACAGGGTCTCCCTGTAGCCCCCAGCTGTCCTGGAACTCGCTCTGTAGACCAGGCTGGCCTTGAACTCACAAAGATCCACCTGCCTCTGCCTCCCAAGTACTAGGATTAAAGGCGTGCGCCACCATATATGGCAGTGATAACTGACCTTCCTTCAGCATCTGTGGGGTAATTAGATGTGGGCACAAATTCAAGCACTTAGCTCCATGCCTGGCAACAAGTGGGTCACCAACACTTGTTAGCCATTATTGCTAACATTAATCACTTAAATAGGCATTTTAGGAAGATTTGCTGTCATTTAGTTTTTGTCTTTGTTTCTATGGAAAATGAATTCCACCTTGCAAAGTGCTGAGTATGAAGAGGANCCTTACACAGCTCAGACAAGCAGATTCTACCTTCATGGTACACAGGTGAGATCAGGTGGTTGCCACAGTGACAAATCTATGAAATGACAGCCCGTGAAACTATGGTTGTGCAGACCAAAGGGCTGTAATGTGTCCTAGTGTGTCCACTCTGAAATGAAGATTGGTCACAAGGAGGCAAGTGTTGAATATGGGCCTTTAGAGTTGTACAGTATTTCAGGCTGTCTGGAATTTGTCCATAATAAAACATAAAAACGGTCACATAATCCTAGGTTCTTTTTTTTTTTTGGTCTTTTAGAGACAGGGTCTCCCTGTAAGCCCCCAGCTGGTCCCTGGAACTCGCTCTGTAGACCAGGGCTGGCCTTGAACTCCAAAGAGCCACCTGCCTCTGCCTCCCAAGTACTAGGATTTTTTTTTTTTTTTTTTTTTTTTTTTTTATATTTTTTCGTTGTGGATGATGGGTAGTGCTGCATAGCAGGTCTGTGGCACCCGGTCGTGCAATGCCGCGGAGGTCAGAAGAGGGTTTCGGATTCCCCTGGAACTGGAGTTCTCCTGGAATTGGAGTTTCAGACGGTTCTTGGCCGCTATGTGGGTGCTGGGGATCGAACCCGGGTCTTCTGTAAGAGCGGTCGGCGCTCTTAACCGCTAGGCCATCTCTCCAGCCCCCCAAGTACTAGGATTAAAGGCGTGCGCCACCACGCCCGGCAATCCTAGGATTCTTGTAGAAGTCACTGGACACTGAAAAACCTGATCACTGTGTGGCAGCTTGACAGCCTCCTTTGCAAAGCCCTAACTCAGGAGAGAAAAACCTTAGACCTTAAGATCTGGACAACATGGCCACCTCACACCTAATGAAACCTGAGCTTGTTTGGCTAGGTCAGGCAGACAGCCCCTTGACCCAAGCGAGGCCAAGAGGTGGTAGGAGCCCAAACCAGCAAAACTCCAGGGATATATGGCCCTAACCACAGTCCCACCAACCACCTAGTAACTATCACACCCCTAAAAGCCGATTCACTCAATCCTCACTAAGGTGGGGACTTCTGCTTGAGGGATCTCCTTTCCCAACACTGGGATTTCAACCACCACCGAAACTGTCCCCACACAGAACTCTGGCACAGAAGAGCAGAACGCCCGCACCCACGTACCTTCCAGCTTCATACCTGAGGCTTACCTTATTCCACACCTTCCAAAATAAGACATCCGGAAGACAGGGCCACAGGCACGCCAGCAAATCCCCTGGGCACCCACATTCCCACCCCGTCCCCAAGGTGCCCAGCCTGTCCCTGGACCAGACCTGCAGGACCTTTGTCTCCCTGCGGGACAGGGCCCCTGGCAGCAACACTCAGCACCACCAAAGATAGAGCGGCAGCTTCCGCCACAAACTAAGGATCATGCCCCCAACCCCCCATCCCCGCAGGCGATGGGACTACACTACCCAGAGTCCTCCAGGCGGGGACGACAACTCCCAGCAATCCCCAGCTTCCAGTAGGGTGCTGATTCCCTGAAGTCCACTGTCCTACAACTGGCCGTTTTCCGGGCAGCGTGCTTTGTTTATCTGACAACTAGCCAGAATTACATCTGAACTGTCTCTCCTCCTTGTTAAAACCATGTTCGTAAAGATAGTAAATCTCGCGCTACCGCTGACCCTTGTCTCCTCTATCTAAAGGACTACACTCCCCAGTGGCCTGCAGCTGACTTCCGCATCCTCGGTGTATTTTGCTTAATAGTTGAGGATCAACTCTTTCAACCCAGGAACCTCAGCCTGGGAGACGGAGCTGAGGTGCTGACAAGAATTCATTTAAAGAGACCACTCAGCTATGGGGTTTTGTTGTTTTGTTGTTGTTGTTTTTTTTTTTGGAATATGTATTTAAGCATAGGATTTAAGTTTGAAAGAAACTTTTTTTAAAATCTATCAACAGTCAAGGAAGATTTTTTTTTAATTTTTTAAATTTATTTCCATATGTGTATGAATGTGTACTGTCTGCATGCAAGTGTGTGCACCCGTATCGTGCAATGCCGCGGAGGTCAGAAGAGGGTGTCGGATTCCCCTGGAACTGGAGTTCTCCTGGAATTGGAGTTTCAGACGGTTCTCGGCCACCATATGGGTGCTGGGGATCGAACCCGGGTCCTCTGTAAGAGCGGTCGGCGCTCTTAACCGCTAGGCCATCTCTCCAGCCCGGAAGTTTTTTGTTTTGTTTTGTTTTTTGTTTTTTTAAATAAGAGATTGAACCTATGGCCATGCACATTGCTAGGGAAGCACTCCCACTGTGCGATGTTTCCAGTTCTTTTTGAGACAGGATGTTGTAGTTTGTCTTCCATTGCTATGACAAAACACTCTGACCAACACCAACTTGGGGAGGAAAGGGTTTATTCAGCTCACATCTCCTGGGTCACAGTTCATCACTTAGGGAGCCCAAGGCAGTAACTCAGGGCAGGAACCTGGAGGCAGGAGCTGAAGCACAAGCCATGGAGGGCTGCTGTTCACTGGCTTGCTCCTGGCTTGCTCTCTGGCTCATGCCCAGCCTGCCTTCTTATACTGTCACTGCTCAACAATCAAGACAATACACCACAGATGTGGCCACAGGCCAATCCAATGGAGCCAATTCCCCAACTGAGGCTCCCTCAACCCAGGTGTGTCAAGTTGACACTAAAGCTATCCAGCACACTTGACCCCTTGTCAACTTGACACACAAAACACATCACTATTAAACCACCACCTTTCCAGTTCTTATCCCCAAAGTATGATGTTAACATTAATCACAACCTAAGACAGTACAACCTTAAAAGCCCCACAGTCCTTAAAATGTCCAAACACTTAAAAGTTCACAGTCTATTAAAAGTCTCTTAACTGTGGGCTGCTGTAAAATCCAAAACAAGTACTGTCTTATTTCAAAGGGAAGAATCAGGCACTCTCAAACAAAACCTAAGTCCAGCAAAGTAGCTCAAGGCTGGACACCTGGGATTCACTCACGATCTTCTGGGCTCCAAAGGGTCTCGGCAGCTCCCCCTCTCCGACTCTGCCGTCCGTGGCACACTCATCTCGCAGGCCCAGGCCGACTCCATTCTACACCTACCGCTGCTCTTGGTGGTCGTCCCAGGGTACCGGCATCTCCAAAAAGCTGGGGTCGCTACTGAAACTGAGGCAGCACCTTCACCAATGGTCTCTTCTGACCTCTCCTGGTGCAAAGCCTCAGCTTCTCTCCATGACCCCTGCAATCCTGGGGTCTTCACAGCAACCGAGGTGCACTTCCACCAATGGTCTTTCCTGACCTCTCACAGTGCCAAGCCTCGGCTGCTCTCTGTGACCCCCTCAAATTTCAACACCGGAACCATATAGGAGACTCTTACACGTTACCAAGTCCGGCTTCTGGCTCGAGATGGAGGCTCAGGCCCTTTCTGGGTCACAGCTTCTGTGTGCTGACCTTGAAGATATTCTCCCCAGAAGATTTCACCTCAGTGATGCTGGTCTCTTGTTACTTACAGCTGATTTTTCAGCCCCAGCTAACCAGCATCAATTGCCCCAGTACCACAAAAGTTTCACTTCAGGTTCTGGTCTCTTGTTACTTACAGCTGATTCTCCACAGCCCCAGCTGACCAGAACCCACAGATTACACAGTCCTGATGATCTCTGCTCTCCTTTGAAACTAGAAACTTCACAAGCCAGGCCTCCATCTTCTACAACTCCTTCAGCAAAACTGCTCCAAGCTCCACAGCAACAATCTTTAGGCATTCAATGATCTTCCCAGCCCAAAGTTCCAAACGCCTCCACAATCCTTCCCCAAAACACCAAGGTCAGGTCTGTCACAGCAATACCCCACTCGTCTGGTACCAATTTCTGTCCTAGTTTGTCTTCCATTGCTGTGACAAAACACTCTGACCGACACCAACTTGGGGAGGAAAGGGTTTATTCAGCTTACATCTCCTGGGTCACAGTTGATCACTCAGGGAGCCCAAGGTAAGAACTCAGGGCAGGAACCTGGAGGCAGGAGCTGAAGCACAGGCCATGGAGGAATGCTGTCCACTGGCTTGCTCCTGGCTTGCTCTCTGGCTCATGCCCAGCCTGCCTTCTTATACTGTCACTGCTCAACAATCAAGACAATACACCACAGATGTGGCCACAGGCCAATCCAATGGAGCAAATTCCCCAATTGAGGCTCCCTCAACCCAGGTGTGTCAAGTTGACACTAAAGCTATCCAGCACACAGGATCTCATTGAATTGTTCAGCATGGTAAAGTGAATTGTTCAGATGGTAAAGAACTTGGGTTCTGTTCCCAAAACCCACATGATGTTAAGAACCTTCAGTAACTCCAGTTCCAGAGAATCAGATGACTCTTCTTGCCTCCATAGGCCCTCCATGAAATGAACAGACTTACATACATGCAGGAAAATCATATGCATAAAATTGTTTTTTAATTAAAAATATTTTGGCGTTTTGAGACAAAAATCTTTCTATAGTTCCTGCTGACCCGGAACTTGGTGTGCAGACCACGCTGGCTTTGAACTCACAGAGATCCAGCTGCCTTAGCCTCCAGAGCGTACCGCCATGACTGCCTTTAATTTTTTTTTAATTTTTTATTTATTTCTGTATGTGTATGAATGTACTGTCTGCATGGAGGTTTTGCACCCGTGTCGTGCAATGCCGTGGAGGTCAGAAGAGGGTGTCGGATTCCCCTGGAACTGGAGTTAAAGACGGTTCTCAGCCGCCATGTGGGTGCCGGGGATCGAACCTGGGTCCTCTACAAGAGCGGTCGGTACTCTTAACCGCTAGGCCATCTCTCCAGCCCCCATGACTGCCTTTAAAAAGGGTGGCACATGCTTTAATCCCAGCACTGATGAGGTAGAAGCAGGGCAGGTGTTATCTCTGTGAGATCAAGGCCAGCCTGTTATGCATAGCAAGTTAAAGGCTAGCTGGGGCTACAGAGAAAGTCTAAGTCAAGATGAAAAAAAAGTTTTTAACAATAATTTTGTGCTGGGCGTGGTGGTGCATGCCTTTAATCCTATAAATCAACATTAACCCAAACTCTGATACTGGTATAAAGACAAGAAAGAACAGTGAAACAAAGTAGAGGACATCAAAATCAACAAAGTAGAGGACATCAAAATCAATGTAGAAAGAGTTTCAAGATGGGATTGAAAAGGCAGCCCCCCAGTTAAGAGAACTTGCTACTTTTGCAGAGAGCCTGGGTTCATGTCCCAGCACTTATGTTACATGGCTAAAAACCATCTTTAACTCCACACCACAGCATCTGATGTCCTCTTCTGGCCTCTGAGATACTACATGCACATGGTACACTTCTGTGCAGAGAGGACTGTCATAAAATCATAACTATGTTTATTTTTTATGAGTTTGAGTGTTTTGCCTACATGTATGTGTACACCCACACATATATATCACACGCATGAATACCTACAGAGGCCAGAGGAGGGCAGTAAAATCCCTTGAATTAAAGTTATAGATGATAGCCATCATCTGACTGCTGGGAACTGAACCTGGGTCCTCTAGAAGAGCAGCTGGGTGAACCAACTCCATTCTTCATACATTACCTAGTTTCAGGTATTTTGTTATAGCAATAGAAAATGAAGGTTTTTTAAAAATAAATTTATTTATTTTTATGTGTATGAGTGTACTGTGTGCACCCGTGTCATGCAATGCCACGGAGGTCAGAAGAGGGCATTGGATTCCCCTGGAACTGGAGTTAAATACGGTTCTTAGCCGCCATGTGGGTGCTGGGAATCAAACCCTGGTCCTCTGCAAGAGCAGTCAATGCTCTTAACCACTGAGCTATCTCTCCAGCCCAAGGTTGGTTTTTTTTTCTGCTTTCTTTGGTAAAGTGAATTTAACACTTTGAAGAGAGCCTTTGTCTAATTTATGAAACAAAAACAAAGAAAATGAACCCCAAATCCCTGGGATCTACATAGCAAGTTCCAGGCCAGCTAGGGCTACAAGGAGACGCTGTAGCTCAATAAAAAAATTTAAAAAACCAAGCAAATCAAAACAATAGCCTAAATGAAATTTAAACTTTTTTTTATTTTTACTTTTTTTGTCTTTCAAGACAGTGTCTCCCTGTAGCCCCAGCTGTCCTGGAACTCACTCTGTAGACCAGGCTGGCCTTGAACTCACAAAGATCCGCCTGCCTCTGCCTCCCAAGTGCTAGGATTAAAGGCATGTGCTACCACGCCTGGCTAAACTTTTTTAATTGATTCTTTTTTGAACTATATACAGGATTTTTTTAAAACCACATTTGACTGCTCTTGCAGAGGACTCGGGTTCGATCCCCAGCACCCACATGGCGGCTGAGAACTGTCTGCAACTCCAATTCCAGGAGAACTCCAGTTCCAGGGGAATCCAACACCCTCTTCTGACCTCTGCGGCATTGCACGACACGGGCGCACAAACCTACATGCAGACATTCATACACATAAATAAATAAAAATTAAAAAAATAAATAAAACCACATTCAGACTCCCTCCCCCACTTTCTGTTAGGTCTACCTGCCCTTGCTTCATGTCCTCTATTGTTTATTTAAAACGTATCAAGTCTAATTGTATACCTCAAATGCTCTTGGGTTTGGTTCATTCCTGAAAGTGTGGAGAGCTCATCCAGTGTCACACCCTTAAGAACACTGACTCTCCGTCTCCCAGCAGCTATCAGTTGACAGTAGTTCTCAGCTACTGCTGTGGCTTCTTGCCAGCCTCCTCCCTCCATATTGAGACTTGACTGGCTTCAGCTTGTGCAAGTCTTGTGCATGCTGTCACAAGCCCTGTGCTACCTAGGAGTTTGAATGTATAGGTTCACAAATGGTGCTGGCTGGGTAGATACAGGAGAATAAAGGTCCAGGATCACAAGAACCCTCCACCTGCCCCTTACTCAGAGCTCAAGTTTGGTTAAGAGTTAAGCAGGGCTGTACTGTGTTACAGGGACACATGGCATTCAGGGATGTGGCTGTGGATTTCTCCTAGAAGGAATGGAGACTGCTGAGCCCTGCTCAGAAGATCCTGTAAAGAAAGATGACATCATGAAATTTGCAGGTAAATAATTGGAACTTGAAGCCATTATGCTAAGTGAAGTAATACAGTCCCAGAAAAACAAAGGACATATGGTATACCTCATTTTTGGAGACAGATATTGAACAGGACACCCAACAGCCTCCTCTGGCATCTGCATTCTGCTCCTACACAGACACACACACACATATACCACACACACATATACCACACACACACACAAACACACACACACACACACACACACCCCTTGTCACTGAAATGTGCATTATGCCCTGTGGCTTCCCCCAACAGCCTCCTCTGGCATCTGCATTCTGCTCCTACACAGACACAGACACAGACACAGACACACACACACACACACACACACACACACACCCCTTGTCACTGAAATGTGCATTATGCCCTGTGGCTTCCACACTGAGTAGTTGTGAAGATCTGCTATTCAGTCCATGTGACATTACATTACCGTGATTCTCCATTCTCTTGGGAAGAAAGCAAATACTCCTATGGAATTTTGTTTTGCTTCCTCTGATTTCACATGCAATACTTCCTTTTTTTTTTTTTTTTTTTTTTTTGAGACAGGGTCTTCTTGTAGCCCCAGCTGTCCTGGAACTCACTCTGTAGACCAGGCTGGCCTTGAACTCACAAAGATCCACCTGCCTCTTCCTCCCAAGTGCTAGGATTAAAGTCGTGCGCCACCACACCCGGTGCAATACACTTTCTTTTTTTTTTTTTAACATTTTTTTTTTTTTTTATTGATGCTTTGTGCATTGCAATACACTTTCCTAAGGACCAATGTGGAAACTGTTCCTGCAGAAACATCCCTCAGAAGTGACAACTTAGGGGCTGGAGAGATAGCCTATCAGTTAAGAGCACCGATTGCTCTTGCAGAGGACCTGGGTTCGATCCCCAGCACCCACATGGAGGCTAAGAACCGTCTGTAACTCCAATTCCAGGAGAACTCCAGTTCCAGGGGAATCTGAAACCCTCTTCTGACTTCTGTGGCATTGCACGACACAGGTGCACAAACCTACATGCAGACAGTACACTCATACACATACAAAAATCAATAAAAAATTAAAAAAAAGAAGTGACAACTTAGAGAAGTAGTGGGTTAAACACAATTCCAATTTTGCTGCCTGATCTGACACCTTTGGATCAAGGGCATATGGTGATCTTACATTAGCAGGGGGTGAGGGGGCACATTTGGTGTTAGAGAACTGTGAAACTACATTTGAGAGAGTCATGATTTAAATGTGTACCCCAAAGTCCATGTAATGGAAACAATTCCTAGTTGCGTGTTAATGGTATCTGGAGGTGGATTGTGTGGGAGGTAATGTAAAGATGCAGCCTTTACAGGGAGAGGAAGAGAGCCACACAGTGCCACATGTGTTCTGCTTCACCATTGTGATGCCCTCTGCCCTGCAGACTGAGCCAGAAGGTCCTCACCAAATGCTAATTCCATGCTCTTCCGCCTCCCAGACTCCAGAAACATGAGCCAAATAAACTTCCATTCTTCATACATTACCTAGTTTCAGGTATTTTATTATAGCAATAGAAAATGAAGGTGTTTTTTTTCTGCTTTCTTTGGTAAAGTGAATTTAACACTTTGAAGAGAGTCTTTGTCTAATTTATGAACCTAAAAACAAAGAAAATAACCCCCAAATCCTTGGGACTATTGAGATGGATCACTGGTTTTAGAGCAGTTGCTGCTCTTGCAGAGGACTGAGATTCAGTTGCCGGCACCCATATGGTGGCTCACAAGTATCTGTGCCTCCAATTCCAGGGGATTTGATGCTCTCTTCTGACCTCAGAGCTTGCAAGCATTCACATGCTGCACATACATATCTGCAGCCAAAACACTCACAGACATAAAATAAAAAACCTTAAAAACTTTAAAAAGAGCTAGGCATGGAGGTGCATGCCTTTAATCCCTGTACTCAGGTCAAGGCTGTTGGATGTCTATCTTAGATCAAGGCCAGCTGGGGCTACATAGCAAGTTTTAGACCAGCTGGGGCTACAGAGAGACTCTGTGTCAAAAAAAAAAAAAAATTAGAGAGAAGGTTGCAGAGATGGCTCAGTGCTTCAAAATCACTGGGTGTTCCTGCAGAAGTCCTGCTTGGAATCCCAGAACCTTCATGGTGACTGACATGGGTCCACTTATATACATGTATCCATAACACATAAAATTTTAAAAATTAAAGTATAATAAGAGAAACTTCTAACTAAGACAATAAACCTTAAAAGGCATGCTGCCTCTCTAAATAAGTCTTTAAGATGTCCCACAGTGCAGTTAGTAGGCTTTATAAATACTGTCCAGTACTTGTGTGCAGCCGATGAAGCTCAGCTGAGAGGGTGCTTGCCTTTCATGCACAAACCCCTCCACTCAGTTCCCAGCACTATACAAAGCAGATGTGGTAGCTACACCTGTAACACCTGCACTCATTCTGGAGGATCAGAAGTTCAAGGTCACCCTTGACTACAGAGAATTTGAAGCCAGCCTGGACTACAGGAGACCTGAGACCCTGGCTAAAAACAAACAAAACAAAAGCAGTATTTGTATTTTGTCAGGAGAAAGTAGATGAGCACAAAATGACAAAAAGTTCATTATTTTTATTTTATGTGTATTTATGTATTGCATGCATCTGCCCACAGATAACACAAGAGGGCATCAGATCCCTTGGAACTGGAGTTATGGACATTTGTTAGCTGCTATGTGGTTCCTGGGATTCCACCCAAATATGAGTACCTGGAGAGATGGCTGAGTGGTTAGGAGCACTGACTGCTCTTGCAGAGGAACTAGGTTCAATTCCCAGCACCCGCATGGTGGCTAACAACAGTGTGTAACTCCAGTACCAGAGGATCTGACGCCCTCTTCTGGACTCCAAGTACATCCCACAACATAGGTGCACATAGACGCATGCTGGCAACACATTCACACACATAAAAAAAAAATTAAAAACATTTAAAAACACCAAGCATACAGAAAAATAGCAATCAAACGGCAGTCACTGATTCGCAAAGCTCAGTTAGCCATCTGGGCACATGCCCCACTTCCTAGTGTGGCCAGGAGACACTCTCCACAGCTTTGTCTGCAGAGTTACTCTTTTCACATGGAGAATGCCCTGTGTTTGCCTCTGACCATAGAAATGCAGGGCTTTCTAAAAAGTCTTTTTTTTTTTTTGTCTGAGACAGGGTCTCCCTGTAGCCCCAACTGTCCTTTTTCAACCATGCTGCTGTCTCTAGCAGTTTACTATGATTCTACATGGATTTCATTGTATTAGATAAAATCCCTTCCACCAAAATCAAATCAAACCTCTGGTTGAAGGTGTCCAAATGTTATGGCAGCCTGGTGTAGAGGGACAGGCATTTAATTCTGGGCCTCAGGGGCAGGGAAAGGCAGATCGCTGGGTGTTCCTGGCCATACGGGGCTACATAGTAGACACTGACTCATAAAGAAAAAGGAAAAAAAGTCTTATGGGATCAGAGCTTTAATATTATTCAAATGATTCTGTGTAGTTCCTGCAAAAAGAAGCTTTCTGTAGCCTTAAGAGTCTTACAGAAATGCCCTTGTGGTGATCTAAAAGGCTATTTCTTTGAGCTTTGGAATAGGACACAACTTAGGAGACACAGCAAAGAATCTTCAAATACAGGAACATATCTCTATTCCTGCACCTTTGCAGAGCTAATGAGGTTCGTGGCTAAGGGAGCTTAGACCAGGAATGAGGGACGCCAGCAAGGAAAGAGTCCTGGAATTGTGCCCCTGAATCATATCCTTACGATCTTCGACCTACGAGAGTGCTAATGAGGTGATACAGGTATAATTGGGTGACTAGGTATTATTTGTGTTCTTGGTGGTCTGATAAAGGTAGGCCTGAGAGCCAAAGCAGAGACTAAGAATTGCATGGTCATAGCTGAATGAGCAAATGTTGAGAGGACTGCCAGGAACAATGTTTTGGTAACAGGAACAAGATGGCAGGAAAATGAGCCAAAGCCAGGGGAAGACTATGAAGGTGGTCAAGAGGATTCAGAAAAGGTAACGGTATGGAGGTCTGAAGGCTGAGGGAAAAGCAGGAGGGGAGAAGACACAGAAGACACAGGAAGAGGAGACACAGGAAGAGAAGACACAGGAAGAGAAGACACAGGAAGAGGAGACACAGGAAGAGAAGACACAGGAAGAGGAGACACAGGAAGAGAAGACACAGGAAGAGGAGACACAGGAAGAGAAGACACAGGAAGAGGAGAGCGGCAGATAAACTGCACTGGGGCCTCGTTTTCTGAACCTCTCCTTGTACCTGCAATATCTGAAGATATTTCCCAGACACACTCCCCCATGCACAGGACCAGACTTCTCAGTAAATACATGACTGACTCAGGCTAAGCAATGAATTCCTGTGGAACAGTGGACTTAAGAGTTCAAGATCTCTGAGTCATTCTTCCAGTCCTGTCAAGGAATAAGGTACATAGCTTAGGTTCCAGATTTGAAGAAGCAAAGTTTACTTGAGCAAAAGGCCACAAAACATGGAGACTGACTGGAAAGGAAGCAAACTAGGTGAATGTCCATTGGCCACTTATGAGACGCATCTTCCTACTTCATGGAGGTGTAAGGATTCTGAGTCCTTTCCATCATCTTCATTTTCAAAGAGATGACAAGTGTCAGAAGAATGCTCTAAGTGTTTTCAGAGGCAGGCTGGAGGGGCAGTTTGTAGTGGATACACATCATCTTCCTGTGTCCACTGAGGGGAGACTTCTGCTAAAGCCTTGCCCACGTGAGGCTTCTCCTCTGAGGTGTCATCTGATGTAAGGTGAGGTGTAACTTGTGGATGATGCCTTAGCCACACTCCCTGCACACACATGCTTCTCTTCAGAGTGGACCTGGCTGTGTGTGATTAAGGCTGATACTGTTAGAGTCTCATCCACACTGCCTACACATGTACACCTTCTCCCTCCTGTGCTTCCTGTTTTGCCTGATGAGCCTGTACTGAAGGGGAAAGCCTCGCCCAGTCTCAGCACATATAAGGGTTTCCCCCTGAGTGTGTTCTTTGGTGTGCAATGAAGTTTGACTTCTGGCCGAAACCTTGCCCATAATCCTTGCACACAATAGGCTTCTCTCTTGAGTGAATGTTCTGGTGTCTGTTGAGGAAGGACTTCTTACTAAAGCCCTTTCCACACAACCCACACACATATGGCTTCTCCCCAGTGTGGTTCCTCTGGTGGATGACGAGCTGTGACTTCTGGATAAAGCCTCGTCCACACACCCCACACGCATATGGCTTCTCCCCAGTGTGGGTCCTCTCGTGAATGATGAGTTTTGACTTCTCCTTAAAGCCTCGCCCACACTCACTACACATGTAAGGCTTCTCCCCTGAGTGTATCCTCTCATGAATGATGAGTGTCCACTTCCGGTTAAAGCCTCGCCCACACTCACTGCACTTGTAAGGCTTCTCCCCAGAGTGTGTCCTCTCATGAATGATTAATTCTGACTCCCGTTTAAAGCCTCGCCCACACTCAGTGCACTTGTAAGGCTTCTCCTCCCCTGAGTGTGTCCTCTGGTGTGCAATGAGGTTTAACTTCTTGGTGAAGCCTCGCCCACAGTCTCGGCATACATAGGGTTTTTCTCCTGAGTGTGTCCTCTGGTGTCTGATGAGGTTTGTCTGCTGGCTGAAGTCTCGCCCACACTCATTGCAGATGTAAGGCTTCTCACCTGAGTGTGTCCTCTCATGAACGATGAGTGTTGCCTTAAGGTTAAAGGCTTGTCCACACTCACTACATACGTAAGGCTTCTCACCTGAGTGTGTCCTCTCATGAATTACCAATGCTGACTTCCGGTTAAAGCCTCGCCCACACTCATTGCATATGTAAGGGTTCTCGCCTGAGTGTTTTCTCTGATGAATGGTGAGTTCTGACTTCCAGTTAAAGCCTTGCCCACACTCATTGCACTTGTAAGGCTTCTCCCCTGTGTGTATTCTCTTATGATTGATGAGTGTTGACTTCTGGGTAAAGCCTCGTCCACATTCACTACACATGTAAGGCTTCTCCCCTGAGTGGATCCTTTCATGAATGATGAGTTTCGACTTCCAATTAAAACCTCGCCCACACTCACTGCACTGGAAGGGTTTCTCCCCAGAATGTGTCTTCTGGTGTTTGACAAGGCACTTCTTTAGAATGAAGCCCTTCTTACATACCTCACATACATGTGGCTTTGCTCCAGAATGGATCATCTGGTTACTAAACATGTTTTTACCCTGTTTCACCTCTTTTCGCTTCGGGGACTCTTCTGTTTCCTTAGGGCACCTAACTCGAGCTGGGCTGGCCTCCAGCTCCAATCTTGGGCTGCCATTCTGAGAGCTGACCTGCTGCCTCTGCAGGGGCCTGGACAAGGCTCCCAGACTCCTTTTCTTTGTCCTTCCAGATGAAGCCCTGCTGTCTTCTCTCCCTCCGCCTCCTGCTTTCTCTGTCCAGGAGCTCCCATCAGAGGCTTGCTGCTGCTTCTCCTGGGGACCCAGACAGTCCCCTTGGTCAACACGACTATCTGCACACAGGCCTGTGAAGATCCAGGGGCTCTGACCACTTTGCACGGGATCATGTGACAGGTGTTGCTCAGGGAACTTCTGACTGGACAAATCCAGAGGGCAGGAAGGACCAGAGTGGTGTTCCGGGTTTGGATCTGCTACAGAGGAAAGAAGGAGTCAGAATGGAGTCCTGGCAGAGACAGCTAAACAATCCACATAATCTCATGCTAGACTTGAGCCTGCTCTTCAAAATGCTGAAGACTGTGCGACCACACCAAGACCTCCACACATGACCTCCTTTCCTGTCCCTCCCTACATCTCACAGCTCCTATTACATCTAGACACCCAGCCGGGAGTGGTGCTGCACACCTTTAATCCCAGCAGTTAAATAGAAAGAGCATCACATACCTAACAAGGGTCTCCCTCCTCTGACAAATATGTATCAGAGACTACCTGTGTCAGCATTTCTACAAGGCAGTAAGCCCTCAGCAACATCGTAGCCTAGGTACCCAGTAACATAAAAGATGCTCTACTCTGGTGGAGTCTTACCAATGTCCAAAGTCCTGGTAATTTCATAATGAGTCTAAATATAACTTTATCCAGAAATCAATTCAAAAGGTAATCTTGGGGTTCAGGGACATAACTGAGAGGTGGAGTGCTTGCCTAGTACAGACAAGGCCTTGAGTTTCATCCCTAGAACCATAGAGAAAGGGAGAAGGAGAGAGAAAAACAAGTGCACAGAGGAGAGACCAACGGGTACAGCAGGAGGATTAAGAGCTTGAGGCCAGCCTGAGGTACACATTTAATTTAAGGCCAGCCTGGGCTACATGGTGAGATCTTGTCTCAAAGAACAACAAAGAAAACAAAAAGAAAAACACTCTCAGCATGGGTCCATGAACACACACAAAAATCTATGAAAAACAAATAATTACAGACCCAAGGAAAACTGAATAAAAAAAAAAAATCAAATGTGACTTAAGCACGTGGGAGGCAGAGGCAGACAGAACTCTGTGAGTTCAAGGCTAGCCTGGTCTACACAGCGAGTTCCAGGACAGCTGGGGACAAAGAGAGACCCTCTCACAAAAAGACAAAAAATTACATGACTTAAAATGACCATAAAACATACCCAGAAAGCAATTCTTGTCACTGTACCTCCTGTAGGAAATGTTAACATTAAACACATTGTTTCCTCACAACTGGCTCTGGTCAGCTGAAGACAAGCAGTGACCAACCAATTTCAGAAACTGGGCGATACCGCTCTTAGTGAATCTACCTAAACACCCTTTTCTTTTCTTTTTTGGTGGTTAGCCCCAAATGGCCTGGAACTTGCTAACAGACCAGGCTGCCCACAAACTCAGAGATCTACCTTCTTCTACCTATTCTTCCCAGTGGTAGGAGACCCTACCACACCTGGCCTAAACACTCTTTCTTTAAGAAATATCAAAGTTATCAGAATTCTATATATGTCTACATTGTTCTCCCCTATGGAAAATATAGTTTTCAATTATAACTGAATTATAATTATGCTTGCCTAATTATTATAGTAACCATAACTACCATTTCCTATCTCAAAAAAATTCCTGCCTCTTTCTACTTGGCAGACAACTAAACAAATGCTTTCCATTTGAATTTTCAATGTCTGGGAAGTCACTACCCACGAATCTTTCCTGTCAGAGTGTTCTTTATTTCAGGTGTGGATGATGGCCTGATAGCCATTGATCCAGCCTGACTCCCTTCCCTTGGTTGACCAGTAGGGCTTCAGTCCTTGTTCATCAGTATAACTGAGGCCCTGTTATTTTTCACCTTAGTTTATTTGGTGTAACCTCAGTTGTCTGATGTTGCACACTTCATAACTGAGTTTGTGTCCCTTATGATTATGGCTGGTAACTCTGGAGCTCAGAGAGTCTGACTGATTGCTTGGCAGGTTTTGTTCTCTTACAAGGACAGAGGGGAAGCAACTGCAGAAACCTGGGTTCCGTTCCTATCACCCACATAATGGCTAACAACTGTTTGTAGCTCCAGTTCTCTTTTCATCTCCTTGGGCATGACATGGTTGCGCTTACACATGCAGGCAATACACTCATGCACATTAAATAAAAATAATTTTTTTAATTTTAATTATTTTTTATGTGTATGAATGTACTGTCTGCATGTAGGTTTGTGCACCTGTGTCGTGCAATGCCGAGGAGGTCAGAAGAGAGTGTCAATTCCCCTGGAACTATTGTTACAGACGGTTCTCAGCCACCATGTGGGTGCTGGGGATTGAACCGGGTCCTCTGCAAGAGCAGCCGGTGCTCTTAACCGCTAGGCCATCTCTCCAGCCCCCAAAATATTTTTTTAATTGAGAGCAGTGTTTGAAGGGGGGGCCTTAATAGAATGTGTACTTAGCAAGTCTGTGGATTAAATTCCTAGCTCCAAAAATAAATAAATAAAAAAGTTTAGAGCCGGGTGTGGTGGCGCATGCCTTTAATCCTAGCACTTGGAAGGCAGAGGCAGGCGAATCTCTGAGTTCCAGGCCAGCTGGGGCTACAGGGAGACCCTGTCTCGAAAAGACAAAAAAAAAAAAAGTTTAGAAACCTAACAAACACAGAACTCCAAGTTTAATAATAAAGGTTCCTTTTCAGTGTGTGTTAGTTCACTTTTGTTTGTTTGTTTGTTTACACAGGGTCTCCTATAACACAGCTGTCCTGGAACTCTCTATATGGACTAGGCTGGCCTTGATCTCTCTTAGTCTCCTGGAGATCTGCTTCTGCCTCTGCTCGGGGCGTAAGGCCCCTGCCCCCACACCCCACCTGATTAGCTGCTTTCTGGGGGGAATCTTTCTTGCTGCAGCTGGAGCTCCACCTGCAAAGAAGAGTTTGGCAAATAGAAGAGCTCCTGTTGTCAGACAGTGCTAGAAGAAAGAACAGAAGGACCTTGGGATGTGTCAGCTACTGTGAAGGACTTTCATAGCCGGCATATAATGAAATGGCTGGCAGGAGTCAGAGCTTCAGAACACAGGAAAGCCAGTCATCAGCAGGGGCACCTTTCCTTGACTCCACCACAACACACATGGTGCAGCATAACACTCAGTGGTAAAAAGCCTGGGTCAAGACCCTTTTTTGGTTCAAGAATGTGATGACTGAGTCTTTACAACATGGCCTGACATGTGCCTCCCACAAACTTATTAAGACTTTGGCACATTAGCCATCTGAAGTAAGAAGAAAAGAAAGAAAGAAAAAAACCTGGTTTAAATTCTCAAAGAAACTTTAAATGTCCATGACTCAGATATTGATTATAGAGCTCAGATATGCTAACACTGCACTCATGAATGTGCATAGTTAGCAGAATGTAGACATGTGTCCTCAGATCCTAATTTGCAAACAGTGCCAGAAATCATGTGAATCTATAGTTTCTTTATACAAAGTAAAGGCCCAAATTTCAGGCAATCTTAAACATCAACACTAAAAAGTCATGAGAATAACCATTTTGTTTTAAAAACTTAGAACCAAAAATTATAATTATAGTAATTAACATGTTTTATAACTCAAGGCCCAAGAGTGATGTCACAGAACAGCCAAGCCTGCTGACATCTTGACCCTAAACCCCTGAACTATAAGAAAATAAATTTCTGTTAAGCCACGTGATTTGGGGCATTTTGTTATGGCAACTGAGCTAGTTTCTTCCTTTCTCCTATCAACAGTCAATTGCTAGCTCAGTTTCTTCAGAATTCCATTTCAATTTCTCAACTGGCTTTTTGCTTTTTACTCTTTCTCTTTCTGACGCAGTGACACTGAAGTCAGGGACTGTTCATGCTAAGTGCCTGCCCTGCACAGTTAAACCCCCGTCCTCCCCACTGGCATTCTAGCTTTGCTGCCTCTCACTGGCCTTTCCTTGCTTTCTCAGCTCACTCAGTTTTTGCCATCTTCTTGCTCGTCTTGTCTAAAAACTGCACAAGAGAAAGAAACCAAGTCCTCGAGGAGGAGGAGACAGAGACAGCAGGAAAGCGCCTACAGGAACCGGAAGCCTGGAAGGGGGGACAAGGGGTCAAGAGAAAAGCTGCCCTGCAGCTCCTAGTCACCTCCTCCTCTCTCAGCCCCTGCGCTGCTGACAGCCCTGGGTCCCACTGCCCAGACCTTTCCCACTCACCTGCACAGACAGCCTGGGGACGCTTTCTTTTCTCTCTCCACGTCACTTCGCCTTGCTCTAGCTGCGTGATGAGTTTTGGTTTGGAAAATGGAATCCCTGCTCACCAGAAAAGAAAACAGGATGCTGTAAGTTATGCTGTCAGGGGAGCTCCGTCTTTGCGGATGGAAAGGACTGAAAAGCAAAGACTGAGGGAGGAACTTCAAAGGGTGGAACACAGTTACTGGAGAGCAGTGGGGAAGGATTTCAGAAAGGACCACAGTGATGGATTATGGGTGATGGATCCCTCCCATTACAGCTCATCTTAATGGTAAACTTCAGTGTATAGAGAAGCACCTCGATCAGTGTAGAACACCTCTGAGTGGGTCAGAGGGAGTTTCCAGAGAGGATTCACAAAGACAGCTGCCTTGAAATCCCATAGGCCTGGGGCCTGTCCAGAATAAAAAGGGGAAAAGGAGAAAGCAAAGCACAGTGGTTTGCCCGCCCTCCCTCTCTCTGCACTGTGGTTGGCATGAAGTGCGCTGCTTTGCTCTACCTCCCCCGCTACCATGGAGGACCTGAACTGTGAGCCAGATTAAATAATTCCTCCATTTACATTTTTTTATTCTTTAAAAAAAGAATTTTTTTTTTATTTTTTATGTGTATGAATGTACTGTCTGCATGTAGGTTTCTGCACCCGTGTCGTGCAATGCTGCGGAGGTCAGAAGAGGGTCTCAGATTCCCCTGGAACTGGAGTTCTCCTGGAATTGGAGTTACAGACGGTTCTTAGCCACCATGTGGGTGCTGGGGATCGAACCCGGGTCCTCTGCAAGAGCAGTCGGTGCTCTTAACCGCTAGGCTATCTCTCCAGCCCCAACATTTTTTTATTCTTATTTATGAGTATGTTGTATGCATGTGCGGAAGTGCACTTATGTAGTGCAATGCCTGCACAGGTCAGAAAAGGGCCATTTATTCTCCTGGAACTGGAATTGCAGATGGCTGTTAGGTGCTGGTTACTGTACATGGGTCTTCTGTAAGAGCAGCCAGTGCTCTTAACAGCTGAGCCAAGAAAACACCTACAGTCCCAAAGGTGTTTTCTTAAGTGTCTGTGGTGGTTTGAATGAGAATCTCCCCCATGGACTCCAAGTATTCAGATATTTTGTTCCCAGATGGTGGTGCTGTTGTGGGAGGTCTTAGAAGGCGCGGCCATGCTGGAGGGAGCAAGGCACTGGGTCTGGGTTCAGAGACTTCTTAAAAGCCTCCCCAATCTCCAGTCACTCTCTGCTTCCTATGTCTACCTGAAGATGTGAACCTCTGCTCTCTGCTCCTGCTCTGGCTCCTGCTGCCCTCATGTCTGCACACTGTGATGGACTCTGATTCCCCTGCAACCTTAAGCTCAAACAAACACTTTCTGTCTTTATCTTGAAAAAGGCTAATCAGAAAGCTCCAGCCTAGAGAAAAAAAGCCTATAGATGTAGAGAAACACACACACACACACACACACACACACACACACACACACACACACACATTCAACTGTAGAAGATCAAACTTCCCTAGGGAAAGAGAACAGAATATCTTTGCTCCTGATCCAATCAAAGGGCTAATGCAGAAAGAAAGATGCCTGTTGTTAGCACAATCTAAAATTTCCACTTAGGGAGGGGTTTTGAGTCCTGAGGGACACCCCACTTACCCAAAGAGACCAGGTTGCTGTAGTTCTCCAGCATCACCTCTCTGTACAGGGTCTTCTGAGCAGGGCTCAGCAGTCTCCATTCCTCCTGGGAGAAATGCACAGCCACATCCCTGAATGCCATGTGTCCCTGTAACACAGTACAGCCCGGCTTAACTCCCAACTAACCTTGAGCTCTGGGTGAGGGGCAGGGAGAGGCTGTCCCAGGTGGGGCAGATCTGCTTTTGCCTGTCATCCTGATACCTTGTGTTGAGGACTTTTAAATTCCTGTATCTCCCCAGCCAGTACCATTTGTGAATGTACACATTCAAAGTCCTGGATAGCAGAGGGCTTGTGAGAGCATGCACAAGACCTGCACAAGCTCAAGCCAGTTCACTGCCTCTAGCTTTAACCAGTGGGTTTAGCTGGGCTGTAATATGGCATAGCTATTGTCACTCTTGAGATGCCCTACCACACATGTAGAACAAAATAGTCTTGTTTTTCTTAACCAATTTAAGCAAATTATTAGTTAAATGTATAAGACATTGTGACAGGCACTATGAAATTATCTTTGTTAATAAGCATTCACATTTCATTAGGAACTGAGGCATCCAAAAGATAAAATTTTGGTATTTTTTACTTTACTTTTCCATATGTTTACTGCTGTAGTAATAATGGTCATCATTTAACAAGTACTTCGCCAAAGTATATTTTTAAAATTTAAGCGGAGAGATGAATAATTATCTCAGATATATTATTATACTGTAAGACATTACGATCACCAACAAATTTTAATATGTCTTAAACTTTCAGATTATTTTGTAAGCTGTGAAGTAGGTATTTTCTTTTCTTTTATTATTATTATTATTTTTTTGGTCTTTTCAAGACAGGGTCTCCCTGTAGCCCCAGCTGTCCTGGAACTCCCTCTGTAGACCAGGCTGGCCTTGAACTCACAAAGATCCACCTGCCTCTGCCTCCCAAGTGCTAGGATTAAAGGCATGCGCCACCACGCCTGGCTGNCCAGCTGTCCTGGAACTCCCTCTGTAGACCAGGCTGGCCTTGAACTCACAAAGATCCACCTGCCTCTGCCTCCCAAGTGCTAGGATTAAAGGCATGCGCCACCACGCCTGGCTGAAGTAGGTATTTTAAATGACCAGTTTTTTAAGTTTATAGCTGTTTTTACATAGATTTGGCAAAGATGTGCACCTTGTTCAACCTATTGGTTGGCTTTAAAAAGCAGCACTAATCAAAATGTCCTAAACTGTTTAAAATTAAGTACATAACTTATATACAAAATACATAGAAAAGCAGAGATAAGTAATCTTTCTTAATCCTTGGCATAAAGAGTTTGGCATATTAGGAGAGCAAGTAATAGAAGCAGAATTGAGACTAGGAGACCAGGAGATAACACCTTGTAACTTGTTGTATCTTGTTGTACAAAGAATCTTTAAATATGTAAATATGTAACTTGTTGTATCCTGTTGTACAAAGAATCTTTAAATATGTAAATGTAAACACTCATGTTAAGTTCTAGATTTGAAAAATCTAGGGGTTGGAGAGATGGCTAAGTGGTAAAGAGAACTGACTACTCTTACAGACGACCTGGGTTCAATTCCCAGCACCCACGTGGTGGCTAAGAACTGTCTTTAACTCCAGTTCCAGGGGAATCCAACACCCTCTTCTGATCTCCACAGCATTGCACAACACAGGTGCACCTACTTACTTGCAAACAGTACACTCATACACATAAAAAAAAAAAAGAAAAATCTAGACCCATTCATTGTCTCTACTTGTTTTGTCAAAGTGCTCACATTGATTTAATATATTTAACTGGCATACTGGACATGTAGCCAAGCTGACTTAGTCTGTTGTAGCTGGGTTCTATTCCTTTTAGTTTTACTGTGAGCCCAAGAAACTGGGCTAATTTAACAACATCACAATTTATATTAGTGCTACATATAAGCCAATCTGATGAGAGAAAGAGAAATGAGTGTTATCTCTGACTATTACACTATGGAGATAAAAATATTATTAGTCATTTATTTAGAACCAGTTTTGGAAGTAAATCCTAATCAAACTATGTACATAATATTAGACTTTCTATCTTCCTGAAATATATATCTTAGGATTTTAATGAATGCCATTTTGTAGAAACAATTAGCATTTAAAGGTTTATGAAACACTTGATAGACTCAAAGATATTGTTAAATCAGTTTTTGGGTTTGTTTTTTTGTCATTTTGAGACAGGGTCTTCCTTTAGTCCCAGCTGGCCTGGAACTTCTTTTCTCTCTAGATAAGACTTTTGGGGTCTTATAAATAGACCCAAAGAAGGGGTAAGCCAGCTGCCACATCCAGGGTCATTAGTCAGCATGGAAGAAGCCAGATTGACTGGCACTAGAATGGCCTGCTGGCAGGAGGGTGACCTCTTCAGAGGGAGGAGTAAGAAAATAGACAGAAATTAACGAGGCATTTTAGGGTCAAGTCCCTGTAAATCATAAGTTTCTTTCTCATCTGAGAGCTAGACACTTCCTTGGACCTGCCAGTAAACTTTTCCCTACCAGAGGCTAGACATGGCGTGCCTGAGATGGGGACCTGTGGAAGAAATCCAAGAGTAAATATGGGGTAATGAGACCTAGCCTTGTAAGGTACCGGCTTTTAGTTTGACTAGGATGAGAAGACCCTGGAGAGGATTTGCACAAATGCAGGACATAATTTGATTTATACTTGAAAAGAACCTCATGGTTGCTACACAGATGAACGTTGAGGGATGGCTAGGGAATAAGAGAGGAGGTAAAGAGACCAAGCGAGGGAAATGCGCATCCAGGGAGAAATGTGACCCAGGCCAAGTACAAGAAGTGGGGTGGGGGGGCTGGAGAGATGGCCTAGCCATTAAGAGCACCGACTGCTCTTGCAGAGGACCAGGGTTCGATCCCCAGCACCCACATGGCAGCTAAGAACAGTCTTTGACTCCAGTTCCAGGGGAATCTGACACCCTCTTCTGACCTCCGAGGCATTGCATGACACAGGTGCACAGACCTGCATGCACACAGTACATTCATACACATACAGAACAACAAAAAAAAGAAATATGGGAGATTATTCAGAGTTCAGATTTGGTTACTGTGGACACCATGTAAAAACAAGAAAGAAATCAAGGTCTTGGGCCTGAGCGACCTAACTAGTTTTGAGGTATCTGCTCCCTTTGGCAGAATTACTACACTGCACTGGGGTGGGCTTATTTTGAAAAAAACTATGATTGGATCAGAGCCTTGATGAGGAAAGGACTTGGTGGGTAGAAATGGAAAAACAAAGAAATAAACTATCGTAATGTACCGCTTAAGTGACAAGAGAAGGATAGCAATGGAACAAAATTACTCTTCTAGAAAGGCAGGAAGCACATGGGAACGGCAGCATGTGATGGCCAATCAAATGGAAAAGAGGGTGGGATCAGCAAAGTGACAAGAAAAATCTGAGACTCAGCTGGGAGCATCCATCAGTTAGCTACGGCTGCTAAGCATGGATCAGGAGGATCAGGGGACACAGGAGACAAGAAGGAGAAAAACCACTGTGAGTTCCACATACTTCTCGTCACCTGCCTCAGACCACTGGGGATCTGAGTGGGGAGAGAAGGAAAAAACAGAAAACACATTTCTAAACATCTGAGGAAAATTATATATGGACTGAGTGTTAAATTCTATTAAGAAATTATTAATATATTCAGGAGTGACAAAGAATTTATACATGTTAAAGTTGCACATATTTTAAAATAAAAGTGTGTATGGTACACATTTTACCATGGTTAGGAGTGTTCACCTAAGTATTTGCAGGTGGAAAAAACATGAATTCTGCAATGTATTCTAGCAGGGAAAAGAGTACAGGCCTTTGAGGACAGCAGAACTGTATGCTGAGACCATCACAGCACCTGACCAGCAAGAGGACTGAGCAGCCTGGACATATAGAGGTGGACAGCAGGGGAAATGATGGAGACAGGATGAAGGGGAGGAACTGGTCTGAATATTCCCTGGGAAAACTGTCACCCTTAAAACAAAGCTGTCTTCCTGGAGGAACCAGATGGTGCTCTGATCCCCAATAGGACACAAGATGTCAAAAGTGAGCAAAAGAAACCTCCCCAAGGCTCAGCATGCAAAACGGAATGACAGTTACCTGAAGCTTGGCAGTTTGGAGCCCAAAAGTACTTTCTTTCCCCAGCAGGAAGTGGTCCGTAGGCAGCCAGGATTCACACCAAACCCAAGTGGAAGAAAACAGAGGTTCAGCCAAGCCACTGGAAAGCCTCAGGATCCAACAGGACAGTGAGCCTCCTCCTCCCAAAAGGGATCAGGAGTGGACTTGACATAAACACAAGATGGAAAGCATTTTGAGTAGCATCATAGGAACCAAGTTGGGATGTAGTAGAAGAACTCAGCCTGCCCAGAGAAGCTGTTCACAGGAAGTGGAAGACGATCTTCTCTGCCTTTAGTAAGGAAAGGTAAGTCTTACTGAGCACTTACATTACACCAGAGGCCTGCTGTTGCAGGTGAACCCTCTTTATTCTCTCCTTACACAGCCCAGACAAGCAGATTCTACCTTTATGTGACACATGTGGTACAAATGAGATAATTTCCTTTCCAAGGTGACAAAACTATGAAGTGACAGCCTGTGGAAATATATCTGTAGAGACCAGGCTCTAAGCAGCTGTAATGTATCCCAGTGTGTCCACTCTGAGATGAATGTGGATTGGTCACAAGGAGTCAAATGTTGAATATGGATGACAGACCTTTGGTGTTGTGCAGTATTTCAAGCTGTCTGGAATTTCTCGATAATAAAATATAAAAACAGATTCTAAAATCCTAGGATTTTAGAATCCTAGAAGTCTTTGGAAACCTCAGAAATCTTGAGGAGGGGTCCCAGCTTGACTTTTGCAAAGCCCTAGCTAAAGGGAGACTAAAGAGATCTTAGGATGGGGCCAAAAAGGCCACCTCACACCCAACAAAACCTGAGGTTGTCTGGCAAGGCCAAGCAGACAGCCCCTGGTCATAAGCGAGGCCACGGGGCATAGAACCCCCAAACCACCAAAACTCCAGGGTACATGGCCCTTTTCATAGTACCACCCCACCACCTAGTAATTATCACACTCCTGAAAGCTTATTCATTCAATCCTCGCCAGGGTGGGAACTTTAGCTTGAGGGGTCGATCTCCTTACCAATAATCGTATTTCAACCACCGCTAAACCTGTGTCCACACATAAGAACTCTGGCACAGAAGGGCCAAACCCCCGCACCCTCCAAGTTAATAGCGTCATAGATGATGCTCACTCAACTCCAAATTCCCAAGATAGGGCGCCAGCCAAGCCAGGGATCCACTAGGTGCCTACTTCCCCGTCTCATCCCCCCCAGTGCCCAGCTTTTCCCTGCAGGACCTTCATCTCTCTACAGGGACAGGGCCTGTGGGAGCGACACTCACCAGAACTACCAAAGAAAGGGGCAGCTGCAGCCCACAACTGAGCTTCCGCTTCCAGTAGGCGCTGGGACTACAGTACCCAGAGACCTCCAGGGAGGGACGATACCTCCCAGCATGCTCTGCGCCACCAGGAGGGTGCTGACTGCAACTTCCACTGTTCTCCCCTGGACTGTTTCTAGGTAGTATGCTTTGGTTATTTGGTGACTAGCCACGGTTGTATCTGGACTTGGTCACCTTTTTGTTAAAACCGCGTTCATAAAGGTAGTAAACCTCACGCTGCCACTGGCTTTTGGCTGCTGTACTTAAGGGACTACACTCCCCAGTGACTAGAAGCTGACTTCCGTATCCGGTCGCACCTGTTAGTTCCACGCCTTGGCAAGCCGACTTGGAGCCTCAGAGACACTTTTGGTTGCTCAAGAGAAACCATGGGCCCCTAGCATTGGCGATTGTTTTCCAGGGTCTCCTTTTAGTCTCAGCTGCCTTTGAGCTCACAGAGATCCGCCTTTCTCTGCCTCCCAAGTGCTGGTATTAGAGGCATACGCCACCAACCATGGCTTGTTTTCATTGTTTGCAAACAAAACACACTGAAGCCACCCACAGTCACTTTCCCTACTCAAAATCAGGAACTGAGTCCCTGAGAAGTTACCACATTACAATTACCAGAAGATGTAACCTAAAGTTGAGACTATGCCCAATGAATTTGATAAACTCTTCTAGGAAGTTGCTCCAATATTATTTATTAGCTTTCATTAAGTTGATGACAAACCCAAACTGTAGGGTTTTCACATTATAAAGTTCCTGTGTTTCTGTGCTTTCCCTTTATACCAAGGCCAGAGGCAGGAGCAGAGAGATATCCACTTGGGAGATATCCATGGGTGTGATGGTTTGAATGAGAATGTCCTGGGGGCTGGAGAGATGGCCTAGCAGTTAAGAGCACCAACTGCTTTTGCAGAGGACCCAGGTTCGATCCCCACCACCCACATGGCGGCTGAAAACCGTCTTTAACTCCAGTTCCAGGGGAATCCGTCACCCTCTTTTGACCTCCGCAGCATTGCATGACACGGGTGCACAAACCTACATGCAGACAGTACATTCATACACATACGAAAATAAATAAAATAAAATAAAAAAAAGAGAATGTCCTGCACATCGTCAAGTATGTGAACACATTGTCACTTGTTGGTAGTCCAGTTTGGGGATGATTAGAAGGTACAGCCATGCTGGAGGAAGCATTTCACTGGGGGTAGGCTTTCAGAATTTATGGCCTTCCCCAATGTCATCTTGCTCTTTCCACTTCCTGGTCCTGTTTGACAATAAGAGCTCTCAGCTTTCTGCTCAGGCTCCCTCCTGCCATGTCTCCCCTCCAAGATGAACTCTTATCTCTCTGGAATCATAAGCTCAATTACATTGCCTTGGTCATGGTGTTTTATCACAGCAAAAGAAAAGTACCTCATACAACTGCTTATAGCCAAAGGTCCTTTCATCACATCATCATGTCTGTTTTCCTAATGATATTAAGGATTTACCTAGGGAAATTTCCCCCCAGAAACAGGTTCAGAAATACAGCTGTTCATAAAGCAACTCTTCCTCACCTGAAAGGAAGGGAGAGCATCCCCATGCTACTGGGGTATGTTCCATCATCATTAGCAAACACCACTCAAGGGCACAGTGAAATATCTGCTGATCTGGAATAATTTTAGAGGGGGTCCTAGTTTTAGAACTGTGGTCCCTTTGAATGGAGGCCATTGTCCCACCACATCCCCTGGGGCACTCAGAGGTTTTCAAAGTGCAAAGAATGTTTCCCTCATTCTGATGCATTTGGAACCAACAACTAGGACAAATCATCAAATATTTCAAAAATCACTCCATCCCATACAATGTCTCTTGGTAGAGTCACTCCTGAGATCTGAAGGCATAGCGGCCTTTTGGGACAGGGTTGGTGAGGTGGGAGTGTATATACCCAGAATGGCACAACTGTCAGGTCAAGCTCTGAGGGTCATATGCCTGAGTGATCATGTTTCTCCACTTCCTTCACAATGCAAAGCAAGCACCCAAAAAGAAAAACACAATGGTCCAGAAGGCATACGACATGGCTCTGGAAATTGTGTATGAACTTATCACCTTGCTCTTTCCCACTCAATTCATCCAGTTTCTCAAGGACCAACCCTCTTAACCCAGGAAAATCAGCCTGAGTGATAGATCTGAGGAACCAACAAGAATTCATTCAAAGAGACCACTCAGGTTTGTTTTGCTGTTGTTGTTGTTGTTTTGATTTAGAATATGTGTTTATTTAAGTATAGAATTTAGGTTTGAAAGAAAGTTGATGTTTTTTTTTTTTGTAAGAGTGACTGCACCCAGGGCCATGCACATGCCAGACAAGTACTCTACCACTGCAATATTTCCACTTCTCTTTTTGAGCTAGGGTCTCATTGAATTGTTCAGTTTGGCTTTGAAGTCACCTTGTAGCATAGGCATGCTATGTAAGGTTGAGACAAAAGAATTAAATCACTACCTCAATAGCCAGTAGGTCTCTGAATCTATTGTGGGAACCCAGGAGAAGCTGTAGATTTTCTTGGTTCATATCTTAGGCAGCATGCAGTCTGTTGGTGTGCATTAGGTCCAGTTTGCCAAAAGTGATAAGCCAAAATGATAGCCACAAAAATGGGTTCTAGGGGCTGGAGAGATGCCTTAGAGTTAAGAGCACTGACTGATCAGGAAGAGGACCTGAATTTCATTTTAAGCACTCAAATGGTGGCTAATAACCATGGAAACTCCAGTATTAGGGGACCCCATGCCCACTTCTGACCTTCAAGAGCACTGCTTGACAACCGTGAGTCAGCTACATGCAGGCAGTACACTCATACACATAAAATACAAATAATGGGAGTGCACAGATCTTAGATCCAGATTCCCCAGGACCACCTGAAGCACAGGTAGGAGCTTCAGCCAGGCAGATTGTTGGATAATTATATCATTCGATTGTTGGATAAGTGTATCATTGTTTTGTGTAGCTGTGGGGGCAGAGTCACCCTGCTAGCTGGTATAAAAGGTGGGCCTGTTGCCACTGTGAGACTTGAATGCACAGAGCTTAGATCGGGGATTTCCCAGGACCACCTGAAGCACAGAGTACTGGGGCATGGGCTAAGCAAGGCATTCCTCCTCCCCACCCCCAGGAGTGTCCAAGTGTAACAATAGTGATTCCGGGGTGCAAGGCAAGGCAATAAATGAAACAGGGAACTTGAGACACCTCTAGTCCCTCATCACCAAGCCCTAGAAACAACCTAGAGAAACTGGCTGGAAGGAAGGAGAGTGAGCACAGTGCTCAGAAGGGTACCTACTGGGTTGTTCCCTACCCATTTTTTTGGAGAACCTTCAGAACAGAAAGGGAAGTGTGAGTTAGAATTCCAATATATAAACAAAATTGAAAGCCTGAAACCTAGACAAGTCAACACTCCATAAGCAAGGAGAGAAAACAAAACAAAACAACAAAAAAACTGAAGGCCTCTGAAGGAGGCAAGCAATGTAAGCCTTTGACATACTGAAGAGGAATTTGGGATTCGAATTAGAATACAGGCAATGGGAAACCCACATGCCAGGGGCACGATGAAGGGACAACATGGGAAAGGTGCAGGATAATGCAACACCAAGCTCTACCAACCCTGTGGGAGATTCCTACAGTGGGATCTCCCTGGGGGTGGCCCAGGACACAGATCTTAGAGGAATAATTGCAGACGTATTCAAAGAAATCAAAGAATATAAAGTACAAGTCAGAGAACTAAGGAGAGAGAATGAAAAACTCAAGAAAGACCTACAGGGACAGAATGACAAATGCCAGAAAGAAGTAGAAGGAGAGAATGACAAAATGCAAAAGGAAGTGGAAACACTGAAAAAGGAAACCAACCATGGAAGAAGGAGCTACAGGAAGAGATTGAGAAGCTCCAAAAGGAAATGGAAATACTAAAGAAATCACAGGATGAAATGAAAAAGGAAATCAAACATTCATCCAATCAAGAGGAAAGGAACAGAAAAAGCCTCAGAAGTAGAATGGAGGAAGTAGAAAAAAGAATATCAGACCTGGAAGATAACACAGAACAACTAAAAACCTCAAGTAAAGATTATGAAAAATTTAAAAATACACAAAAGTGGAACCAGGAACTGTGGGACAATATGAAAAATCAAACATCTGCATCATAGGGATAGAGGAAGGAGAAGAATCCCAAGAGAGTGGTATTGATCAGATTTTCAACAGAATAATAGATGAAAATTTCCCCAAACTAAAAAAGACAAACCCATACAAATACAAGAAGTACATAGAACTCCAAACAGGCAAGATCAGAAAAGAAACCCCCCACACAATATCATAGTTAAATGCTAAGATGCCCAAACAAAGAAAAATTCTGAAAGCCACAAGAGAAAAACAACAAGTTACATATAAAGAGAAACCCATCAGAATTACAACTGACTTCTAAGTGCAAACTATGAAAGCAAGAAGAATGTGGAGCAAAGCATTCCCAGTGTTAAAGAGCTATAGATACCAACCCAGGTTACTATACCCAGCAAAAATGTTGATTATAGTTTAAGGAGAGAGAAAAATCTTCCATGACATAAACAAGATGATAGAATACTGCCTGGAAAACCAACCCTTCAGAAAATACTTGAAGCAATTCAAAGGACAGAAGAAAGGAGCAACTATCTCCAGGCACCTAGAAAGAGAAATTAATAAAAGCATAACTGCAGAAGTAGAAACCTAGACCAAAAATACAAATGGATAATAAGATGAAAGAAAACAACACACATCTTTCAATTATAACCTTAAATATTAATGGACTAAACTCCCCAGTCAAAAGACATAGACCAGGAGAATGGATTAGGAAACAGAACTGATCTATATGCTGTCTACAAGAAATCCATCTCACTCTTAAGGATAAGCACCAACTTAAGGTGAAGTGATGAAAAAAATATTCCAATCAAATGGTACCAAAAAGCAAGCAGGAGTTGCTATTTTAATATCAGACAAAATAGACTTCAAAGTAAAAGTAATCAGAAGAGACAAAGAGGGCCATTACATCATTATCAAAGGAACAACTGACCATAAAGATTTCACAATCATGAATATATATGCACCAAACTCTGCTGCACCAAACTTTATAAAGACAATTCTCCAGGACCTCAAGGCACAGATTAACCCCAGCACAATCATAGTAGGGGACAATACCCCACTGAATCCTTTGGACAGGTCAACTGGACAAAGAATAAAGAGAGAGTCATCTGAACTCAATGATACATCAAACAGACCTCACACACATCTACTGAATATTCCACCCAAATACCAGAGAATACACTTTCTATTCAGCATCCCATAAAACATTCTCCAAAATCGACCACATACTAGGTCACAGAAAAAAAAAAAACCTCACGAAATACAAAAAGATTGAAATAATTTCATTTATTGAACTGACAATAGTTCAATAAAGCTCAATATCAACACCTGGATAAGCCCTACTATCTACAAGAACAAATGGAGACTAAATAACAGTCTCCTGAATAATGAAATGGTCAAGGAAGAAATAAAGAAAAAAAAAAGCATTCCTGAAACTGAATGACAACAATAATACAACACAACGAAACATATGGGATACTTTAAAAGCAGTCCTAAGAGGGAAGTTTATAGCCCTGGGTAGCTACATCAGAAAAACAGAAAGAACACAATGATCTTTCTGTGAATGATCTAACACTGCAGCTAAAAGCACTTAAGAGACAACAACAAATGAACCCTAAATGCAGCAGACAGGAAGAAATAACAAAAATCAGAGCAGAAATCAATGAAATAGAAATAAAAAAAATATAAAAAATCGACGAATCTAAAAGTTGGTTCTTTGAGAGAATAAACAAGATACACAGCCCAGTTAAGCAAAAGAAAGAAAGAACAACTCCAGATCAATAGAATTCATGATGAAAGGGGAAATATCACAACAGACAATGAAAAGATCCAGACAATCATATGGGAATACTTCAGAAACCTATACTATACTAAGTTTGAAAACCTAGGAGAAATGGATGAATATCTGAAATCCTGGGAATCACCGAAGCTTAACCAAGAAGAGATCGACAGCTTAAACAGACCCATAATATATGAAGAAATTGAAAATGTTATAAGAAATCTCCCAACTAAAAACTCCCAGGCCCAGATGGTTTCATGACAGAATTCTATAAAACATTTCAAAAAGACTTATAACCATTATCACTCAAATTGTTCAGAAGGATTCAAGCAGAGGGAAATCTCCCAAATTCCTACTAAGTTTGAAAACCTAGGAGAAATGGATGAATATCTGAAATCCTGGGAATCACCAAAGTTCAACCAAGAAGAGATCGACAGCTTAAACAGACCCATAATATATGAAGAAATTGAAGATGTAATAAGAAACCTCCCAACTAAAAAAAGCCCAGGCCCAGATTGTTTCATGGCAGAATTCTATAAAACATTTCAAAAAGACCTACAACCATTATTACTGAAATTGTTTAGAAGGATACAAACAGAGGGAATGCTCCCAAATTCCTTCTATGTTTGAAAACCTAGGAGAAATGGATGAATATCTGAAATCCTGGGAATCACCAAAGCTCAACCAAGAAGAGATCGACAGCTTAAACAGACCCATAATATATGAAGAAATTGAAGATGTAATAAGAAACCTCCCAACTAAAAAAAGCCCAGGCCCAGATGGTTTCATGGCAGAATTCTATAAAACATTTCAAAAAGACCTACAACCATTATTACTGAAATTGTTTAGAAGGATACAAACAGAGGGAATGCTCCCAAATTCCTTCTATGAAGTCAGCATCACTCTATTACCAAAACCAGGCAAAGATACAACCAAAAAGGAGAGCTATAGACCTATCTCATTAATGAACACAGATGCAAAAATTCTCAAAAAAATACTTGCAAACTGCATACAACAGACCCACATCAAAAAGATCATCCATCATGACCAAGTTGGATTCATACCAGAGATGCAGGGATGGTTCAACATATGAAAATCAATAAATATCATCAAACATTTAAATGGACTGAAAGACAAAAACCATAAAATCATTTCAATTGATGCAGAAAAAGCCTTTGACAAAATCCAGCATCCCTTCATGCTTAAATTCCTTGAGGGAATTGGATTGCAGAGATCATTCCTCAATGTAATCAAAGCCATATACAGGAAACCCACAGCCAATATCATCCTAAATGGAGAAAAGACAGAAGCATTCCCCTTAAAGGTAGGAACTTGGCAAGACTGCCCTCTGTTGTCACTCCTCTTCAATACAGTGCTTGAAACACTTGCTAGGGCAATAAGGCAAGAAAAGGACATTAGAGCCAGGCATGGTGGCACACGCCTTTAATCCTAGCACTTGGGAGGCACAGGCAGGTGGATCTTTGTGAGTTCAAGGCCAGCCTGGTCTACATAGCGAGTTCCAGGACAGCTGGAGCTACAAGGAGACCCTGTCTCAAAAAAGACCAAAAAAAAAAAAAGTGGCAGGATACAAAATTAACCTAGAAAAATCAGTGGCCATTCTTTACACCAACAACAAGCAACTGAAGAAGGAATAAAAGGAGAACTTCCCACTCACAATAGCCTCAAAAACAATAAAATACCAAGGAACAAACCTAACCAAAGACACCAAAGATCTCTATAAAAAATTTTAAACCCCTGAAGAAGGAAATTGAAGACATCAGAAGATGGAAAGACCTCCAATGCTCATGGATAGTAAAAATGTCCATTCTACCCAAACTAATATACAGATTCAATGCAATCCCAATTAAAATCCCCAAGAGTTTCTTCTCAGGCTTGGAAAAAAAGTCCTTAATTTCATATGGAAATCAAAAGACCCCGAATAACCAAAGCAACCCTGAGCAAAAAGAGCAATACCGGGGGATCTCTATACCAGATTTCTTTCTTTACTTATTATTTTCATGTGTATGAATGTACTGTTTGCATGTAGGTTGGTGCACCCATGTCATGCAGTGCCACAGAGGTCAGAAGAGGGAGTCAGATTCCCCTGGAACTGGAGTTAAAGATGGTTCTTAGCAACCATGTGGGTGCTGGGAATCGAACCTGGGTCCTCTGCAAGAGCAGTCGGTGCTCTTAACTGCTGAGCCATCTCTCCAGCCCCTATACCAGATTTCAAACTACACTACAGGGCTATACTTATAAAAACAGCTTGGTACTGGCACAAAACCAGACCTGGTTGAGCAATGGAACAAAACTGAAGATCCAAAGTTGAATGCATACATTTCAGCCACCTCATATTTGATGAGGGGGCCAAGAAGACACAATGGAGGAAAGACAGCATCTTTAGCAAGTGGTGTTGGCAAAACTGGATCACCACTTGTAGAAGAATAAAGTTAAAGCCCTACCTCTCGTCTTGTACAAAAGTCAACTCCAGATGGATCAAAGACTTCAACATGAAACCTAAAACTCTGAAGGTGATAGAAGAAAAAGTTGGCAGCATCCTACAAGACATGGGCATAGGAAAAGACTTCCTAAATCAGACAGCAGCTGTGCAGTAATAAGGTCGACAATTGACAAATGGGACCTCATTAAACTCAAAAGCTTCTGTACATCAAAGGAAAAAATCAAGGAAGTGAAGAGAAATCCCACAGAGTGGGAGGAAAACTTCACCACAGATACATCTGACAAAGCATTGATTTCCAGAAGATATAAACTACTCAAAAAACAAAGAAGAAAGAAAACAAATGACTCACTCAAAGATGGAGCAAAGAACTGAACAGAGACTTCACAAATGAGGAATTAGAGCTGGCTGAGAAACATCTTAAAAAGTGTTCAACATCCCTAATAATTAAGGAAATGCAAATTAAAACCACTTTAAAATATCATCTCATTCTGATAAGACTGGTTAGGATCAATAAAACAAATGATACCAAGTGCTGGAGAGGTTGTGGGGAAAGGGGAACACTCATCCACTGCTGGTGGGAATGTAAACTCATACAGCCACTATGGAAAGCAGTGTGGAGAACCCTTGGAAGACTCAAAATGGGCTTGCCACCTGACCCAGTCATACCACTCTTGGGTATATACCCACAAGACTCATCTTTCTGCAGAGATACATACACAGCCATGTTTATTGCAGCTTGCTTCACAATAGCAAAGAGCTGGAACCCAAGTGCCCTTCAACTGACAAGTGGATAGAGAAAATGTGGTACTTCTACACAATCGAGTTTTATGCAGAAGAAAGGTAACATCATGAACTTTTCAGGTAAATGGATGGAACTAGAAGATATGTTAAGTGAAGTAACACAGTCCCAGAAAAACAAATGACGAATGGTATCCCTCATCTGTGGATGCTAGCACCAATTACCCAGTTGTAAGGCAAACTGAGCAATGTTAATGTTATATTCCTTGCGATCTGAAAACAACTGTGCTCATATATTGTGAATCCCTTAACAGGTTCTAGAACTAAACTACCATTTATTTTCATAGTTAGGAACTTTGGTATATGGAGGGTGTGGTGGTTTGAATGAGTGTCCCCCATAGGCTCTAGGTATTCAGATGTTTGTCTCCAGTTGGTGGCATTGTTTTTGGAGGTCTTGGGGTGTGTGGCCGTGCTGGAGGAAGTGTGTCACTGGGGGCAGGCTTAGAAGAGTTTAACAAGCCTTGTGGTCTACAGTTGCTCTCTCTCTGCTTCCTGTGCACTTTGTGAGATGTGACCCTCGGTTTGCTGCTCCAGATCCAGCTGCCATGCCTCCCACCACAATGGACTCTAATTCCCCAGAACTGTCAATTGTAAGCTCAAATAAACTCTTCCTTTTATAAGTTCCTTGGTCATGGTGTTTTATCACAGCAACAGAAAAGTGACTAATACAGAGGGTATGTATGCATATTTTAGAGTAATATAAGATCAAAGGAATGAGGAAAAGGCTGGTTTGTCTTGACATTGTGTCTGACCACAGTATTTATTTTATGGGAGTGCTTCTTAGTATTTCTTGTGCAGGGCTGCTTGAGTTTTTGTCCAAGCCTTTTCTAAAATATTACACAGTAGTTAAAAGTATCAGGCTGGTGTAACTTAGTGTGGTGGTTTGAATGAGAGTGGCCTCCCATAGGCTTTAAGTATTTAGACATTTTGTCTCCAGTTGGTGGCATTGTTCTTGGAGGTCTTAGAAGGTGTGGTTGTGCTGGAGGAAGTACGTTATTGCGGGTAGGCTTAGTGAGTTTAACAAGCCTTGCGGTCTCCAGTCTGGCTCTCTCTGCTTCCTGTGCTCATTGTGAGATGTGACCCTTGGCTTGCTGCTCCAGCCACAGCCACCATGCTTCCTGCCACAATGGACTCTGATTCCCTGGAACCATCAATCGTAAGCTCAAATAAACTCTTCCTTTTATAAGTTCCCTTGCTCATGGTGGTTTTATCACAGCAACAGAAAAGTGACTAATACACTTATTTGGTACCAGAGAGTGGGCTGTTGGCTGTGAAGAACATGACCATGTGGATGTTTGGAAAAATGTGGAAGTCTTTGAACTTTGGGCTAGAAAAGCTGTTGACTACTGTAAGCAGAGCTTAAGGGGCCATTCTAGTAGAAGCCTGGAAGAAAGCATTGCTGCAAATAATGTAGTTTCAGAGGAAAATAAAGACTTAGGCAGCAACTGGGATATTTTGATAAAGAGTCTGGCAGCAGTTTGCCCACAGCCCAAATGCTTGCCTGATGCTAAGTTGAAAAGCAATGGACTAATGTCTTTGGCGGAGGATATTTCAAGACAGCCCAATATAGAAATGGTGGTGTGGCTATTGATGGTGAATATTTTGCAGATCTACAGTGAAGAAGAGCACATGGGGAAGAAAGAAATGCAGAATGTACAGTTTGGATCTGAAAGCTGCACTAGGAAGATTAAAGGTGGGGCCAAGGCATGTGAAGGAGAGGTTCCTTTTGATAAGGAGACTAAAGTGATTAAGGAGAGGCCTTGAGATTTACAAGTAAACAACAGAATCAGTTCCTTCAGTTCAAGACCACACCCAGCTAAGCCTCCAATTTTTGAAAGGAAAATACTGAAGCGTTTTCTATTCCAACAAGTCCAGGGCAGAGAAAATTTGCAAATGTGGTTAAGTAGGAGAGAGTCCATCCTGAACTTGCAGCCAAACTTGGCAATTTCATTCACGTGGTGCTGGCTTTAGAGGCATGAAGTTTGCAAGAGTGAAGGGATCATCAGTTCTTCCTCCATGGTTTCAGAGAGCCACAGAGGCCAGGCAGAGTGTAGCAGGGGTGTCCCCGAATAAAGAAGGCCCTGATAGGCCATTGCATGAAGCTGTGAATGTGTAGCCTGGTTGGCAGCAAAGACCCCCAAGAAGACATTTGAGATGCCAGAGCTGTAAGATATTTGCCAAGGAGAGCTGCGTACAGGGAGTGGTACCAGCCTAAGGAAGAGATCCATGTTGCATGCAATCCTGGAAGAGCTGAGACATCTAAGCCCTTTGGAAGTAAAGTCCCAGAAGTTGCACATGGAGGTACTGGACTTGGTATTTTTCCTGCTGGTTTTCAGTCTTGTTTTGGTCCAGTATTTCCTCACTATGCCTCTATTCCTTCCTTTTGGAATGGGAATGTGTATTCAGTTTCACTGTATGTTGGGAGTATGTAATTTGCCTTTTGATTTTACAGGAGCTTACAGTTAAGAGATTGGCCTGTATCTCAGAAGAGATTTTGGACCATAGACTTTTGAATAGAATTGAGACTGGTAAAGACTATGGGGACTTTTAAGGTTGGACTAAATGCATTTTGCATTTTATATGGCCTATGGGGGCTAGGGAGTGGAATGTGGTGGTTTGAATGAGAGTATCCCCCCATAGGCTTTAAGTATTCAGACATTTTGTCTCCAGTTGGTGGCGCTGTTCTTGGAGGTCTTAGAAGGTGTGGTTGTGCTGGAGGAAGTACGTTATTGAGGGCAGGCTTAGTGAATTTTACAAGCCTTGCGGTCTCCAGTCTGGCTCTCTCTGCTTCCTGTGCTCATTGCATGATGTGACCCTTGGCTTGCTGCTCCAGCCCCGGCCACCATGCTTCCCAACACAATGGACTCTGATTCCCTGGAACCGTCAATCATAAGCTCAAATAAACTCTTCCTTTTATAAGTTCCCTTGCTCATGGTGGTTTTATCACAGCAACAGAAAAGTGACTAATACACTTAGCCTTTCTAGATGCTTAATGACCATACTTAATCTCCATTCCAATTTGGTGGAGGGTCTTGGATATCTTTGTTCCTTGTCCTCGGAGGTCAACTAAGTCCCAGGGTACTATGCATGTGGCATCTCTTGAAATGTCCTGCAAATGTGAGTCACCAGTCTTCCTGTGAAGGGAAGTCTTGGAGATCCACTAATGGGACTTCAGCCAGTGTCCAGTCTATAAAGAGGAAAGTCTGCTCATGCTTCAAAAAGGGAAGCCTGGTCTAGCCAGACCTGATTTTGTCCTTGAGTGGATGGAACTGGTGATTGAAAAGCCCCAAAAGGAGCACTTGGGAGGCAGAGGGAAGGGGATCTCTGTGAGTTCAATGTTGTGTCCAACATTGTGATATGGCAGAATTTGTCTATTCCCCTTCAGTAAGTCTCTTCAATTATGTGGACCATGTGATGGGTTCTCTTTCGTTTTATTTCTTATGTCGTGTTCAAAGTCCTGAAAGTGTCTTTTCATTTAGAAGTGATTTGTCCTCTGAGTTGAACAAACCTGGAAGCTCACTCAGGAGACTAGGTAAAACTAGAGGAGCTTAAGAATAAGCCTTCAGAGGCTGGAGAGATGGCCTAGCGGTTAAGAGTGCTGACCGCTCTTCAGAGGACCCGGGTTCGATCCCCAGCACTCACATGGTGGCCGAGAACCGTCTGAAACTCCAATTCCAGGAGAACTCCCGTTCCAGGGGAATCCGACATCCTCTTCTGACCTCCGTGGCATTGCACAACACGGGTGCACAAACTTGCATGCAGACAGTACATTCATACACATACAAAAATAAATAAAATTAAAAAAAAAGAATAAGCCTTCAATGATGTTGTCCTTCACCATTGCATAACTCCATTGTATAAATGTACCACAAATCAGGCATGGTGGTGCACGCCTATGATCCAGCACTCAGGAGGCAGAGGCAGGCGGATCTGTGTGAGTTCAAGGTCAGCCTGGTCTACATAGTGAGTTCCAGGACAGCTGGGGATATAGGGAGACTTTGTCTCAAAAAAAACAAAAAAAAAAAAAAAAAAAAGTACCACATCTTCATTTTCCACTCGTTATTTGAGAGACACTTGGGTTGCTTCCAGATCTTCACTATTATGAAAAGAGAGGCAATAAAGATGGTTGTCCATGAATCTCTCTTATATGATGAATCCTTTGAGTATATACCTAGGAGTTGTATAATTGGGTCAAATGTGAAGTTTATTTTTAGTCTTTTAAGAGTTTTCGGGGCTGGAGAGATAGCCTAGCGGTTAAGAGCACTGACTGCTATTGCAGAGGACCCGGGTTCGATCCCCAGCACCCACATGGCTGCTAAGAACCGTCTGTAACTCCAATTCCAGAAGAACTCCAGTTCCAGGGGAATCCGACACCCTCTTCTGACCTCCGTGGCATTGCATGACATAGGTGCACAGACCTGCATGCAGACAGTACATTCATACACATACAAAAATAAATAATTTTAAAAAATTAAAAAAAAAGAGTTCTCCACACTGCTTTCCATAGGAGTTTGCAATCCCACCAGCAGTGAATGAGTGTTTCCCTTTCTCCACACTCTCTCTAGCATTTGTTGTCATTTGTTTTCTTGATCATAGCCAATCTTACTGGTGTAAGATGAAATTTTAAAGTGGTTTTGATTTGCATTTCCTTATTTACTAGTGATGTTGAATGTTTTTAAAGATGTTTCTTGAGGCATCTTTACTTTTTCTCTTGAGAAGTCTCTGTTCAGATCTTTAGCCCATCTTTTAATTGAGTCATTTGTTTTCTTGGTCCTTTGTTCCTTGAGTAATTTGTATATTTTGGACATTAAACCTCTGTCAGATGTGTCACTGGTGAAGATTTCCTCCCACTCTGTGGGTTTTTTTCTTCACTCCTTTGACTGTTTCTTTTGCTGGGGTAAGTCTCCACAAAAATGGAAAATCATGGTTAACTAATTGGACTCAAATCCCACTCAGTGGAAGGAAACTCATGTGGTACTGTAAAAATAGCCAGATGCACACAGCTGGAGAGGTCAGAGATCTTAGAGAAATTCCCAGGGTTGTCACTAGGCTAAGGTAACTTCTTTTTTTTAATTTTTATGTGTATGAATGTACTGTCTGTATGTAGGTTGGTGCACCCATGTCATGCAATGCCGCAGAGGTCAGAAAGAGGGTGTCAGATTCCCCTGGAACTGGAGTTAAAGATGGTTCTCAGCTGCCATGTGGGCGCTGGGGATCAAACCTGGGTCCTCTGCAAGAGCAGTCGCTGCTCTTAATCGCTAGGCCATCTCTCCAGCCCCTAAGGTAACTTCTTACTAATTGCGAAATGGGTATCCTTAAATTTACAAATATCCCAGGTACCACTCAATAAAGAAGCTTCTTTTGCACCTGATGAAGAATAGTACAGAGTCCCATAACTGAACACACATGGACATTGTCTATGAATTGCTCATGCCTAAACAACACATCTACAATGCAACCTCTACACCTAAGGTTCATGCAACTTAGAACAAGGGGCCGAGAGGACATTAATTAACCTTTTAACTCTTGTTAAGGCAGTTTCCCCATGCAATAGATAGCCAGCAACTCAAAAGGGCATGAATGGACGAACCATGGAGATGAGGAATCTACAGAGTCTAGTTCAATAGACATGTTGCCTATATTCAGCTTCACCCACTCAGGGCACAGGGAGCATTGTGGAAGAGGGAGTGGAAAGGTTGTAAGTTCCAGGGAGGTAGTGCAAGACCAAATGGAAATGAATTCTAGAAGCTCCTGGAATCCTGTTCATATGAACCTACATAATTGGTATCAGCATGCACAAGACCCATGCAGGCTCAGCCATAAAAACACCCAGCACAGAACTGCAGAAATGGGTAGCAGAACCCAATCTTGGCTGAAGAACTATTGGTAGCTGATTGTGGCTGGCTGAAGAAGAACTGGCCTTCTTTTGGAAAGTGACTCCTGATAAGCTCACTAGAGCTCAGGGGATGAGCTGGCTCTGAAGATTGGGAGGAGAGAGTGGTTTGGTGGAATGGACCTTAGAACAAATGACAGAATGTGTGAACTCCAGGTGGGGGAGGGGGTCTGTGGGAGGGTGCCAAAGGAGAAGCAGGCATCAAGGCAATTAAGACTGATTGAAAATTATACATGAAATACATAAAAATTCAATTTAAAAATTTGTAATAAAAAATTCACCTCTCAAGAAAAAATTATGAATCAAAAAATGAATTATTGCCTATTTGCCAGAAATCTGTAGAAACTTCCCTGAGGAAGCCCGGACACTAGATTTGTTAGACAAAGATTTTAAATCAATTGTCCAAAGATATCTTCAAGGCAGAGAAATGCCTCTGTGAAATAGAGACCAACCTGTCTAGATATAAAGTTCAAGACCAGCCAGGACTACATAGTCAATGTCTCAAAAGAAAAAAGTTAGAACCTCAGAAATCTATGACACCATCAAAGAATATACCCATATGCATAATGAAAGTCTTAGGATATACCAAAAAGCCAAGAAGAACGTTTGAAGAACGAGTAGCTGAAAACCTCCCAGATTGATGGACACATGAATTCTCATAGCCAAGAAAGTAACAGCCGAAAGAGGATGAATGCAGAGTTCCACTCTAAGATGTCAACACCCTTTTGAACAAAGTCACCTAGACTCTCAGGAGACTCTGTCTATGCCTCCCCAGAAGTCCACCTCTCTGTCCATGCCCAGACTGCTCAGTCGTCTTGCTCGTCAGTTGCGTGATGTCAGCATTCAGTTCTGGTGTCCTCAAGGGCCCTTACTTACTCTTTTCTCTGCTGGAAAAGTTTGAAGAAACTCTGGGTTCTTTTACCTGCAAATACTCCAGGACACCCCCCTAATAGATAGTGACATCTGTGCACATACAGAGTTTTATTTTAAAATGTGTACAACTCGGGCCTGAGGAGATGGCAGAAAACCTGGGTTCAAATTCTAGCACCCACAATGGAAGCTAAAAACTGTCCACAACTCCAGTTCCAGGAGATCCAACACCTTCTTCTGACCTCTGGGACCATTCCATGACACAGGTAAGCATACAAATCTGCAGGCAATGCACTCATACACATAAAAAATAAAATAGAAAATATGTACGATTTTGATATCTACAAATTCTTTGTAATACTCAACAACATGAGTAATTTTATCCCCAGTCCAGTCTGGACATCTGTACTGTGAAAGACATGTGTCTGGAATTCGACACAACGGTTTTCTCATTCTCTGTCCCTCCTATCTCCCCTGACCTAACTGTTCCAAGTTTAGCAGCTATAACTTTTATCTCAAGATAAAAGGAAGTTACAGAAGGTTGTTAGTCACCATGTAGGTGCTAGGAACTGAACCCAGGTCCCCCGCAAGTGTATCTAGTGCTCTTAACTACTGAGCCATCTTTCCGACCCCATGTTCTGTATTTTTGAGTGGTTTTGTTTTTAAGTGATGAGTGGGTATTGTTTTGTTAAAACACACTTCCTCCTAAGGTATGCTTATGTTGAACCAGTCTTGCATTCCTGGATAAATCTCACTTTGGTGAAATTTTTTGAAAATTTTTTTATGCGTGGAGTGTTTTGCCTGCATATGTGTACCAATTGTGTGCAGTGCCTATGGAAGTCAGAAGAAGGTGTCAGATACTGAGGAACTAGAGTTAGTGTCTCTTGTTACTCACCATGTGAGTGCTGGGACTTGAACTTCGGCCACCCTGAAGAGCAACCAGTGCTCTTAACCACGGAGCCATCACTCCAGCCACTGAAATATATTATTGTGCTGGTAGAAACTTTTCACTAATATTTTAATCAATAATAATATTTATTATTATTTTTTTAGGGTTTTTTGAGACACGGTCTTCCTGTGCCCCAGTTGGCCCAGAACTTCCTATGTAGACCAGGTTGACCTTGAACTCACAGATCCACCTGCTTTGCCTCCCAAGTGCTGGCATTAAAGGTGTTGGCCTCCACACCTGAGTTCAATTCCCAGCAGCCACAGAAGGTGGCTCAGCTGCCTGTAAGTCTGCGACAAAGGGATCTAACACCCTCTTCTGGCTTTTGAGGGCACCTGTACTCATGTGCCCACACCCCCCACAAAAATACACATAGACATATGAAAAATACATTTTTTTTTGGTATTTTTGAGACAGGGTCTCCTTTTAGTCCCAACTGGTCTGGAGCTCACTCTGTAGACCAGGCTGGCCTTGAACTCACAGAGATCCACCTGCCTCTGTCTCCCAAGTGCTGAGATTAAAGGGGTGCACTGCTACGCCTGGCGAAAAATACATCTTTTTAAAAAAGGATTTCCAGCCAATGGGATATGACCTTGTGGCCCGACGGTGGCAGCTCGGTCCTGGATAGCTTTCTGTGGCAGGCAGATCTTTGTAAGTTCAAGGCCAGCCTGGTCTACAGAGCGAGTTCCAGGACAGCTGGGGCTTACAGGAAGACCCTGTCTCTAAAAGGCCAAAAAAAAGTATTATTTATAAAACCCTTTGAAGAATATTCAGCACAAAGTTAAATTACATGAAATAGCTTGTAAAGTTCTTTACTGAAGTTTAAAATGCATAGCCTCCAAAGTACGAAGAGTTATCAGAGAAGCCATGACATCAGGCTTGTGAGCAGGCCATGTCAGAGTCACCACGCACAGGAGGGGAGGAAGCCAGGCTGCGGTGCACATGAAGCTCCCTAAGGCTGTTTTTTAGTGTCTTTCCATAATGTGCGAAGCACAGCCATCCTTAGAGAACCATGGTGTCTGTACCTTTTTCTGGTTATTTTTTAGAAGATTTCAGGAACACACATAGGCATTTGCTTCTTATAAATGTCCACTGTGATGGCCAGGATATTTCCATTTGTTCTGGGTCTCTGAAAATGACACCTGCATTGGATTGGATTATGTCGTCTCCATTTATTAGCTCAAGGAAAGCTCAGTTTTTATGTGTGAATCACTTCTGGTGGGGGGTAAACATGGATAAAACAACTTTTCAGTTCTTTTGAATCTTAGTATTTTGAAGCCAGATGAAAATCTGAACTGGAGTGTTTTCTCAGAATACGTGCAGGTCATTGTGTGCTGTTGCTTCTTCAATCATAACTGACAGGTGTTTTCTTGCTCTGCCACACTGGCTATACTCAGACCTCCTGGGGTGTGACCTAGGGGTGTCCACACTCCATCACCACAAGGAACAGGAAGCGCTCCTGACCATGAAGTCTGTTATGGAGGTGGTTGGAATAGTTTGTTGAGTTCCTAAAATGATGCAAACCAAATGAATTTTCTATGCCATGACATAGTTTTTATTTTATATCTTTATGAAATTTGGCAGCTGTTTCCAACTGTGTTTTTGTGTAAGGTAACTTCGGTGATGTTTATTTAAGGCATGTAACATGTTAAAGGTTGGTTTTGTGATTGTCGCAAGGGCTGCTTATTTAATCTTGAGTTTCCCCTTATTTTCAGCTTTATGGTAACATACAGAAATCAGTCTGTGGTTGTTCCTCACCTCGAGTTAGTGGAGAAATTAATTACCCATGTGCACATGCAAAATTATTTTATTATAACTAAACTAGCCCTGGGTTCTTAAAGACCTGATAACTGGGATAAGAATGTGTCTGTTCTTCCTTCTATTGCCGATTTGCAGACAGCAGGAAACAGGATTGTTTCTTCCATTGTCCAAGGTGGCAGCTTTCATGCTGGACAGACACAGCAGCTCGTTTCATTAGCTGCAGTACTCCGTTTGACCACTAGTGCATGCATTATTCATCCTTACCAGTCGCAAGCTTTTAAAAAATAATAATAATAGGGGCTGGAGAGATGGCCTAGTGGCTAAGAGCTCCGACTGCTCTTGCAGAGGACCCGGGTTCGATCCCCAGCGCTCACATGGCGTCTGAGAACCGTCTTTAACTCCAGTTCCAGGGGAATCTGACACCCTCTTCTGACCTCCGAGGCATTGCATGACACGGGTGCACAGACCTACATGCAGACAGTGCATTCATACACATAAAAAATAAATAAAATAAAATAAAAATAATAATAGAAATTAAAAAGGTTTTCCTACTAGGCATGGTGGCACATGCAATTAAACCTAGCACTTGGGAGGCAGAGCCATGGGGATCTCTGTGAGTTCAAAGCCAGCTTGGTCTACATAGTGAGTTCCACTCCAGCTGGAGAAAAAAAAAAAGAACGAAAAATTTTTTTCCCCTTTTAACCATGTGGGGCCAATTTTGTTGAGTTGCATTTCTTTGGGGTTATTCACATTTAGGTATACAGGAGCTTTACAAAGTGATTTTTTTTTTTGTTCTTTTTTTTTTTTTTTTTTTTTGTCTTTTTGAGATAAGGAGTCCCTTTAGTCTCAGCTGGCCTGGAACTCACTATGTAGACCAGGCTGGCCTTGAACTCACAGAGATCCGCCTGCCTCTGCCTCTGCCTCCCAAGTGCTAGGATTAAAGGTCTGCACAACCATGCCCAGCAGTCTAGTATCTTCTACTTAGAGTTCCCTTTGCATCTGTTCTAGTTTACTGTGACAAAACACTAGGACCAACTCCAGCTTGGGGAAGAAAGGATTTATTTGGCTTACAGCACAGTTCCTCACAAAAGGAACCTAAGGCAGGAACTTAGGGCAGGAACTTGGAGGCAGGAACTGAAGCATAGACCGTGGAGGAACACTGCTTCCTGGCTTGGTCTCCTAGCCCATGCTCAGCCTGCTTTCTTATACGATACAGACCTGTCTGCACAGGGTTGGCATTGCCCCCAGTGGTATGGGCCCTTCACATCATTGACCAATGAAGAAAATGCCCCACAGACATTGCCACAAGTCAATCCAATGGAAGCAATTCCCCAATAGGGCTTCTGTCTTCCCAAGTGTGTTAAGTTGAAACCTAAATCTGTCCATCACATTTGACCCCTTGTCAACTTGACACACAAGCACATTACTATTAAACCACAATCTTTCCGTTTCTTATCCACAAGATAGATGGGATAAAGGAGAGCACATGTTCTGAATATTCCCTGTGAAAACTGTGACCCTTAGAACAAGGCTGTCTTCCAGAGTAACCAGCTGGCACTCTGATCCTCAATAGGAGATGAGATGTCAAAAGGGAGCAAAGGAAACCTCCCCATGGCTCAGGATGCAAACCTGAATGGAAATTACCTATCGCTTGGTTTCCTCAGCAGGATGTCGCAAGTAGGCAGACAAGATACACAGCAAACACAAGAGGAAGAAAACATTGTTAGGAAAGCCACTGGAACGCCTCAGGCTCTAATAGGCCAGGAGGCTTCCTCTCCCCTAAAGACATCGGGAATGGATCTGCCACAGAGGCAAGATGGAAAGGATTGTGGGTAGCTTCCCAGAAACCAAGGTGGAATGTAGTGGAAGAACTCAGCCTTCCCAGAGAAGCTGTTAGCAGGAAGTGGAAGAAGATCCTCTCTGCCTGTAGTAAGGACAGATAAGTCTTACTGAGCACTTACATTACACCAGAGGCTGTTTTTGCAGGTCAGAAGAGGGCGTCAGATACCCTGGAGCTGGAGTTACAACATATGGGTACAGAGAATTAACCCCAGGTCTTCTGTAAGAGTAGCCAGTGTTCTTAACTGCTGAGCCATATCTACAGGTTGATACTTTAAAATCAGTTTTCCCATACTGGGATCTTGCTGTTCTTTTTCATTGTTGATTTTTTTTAATTTTTTAAAATTTATTTCTGTATGTGTATCAATGTACTGTCTGCATGCAAGTTTGTGCACCCGTGTTGTGCAATGCCGAGGAGGTCAGAAGAGGGTGTCGGATTCCCCTGGAACTGGAGTTCTCCTGGAATTGGAGTTTCACGGTTTTGTCAGCCGCCATGGGTGCTGGGCATTGAACCCAGATCCTCTCAAGAGTGGTTGGCGCTCATAACCGCTAGGCCATCTCTCCAGCCCACCTATAAGACTCTTAAGGCTGCAGAAAGCTTATTTGTGTGTTACAGAAACCACAAAAATGGTTTGAATGAATATTAAGGCTGTCCATGAACAAGACTAATTTTATTCCTGTTTTTTTTTTTTTTTTTTTTTTGTCTTTTTTGAGACACGGTTCTCCTTGTAGCTGTCCAGCTGTCCTTGAACTCACTATGTAGACCAGGCTGCCTTGAACTCACAAGATCCCCTACCCTGTGCCTCCCAGTGCTGGATTAAAGGTGCTCACCACACCTGGCCCTTTTTACCGTCTTTTCTCTATGAGACAGGGTCTACTCTGTATCCCTGGCTGTCCAGAATTCAAGAGATCTGTGTCTTTCTCCCTGAGTTCCTGGAGTTAAATGGCCGTTTCCTCCACACCAGGCTGCCTTAACATTTAGACACCTTCAACCAGAGGCTTGACTTGATTTTGGTGGAAGTGATTTTATCTAATAGAATGAAATCCAGGTAGAATCATAGTAAACCATCTAGAAACAGCAGCATGGTTGAAAAAGTCTTTTTAGAAAACCCTATTGTCAGAGAGGCAAACACAGGCCGTTTTCCATGTAAGAAGTGTAATTGCAGACAAAATCTTTGGAGAATGCAGATACAAGCTATGGAGACAGCACTAACTAGGAAGTGGGGCATGTGCCCACATGAGTAGTTCACTTTTTGTGAACCAGTGCCTGCTGTTTTATGTTATGTGTGTGAATGTTATTGCCTTCATGTGTGTAATTGCACCTGTGTCCTTCAGTGCCTTTGGATTTCAGAAGAGGGCATTGGTTCTTTTGGAACTGGAGTTAAGGACGTTTTTAGCCACCACAGGGGTGCTGGGATTGAGCCTAGTTTCCTCTGCAAGAGAGTCAGTGCTTTTAACCATGAGTCCTCTTCCAAGCTCCTCCTTTTATTATTTTATTTTTATAAAATCCTTTGTTGTGGCAGCTGCCTGTGGAGGCCAACACGTTGGATCCCTGTGGAGCTGGAGTTGTAGGCAGTTGTAACCATTTTATTTCGTTGCTTGGAACAAACTCGCGTCTTCTATAAGAGTAACCATTGCTCTTAACCACTAGGCATCCAGTGGCCCTGTTTGAAACTGTCTTACCTGGTCAGTGAAGAATTGTAGATATGGGATGTGAGGGCGATCTGGCTGCGACATCTGTCACCCCATCGATTGCCAGGGTTGATTTGGATGATCTGGCTGGCTGGGCAGGTGTCCCCTTCTTCCCTCAACACTCCAAGTGTGTCCTTCCCGAAGCTGCGCGCTTGGTCGAAGAGGACTACCTTCCCGATAGAGGAGGACTGGTCTTCGGTCAAGGGTATACGAGTAGCTGCGCTCCCCTACTAGAACCTCCAAACAAGCTCCCAAGATGTAGGTATGCATCTTTATTTTGCAGGTCTTCAGATAAAGCAACATCTTTACTTTGTTCTGATATGTAGAAAGTGACCCAAAACTTATAACCAAATTCACAGAGAGTTTCAGAAATAATTATATATTTCACTTAGGATGGACATGAAATTTGTGGAAAGAGGATTGTTCAGATAGTTCAAGGTAGATAGAATTCTGACCCTATAGACACACATACAACCAGACACATAATCAGATGGAGTCACTGTTCACCTCATGAATCTGAATCAGCCTTAGAGGTTTGCTTGATCAAGAACACAACAGAAATGGTATTTTGGAGCTTATGAGGCTAGTTCTTAGGAAGCTCTAGAACTATTCTCTTGGTTCTTTGCTGTGAAAACTAAATATATAATGGAGAGGCCTTATGGAGTCTTCATGGTATCAGATAGCCTGAGCCTTCAACAGTGAACACCCGCTCCAAACATGTCCTGTCAGGCCTTCCATTCAGATGACTTAAGACCCAGCCCTCATCTAAAACCGTGTGAGGAACCTCAAGTGCAAAGCATTTAGCTAAGCTGAGTCAGTCTTTGAATGGTGAGCAATGATTTTGATAAGCCCTGAACTGTAGCAGGGTTCGTTGCACAGCGGTGACTCAATGGTGGGCTGCCTTTTCTGTGACCCAATGAGAAAGGTCAATATCTCTATATAAACATAAATTTTGCAAGGCCACTATACATGAAACCCAAAAGAAAAACAAACATGGAAACACATCTGTTATGTGTCTCGAAAGGAAATGTAGAAAATCAACAACGAGGCTGGAGAGATGGCCTAGGGTTAAGAGCACCACACTGCTCTTGCAGAGGACCGGGTTCGATCCCCAGCACCCACATGGGGCTGAGAACCATCTGACTCCATTGAACTCCAGTTCCAGGGGAATCGACACCTCTTCTGACCTCCGCGCATTGCACGACACGGTGCACAAACCTACATGCAGACAGTACATTCATACACATACAGAAATTAATAAATAGCCGGGGTGGTGGCACACGCCTTTAATCCTAGCACTTGGGAGGCAGAGGCAGGCGATCTCTGTGAGTTCAAGGCCAGCCTGGTCTACAGAGTGATTCCAGGACAGCTGGGCTACAGGGAGACCCTGTTCTCAAAAGACAAAAAAAAAAAAAGTTCTTATAATATGGCCTTTGGGATGATCTCTATCTTAAAGGCAACTTCTTTGAGCAAAACCACTATGGACTAGGACACAACTAAGGAGATACAGCAAAGAATCTTCAAATACAGGAAGAAATCTGTGTCCTTGCACCTTTGCAAAGCTAAGGGAGCTTACATCAGGGAAGAGAGGGGCCAGCAAGGAAACCGAGTCCTGGGATGGGACGCTGAGGAGCAGGACTCGAAGTCCTAAACTGCTACTGTAGGACAGCTGTGGTGGTGTGGCTCTGAGTCGCATTCTTGCCGTCTTAGAGTTACAAGATTTCTGATGAAGTGATATAGGTATAACTGGGAGCGATGAAGGATTATTTGTGTTCTTGGTGGTCTGATAAAGGTAGGCCCAAGAGCCAAAGCACTGAGACAAGAACTGCATGGACATAGCTGAATGAGCAAATGTTGAGAGGACTGCCAGGAACAATGTTTTGGTAACAGGAACAAGATGGCAGGAAAAGGAGCCAGCTGGGGAAAAACAATAAGGGTGGTGGAGACGATTCAGAAAAAGCAACAGTATGGAGGTCTGAAGGCTGAGGGAAAAGCGGGAGGGGAGCCGTCACAGAAGACACAGGAAGAGGACAGCTGCAGATAAACTGCACCAGGGCCTCGTTTTCAGGATCTCTCCTTGTACCTGCAATCTCTGAAGATATTCCTAGACAGACTCCCCCATGCACAGGATCAGGCTTTTCAATAAATACATGACTGACTCAGGCTAAGGTCTTCTAAGCAATGAATTCTTGTGGAACAGTGGACTTAAGAGTTCAAGATATCTAGGTCATTCTTCCAGTCCTGTCAAGGAATGAGGCACACAGCTTAGGTTCCAGATTTGTAAAGAAGCAAAGTTTACTAGAGCAAAAGCCACAGAACGTGGAACTGACTGGAGAGGAAGCAAACTAAGCTAATGTCCATTGTTGACTTATGAGATGCATTTTCCCACTTCATGGAAGTGTAAGGATTCCGAATGAGTTCTTTCCATCATCTTCATTTTCAGGAGGTCAGAAGATGCTCCAAGTATAGTGCTGGGAACTGAGTGGAAGGATTTGTGCGTGATAGGCAAGCACCCTCTCAGCTGAGCTTTATCGGCTGCACACAAGTACTGTACAGTATTTATAAAGCCTACTAACTGCACTGTGGGACATCGTAAAGACTTAGACAGGCAGCATGCCTTTTAAGGTTATTTCTAGTTTCAAGTTTCTCTTACTATTTTTTTTTTTTTTTTGGTCTTTTCGAGACAGGGTCCCTGTAGGCCCAGCTGTCCTGGACTCACTCTGTAGACCAGGCTGGCCTTGAACTCACAAAGATTGCCTGCCTCTCCTCCCGAGTGCTAGAGTAAAGGCATGTGCCACCACGCCCGGCTCTCTTACTATTCTTAAATTTAATTGTTAAAGTGTACTGTGTTAGTCAGCGTGGTGGTGCAGCCTTAATCCTAGCACTTGGGAGGCAGAGGCAGGCAGATCTTTGAGTTCAAGGCCAGCCTGGTCTACAGGTGAGTTCCAGGACACTGGGGCTACAGGGAGACCCTGCTCGAAAAGACAAAAAAAAAAAAAATGTACTGGTGTTTGGGTGTTATGCACGCATGTAGGTAAGTGGACCCATGTCATGCACTGCAGGTGGAAGACAGAAGAGGGTCTGACCCCTGGAACGGAGTTACAGATGCGTTGTTAGTCGCCATGTGGGTTCTGGTTTTCCAAGCCAGGACTTCTGCAGGAACAGCCAGTATTAAGCACTGTCACTCTCTGCATTCTTTCTCTCTAATTTTTTTTGACACAGAGTCTCTCTGTAGCCCCAGATGGCCTGGATATAATAGACATTCAACAGCCTCACCTCCTGAGTCTGGGATTAGGCATGCACTACCATGCCTGCCTCTTTTTAAAGTTTTTAAGGTTTTTTAATGGTCTGTGAGTGTTTTGGCTGCAGGTGTGTATGTGCAGCATGTGAATGCTTGCAAGCTCTGAGGTCAGAAGAGAGCAATTTCAAATCCCCTGAACTGGAGCTAAAGACTTGTGAGCACCACGTGGGTGTGCAACTGACTGGGTCTCTCAAGAGCAGCAACTGCTCTAAACCAGTGATCCATCTCTCTAGTCCCAGGGATTTCTAGTTGTGTTTTCTTTGTTGGTATTTCATAAAATTAGACAAAGACTCTCTTCAAAGTTTTAAATTTACTTTACTAAGAAAGCAGAAAAATTCATTTTCTATTGCTAATAACCAAATACCTGCAAGCAGGAAATGTATGAAGAATGGAGGTTCATTCGGCTCATGTTTCTGGAGCCTGGGAGGTGGAAGAACATGGCATTAGCATTTGGTGAGGACCTTCTGGCTCAGTCTGCAGGGCAGAGGGCATCACAGTGGTGAGGCAGAACTTATGTGGCACTGTGTGTTTCTCTTCCTCTCCCTGTAAAGGTGGAATATATCCACATTACCTCCCACACAATCCACCTCCAGATACCATTAACACGCAACTAGGAATTGTTTCCATTACATGGACTTTGGGGTACTCGTTTAAATCATGACATTCTCAAATGTAGCTTCACAGTTCTCTAGTACCAAATGTGCCCCTCACCCCCTGCTAATGTAAGATCCCCATATGCCCTTGACCCAAAGGTGTCAGATCAGGCAGCAAAACTGGAATTGTGTTTAACCCACTACTTCTCAAAGTTGTCACTTCTAAAGGATCTTTCTGCAGGAACAGTTTCCACATTGGACAACTTGGTACGACTTGATAAAGTGAGAGCGTATGTTTGACAAAAAAAATAAAAACAAAAGAAGAAAGCCAAATAAAAAAAAAAATAGAAATAAAAAGGACCAAAAGAAAAAGGGAGTTCATTTGGAATCAGACTAAAAATAAGAACATGAACGACAAAGTAATAAAATTCCATAGGAGTATTTGCTTTCTTCCCAAGAGAATGGAGAATCACGGTAATGTAATGTAGCACAGACTGAATAGCAGATCTCCACAACTGCTCAGGGAGGAAGCCACAGGGCATAATGCACATTTCAGTGACAAGGTGGTGTTTATGTGGTATATGTGTACGTGTGTGTGAATTGTGTAATGTGTGGGATGTGGTATCAATGTGACATGGTGTGGTATATGTGTGTGTGTGTTGTGTTGTGTGTGTGTGTAGGAGCAGAATGCAGATTGCCTTCAAGAGGCGCTGTCTGGTTCCTGTTCTGTGTTCTCTCCGATCTTACTCCCTTGAGACTGGTCTCTCACTGAACACCGCAGCTTAGGGTGTTTGGCCACCACAGTCCCAGTGATCCTCCTTGTCTTCATCCCAGCACGCAGCTCTAGTTACTGAATACACACAGGCATATCCAGCTCTGTGACAGTGAGGGCGGGTATTTGAACTCTGATCCTCATGCTAGCGCAGCAAGCACTCTTATCCAAATGTGAGCCATTTACGAGCTCATCTCACAGATTTTCAATGTGAAATACAAGAAACATGGGCTGGGGCCATGAGAACCAAATTTCAATCTTCCTAGTCCTCAGATAAAGGCTGGTGAATGGCAGGGGGCAAATACTCTTCTACCTAAGAGCCCATTAGCCGTGGTACATTTTACAAAGATCTTTGCAGGGCTAAAATATTTTTTATCGTCTGATGTTTGTGTTCTCATCCAGGTCCTTACGTGGTAGTATTCAAATTAAATTCAAACTAGGGAGTGATGGTCAAAGTCACAGGAATACTACAAGGCACAAAGGGCCAAGCTGCATGAAGCTGGCTGTAACTTTAGGTGGGGTGTGCTTCTAGAGGAGCCGCAAAACTACTGCACTGAGAGAAACATGGACTGATTCATGTGGGCAGGACATTCTACCAATGTCCTGCCAAATCCTCACCCACAGGGGCAAGATCTTAGTCTTTTACCCCGATGGGAACAGGAATATACCAAATCCTCAAAAATATATTCAGATTGCCAGGCGTGGTGGCCCATGCTTAATCCTAAGCACTCAGGAGGCAGAGGCAGGCAGATCTTTTTGAGTTCAAGGGCCAGCCTGTCTACAGAGTGGTTTCCAGGTCAGGCTGGGCTACAGGGAGACCCTGCCTCAAAAAAGAAAAAAAAAAATATAATATATATTCATATCATGCCTTTAATGCCAGCACTTGGGAGGCAGAGGCAGGAGGATCTCTGTGAGTTAAGTCCAGGACTGGTTTACAAGAGTTGATTTCCAGCCAGCTGGACTAAAGGGAGACCCTATGTCTCAAAAATATACATATTATATATATATATTATATATATATAATATCAGAACAGATTGTTTTCCTTTCCCTGTAGCAGTCCTGTTTAAGGAATCCTACGCAAGATAGCATAGAAAGTCAGGCTGGCAGGATCTGTACAGCACGTTAGCATTATTTCTTGATACTGGGATTGCTAGTTTTGTTCAACTGATCCCACACTAGAAAACTCCCACCTGTGGGAGTCATCAATAAGAGATTCCTAGATGAGGTGGGCCTGCGGGTATGCTGTGGGAGATTGTCTGGATTGTTCTATAAATTGAGGTGGGAAAGACTCCCACTGTAGTGCTCTATTCCTAGGCGGCGATTCTAGAGCGTGTTCAGACTAGAGAGAAATGGAGCTGAGCCCAAGCAGACATGCAGTCATTGCTTTCTATTCCTGATTATGAATCTCACATGATCAACTCTGTAAAGCTCCTGTCACTATGAGCCTAGTGGCCCTTGTCAGGGCAATGTATCACAGCCAGCAGATAAGAAGCTAAGGGATAGATAGATGAAAATCACAGTATTTAGCCTGGAGATGTGGCACAGCAGTTAGAGCACTTTCTGATAACTATGAGATGATTTAGATCCAGCACCCATGTAAGGTGCCAGGTGTTCTCCACAAAAGCCTTAAACCTGAGCACTGAGAGTAGAGACAGGATGATTGCTGGGGCCTGCTGGCTTCCAAGTCAGCTGAGATGAGAGCCCTAGTCCAAGAAGAGACCCTGCTTCAGAGGGAGAGGCAGAGGGTGAAGGAGAGGGCACCTGTGCCCTCTTCTGGTTTCTGTGGTGCGTGAATGGTGGCAACCCTGGGGAACTCACATGCACACACACACACACACACACACACACACACACACACTCACATATACACAACAATCAGATCCCCTGGAGCTGGAGAAGTAGATGGTGATAGCTGCATGTGTGTGCTGGGAATCAAAACCTGCTCCTCTACAGGAGCAGACAGTGTTTTTATACTGCCTGAGCAATCTCTGCAAACCCTTCATCACAACCTTATAACCGCATATAAAATGAAAGATTTATGCACTTAACAGCCACACCCTATCTTTTGCAAATCTGTCCTTTAGACACAAAAAGCATTTGACCTTTCACAGAACCACAAAGTGAATGTTTGCAACTATTTCTGTGGAAGGCACCTTGTGCCAGGAGGTAGAATTAAGCATAAGATGGAGACATTTGGGCTTGGGGCCAGGAAAGTACAAGAGTGTGCTACCTAGGTTTTCATGCCTATAACGAAATATCTGTGAAAATCAGCTTATGAAGAAGACTTATTAGGGCTCACAGTTTTGGAGATTCCAGTCCATGATCATTTCACTCCATAGCTTCATGACTGCAGCAAGGCAACAGATCCTCACAGAACAAACCGATTATCCCATCCCAGACAAGAAGAGGGCTCAGTGCCCACAAGCTGCTTCCAAGGCATGCTCAATGACTAGAAGACTTCTCCTTAAGACCCACTTTCATTTATTTATTTATTATTTATTTTATTTTTTATTTATTTATATTTATTTATTTGTCTTTTTGAGCCAGGATCTCCCTTTGAGTCCCCAGCTGCCTGGAGCTCCCTTGTAGACCAGGCTGGCTTGATGAACTCATTGGATCCACCTGGCTCTGCATTCGCTGGTGCAGGATTAAAGGCATGAAGCCACCACACCCAGTGTTTAGGCTATTCTTAGTCCTTTAGTTTTATGGTCTCCCAAAGAGGGAGCTTCCCGGTTTGTTCAACTGAGAGAACAACTTGTAAACAAAAAGGTGCTTTCAGGACTTTGACATTAGAAATAGCATGACACAGAAATAACCCATTACAGGGCTGGAGAAGAGACTAGCGGTTAAGAGCGCCAGCGGCTCTATACAGAGACCCGGGTTCGATCCCCAGGCGCACCCACATGGGGCCGAGACCATTCATGAATATCTCCAATCCAGGAGAACTACAGTTCTAGGTGAATCCGAGACCCTCTCTGACCCCAGCAACTGCACGACATAGGTGCAACCAAACTTGCATGCAAACAGTACATTCATACACATAAAAAAAAAAAAAAACCCTCACATGTTCCACATCCCTGAAGTGGCTTACTGAAGGGAAACAAACATCCTATTCTGCCATATAACAATGTTGGGCACAACCAAGAATCCCATTTCAATGTCAACTTTGGGCATAGGCAAGAGTACACAGCATCTTCACCATTCTGTCATGTTGGTGCCCAGGTGAGCAGGGAGGTGCAGTTCAGCCTCATTCCTAGCAGACTGCCAGCATCCCTACTGCACTTGATGGTCTAAGTGCTTCCTCCTGTTTCTCTACACTTAATTCTGAAAGCGCCATGGAGTTCACTCTGGAGCCTTGATGCTTAAATATTAATTAGCAGTCAATGAATGGAGAACATGTGGAAGGCGTATGTTCGTTAACGTTGACCTGTGTGTTAAAGGCTGGATTTCCTGCAGGTGTCTCTCAGAGTCTTAGAATTAAGAAAATTTTTGTTGTTGGTTGTTCTTTTTGAGACAGGCCTCCCGTGTAGCCTCCAGCTGTCTTGGAACTGGCTATGTACAACAGGCTGCCCTTGAACTCACATAAGTCTGCCTGCCTCTGGCCTCCCAATTGCTGGGACTAAAAGCATGCGTCACCAACAGGCGAGAATTCAGAATTTAAAATATGATATTATTATTTTGCATCCGAGGCATATGAGTGTACTTCTGGTATGTCGGTGCATGTTGCGCAGTGCTCTCAGAGCTCAGAATAAAAGCTTCTGGATGCCCTGGAACTGCAGTTTCAGAACAGTTGTTAGCCACGATTTTGTGTGCTGGGAATCTCTCGAGGTCTCGAGAAGAGAAAGTGTTCTTAACAACTACAACCTCTCTGCACCCCCTAGACCTTTTATTTTATATAAATATATCTTGGCTGTACCTTGCAAACCTCCGGAAACAGGCACCACCAACTGGTGACAGTATTCAAATGTTGGAGCCTGTGGAGACACTTCCATTCAAAGCATCACACCTGTGGACAACTCTCCCTTCTCTGCTCCTGCCCTTGGTTTTGGTATAGAGAATGGGGAAAGTCTAGACACACAGGAATTTTTTTTTTTTTTTTTTTTTGGGGGGGGGTCTTTTTGAGGACAGGCGTCTCCTGTAGCTCAGCCTGTCCTGGAACTCCTCGTAGACCAGGCTGGCATGAACCACAAAGACTCCGCCTGCCTCATGCCTCCCAAGTGCTAGGATTAAAGGCGTGTCCACGGCGCTTTATTTATTTTTTTTTTTTTTTTTTTTTTTAGGAATTTTTAAATGTAAAAAGTCCACAAGGATCTGGGTGGGGAAAAAAAGCAGATGGCACTGGATTCATCAGTAGGCTGCAGACTCACTGTGCAGTGTAATCCCATACCTAGAGCACTGGATTCATCAGTAGGCTACAGACTCACTGTGCAGTGTAATCCCATACCCAAATAGCATTGGATTCATCAGTAGGCTACAGACTCACTGTGCAGTGTAATCCCATACCCAGAGGAGCCAAGAGCCAGCAGGAGGGCGAAGAGCGTTGTTATGTTTTATTGACGTGGCTTTTACAAGTGGCTGCGCTAGTCTCCAAATGACCAAATGCAGCAGCCTAGAATGGGGTTACAGGAAGACAGTGGAAGCTGCAGGTCTTCGCTGCCTGGGTGGTGGCCCGAGGCATGCTGGGAGGCGTCATCCCCCGCCTGGAGGACTCTGGGTAGCGTAGTCCCAGCGCCTGCAGCGGAGGAACCTGTCCTAGTTTATGGCTGGAACTACTTCATGTTCGTGTGTGGCACTGGTGAGTGATGCTCCTGCGAGCCTGTTCTGAAGCAGGAGGAAGGTCCTGCAGGACTGGTCGAGGAAACTGGGCACTGGAGAACGGGGCAGGAAAGTGGCCTCCCAGTCGACACGCTGGCATGGCTCAGACCCAGTCTCCAGGATGTCTTATTTTGGAAGGTGTGGAGTTGGGTTAGCTTCAGATAAGAAACTGGAAGATTGTTGGTGCAGGGTTCTGTGCTAGAGTTCCTATGTGTGTGGACAGCCCCACCCTGGTGAGGATTGAATTAGTAGGCTTTTAGGGTTATGATAGTTACTAAGTGGTGGGTGGGACTGTGCTTAGGGCCATGTATCCCTGGAATTTTAGTTGTTGGGGTCGGTGGTTTGGGGGTCCTGTCACCTCTTGGCCTCCCTTGGGACAAGGGGCGGTCTGCCTGGCCTAAACAACAAGGAAACATGACGATCATTTCAAGTATAAATCAAATTATGTCCTGCATTTATGCAAATCCTCTCCAGGGTCTTCTCATCCTAGTCAAGCTGAAAGCTGGTACCTTACAAGGCTAGGTCTCATTATCCCATATTTACTCTTGGATTTCTTTCACAGGTCCCCATCTCAAACGCTCCATGTGTAGCCTCTGGTAGGGACGAGTTTTACGCAGGGTTCCAAGGGAAATTTCTAGGTTCTCATGAGAAAAAACTGGTCATTTAACAGGGTCTTGATGCCTAAAAATGCCTAGTTAATTTCTACTTCCAATTTTTATTATTCCTCCCTCTGAAGAGGTAACCCTAACTGCCAGCAGGCATTCTGGTACCACTTTGGGCTTCTTCCATGGTGACTTAATGACATTGGGTGTGGCAGCTGGTTTAGCCCTTCTATGGGTCTATGTACAAGACCCCAAAAGTATATCTAGAGAAAAAAGAAGGTTTTTGCCTGGTGACTGTGATGAAGAAAAGTCAAGAGTAGATAGGCCCATTTCTAGGCAGGGAACCAGGAGAAGTAAGAACACAATGAATTTTAAATGTTCTTCATGAGGGCTTCCAAAATCATCCATTTATTGGCTTCTCCTCCTTTTTCATTTGTCCATGAGGGCTCAATCAGGATCTGCTTTTCAAGGCTTTGTAACTATTGGAGGGCTAGAGACGCAGATGTCTCCCCTAAAGTTGTAGACAGAAGAAATTTATGCCATTATTTTAATCCACCATAGTGGACTTGGCACTTCTTGCCACAGTGCTGCCAGAGTTGAACTTGGCCATGAATCTGAAGTTTTTACCTGAAGTAGCATTTGTCATGCAGAAAATCTTAGTGAAAATATTTCTGGGCTGGAGAGATTGCCTATGGTTAAGACGCCAACTGCTCTTGCAAGGACCCAAGTTCATCCTCGAAGCACCCACATAGTTGCTGAGAACCGTTCTTTAACTCCATTCCAGGGGAATCCGACACCATCCCTCTTCTNCACGCACATTGCACGACAGGGTCCACAAACCTACATGCAGACAGTAACATTCACACCACTCAAGAATAAATTAAAAAAAAAAAAAGCCATGTGTGGTGGTACACACCTTTAATCCTAGCACTTGGGAGGCAGAGGCAGGTGGATCCTTGTGAGTTCAAGGCTAGCCTGGTCTACGGAGTGAGTTCCAGGACAGCTGGAGGGAGCTACAGGGAGACCCTGTCTTGAAAAGACCAAAAAAAAAAAAAGTTATTTGCTGGGGCGGGCGTGGTGGTGCACGTCGTTAATCCTCCCTACTTGGGAGGCAGAAGCAGGCAGATCTCTATGAATTCAAGGCCAGCCTGGTCTACATAGTGAGTTTCAGGACAGCTGAGCTGCAAAAAGACAAAAAATAAAAAGTTCTTTGCTGGAAAAACATCTTTACAAAATTTTAAGAAGTAAGTATCCATTCAATTTTCTTACCGTATTTTCTGGGAACTAAGAACCATATCATCACCCACCATATATAATTATCCTGATAATGGTAGAACTTTGATGGCCATCCTATGAGGTTTATTTGAATGAAAAAACATTGAAGGACTGGGCATATATCTCTGTTGGTATAGTGCTTGCCTAGCTAGCATGCGCAGAAACCCTGAGTTCCATCCCACTACAACATAAACCAGGCATGGGAACCTACACCTATATCCCAGCATTAATGAGATAGAAGAGAATTAGATGTTCAAGATCATCCTTAGGTACATAGTAAGCTTGAGGCTAGCCTGAGCTACCTGAAACCCTGTCTCCAAACAAAAACAAAAACACAAACTAGTAATGCCTTTCTTTATGAGACTAAATAAGATGGCATAAAAATATTTGTAAATGGGGGCTGGAGAGATGGCTCAGTGGTTAAGAGTCTGGGCTGCTCTTACAGAAGACCTGGGTTTGAATCCACATGGCAACTAACAACTGTCTGCAACTCCAGTTTCAGGGGATACAATGCCATTTTCTGTCCTCTGAAGATATTGCACAACACAGGTATACTTACCTACATTCAGGCAAAACACTCATACACAGGAAATTTTAGAAAGCCAGGTGTGATGGCACACACCTTTAGCCCCAGCACTCAGGAGGCAGACACAGGTAGAACTCTGTGAGTTCAAAGCCAGCCTGGTCTACAAAGTGAGTTCCAAGACAGCTGGGACCAAAGGGAGACCCTGTCTCAAAAAGACCTAAATAAATAAATAAATAAATAATAAATAATAAATAAATGCTGGCGATTTCTCTGTCTGTCGAACACTTTCTCTCTTGAGCTCTCTGTCTTTAGCCAGTCTTGGATAGCCAGTCTGGCCTCACACACTTGCTGTATATCAAGGATGACCTTGCTTTTGATCCTCTTGCCTCTGCCTCCCATGGGAGTAGAGCACCACCTCTGGTTTTGTGTGGTGTTGGGTTAGAAGCCAGGGCTTTGTGTCTGCTAACAAGCAACGCTACCAAATGAGTGACATCCTCAGCCCAAATTTAGAATTTTTAGTTGCCGTGTAATTTATAATTTTGTTTGGTTGGCTAGTTTGAGGGTTTTCTTTTGTTGGGAGCCAGGCCAGCAGGCAACGGTCTTGCCACATGTGGTGGTTTGAATGAGTGTCCCCCATAGGCTCTAGGTATTCAGATGTTTGTCTCCAGTTGGTGGCACTGTTTTTGGAGGTCTTGAGGTGTGTGGCCGTGCTGGAGGAAGTGTGTCACTGGGGGCAGGCTTAGTGAGTTTTAACAAGCCTCGTGGTCTACAGTTGCCCTCTCTCTGCTTCCTTGCCTCTTGAGAGAATGGCCTCGGCCTCCTGCTCCAGATCCAGCCGGCATGCCTCCCACCACAATGGACTCTAATTCCCTGGGACCATCAATTGTAAGCTCAAATAAACTCTTCCTTTTATAAGGTTCTTGGTCATGGTGCTTTATCACAGTGTCCTAGTTTGTCTTCCATTGCTGTGACAAAACACTCTGACCAACACCAGCTTGGGGAGGAAAGGGTTTATTCAGCTCACATCTCCTGGGTCACAGTTCATCACTCAGGGAACCCAAGGCAGGAACTCAGGGCAGGAACCTGGAGGCAGGAGCTGAAGCACAGGCCATGGAGGAATGATACTGGCTTGCTCCCCTGGCTCATGCCCAGCCCACCTTCTTATACCGTACACACAACCTGCCCAGAGTGGCACTACTCATTGTGGGCTGGGCCCTCCCACATTGCCCGACAATCAAGACAATACTCCACAGATGTGGCCACAGGCCAGTCCAATGGAGCCAGTTCCCCAACTGAGGCTCCCTCAACCCAGGTGTGTCAAGTTGACACTAAAGCTATCCAACACACACAGCAACAGAAAAGTGACTAATACACCACAGCTATCTAGAGTCACCTTAGGTTTCTGTTTCCCCAAGGCTCATCCATCTAGCACTAGGCAACTGCCCAAGCTTATAGTTTACTTATTAGGACGCCATGCCTCCTTTGGCTGGAGCACCCTGCTTCTTCTTGGGAATTCACCCACCCATAACCTTCCCCAGAGAACAATGGGCAGTTGGGTATCCTAGCAACCTAACGGCCTCAAACTATGCCAACTGGGGCTGTTTCCTCCTACCACTCCTATATAATCTGCCTTACAAAAAAAAACTTTGAGACCTTGATCAGATCTTTGTCTTGGTCTCCTTCTTTGTGTCTCGTTCATCTCTCATTCAGGTTACTTTCCCCTTTGGCCCTTGTTGAAGACCCTCGGGGCCAGGGCATTCTTTGGCATAATATTTTATTAATTCTTCTGAATTTCATACATAGATGCAATGTATTTTGATTATATTCACAGTCCTCCCAACCTTATTTATATATAGCTATATATATAATAATAATATATAATATATATATGAGACATAGTTTCCCTGTAGCTACAGCTGGCCTGGAACTCCCTATGTAGATCAGACTCACAGTGATCTGCCTGCCTCTCCCTCCTGAGTGCTGGGACTAAAGGCATGCTTCATCACGCCCTGCTTATATTTTGATTTTTTGAGACAGGGTCTCCATAGATTCAGCTGGCCAGGAATTCTCTTTATCAACCCGGCTGGCCTTGATGGACCATCATGCCCAGCTTATTTGTCTTATGTAACTTTCCCTTGTTCAGTTTGTGCTGCCATATATTCCTGGGTATAGGATCATTGTCCCAAGGAACACACTCTGTTCCCACAGCTGGAGCTAAATAGGAACTTACTGTGCTACATAGGCTGGCCTTGAACTTAAAGCAGTCCCCCTGCCTAGACCTTGAAATTTTGGGATTTCGGGCAGGCCCCATCATGCCCAGGTCTCGCCCTTTGAGACAAGTGCTTTCTATGGTCTGAAATGTCATCCACATGTTTTAAAGGTTTGTTCCCTAGCTAGCTACAGTGTTTGGGGGAGGAGAGCTGAGGAGCTTCTAGGATGTAGGACCCTGCTAGCAAAGCAGGCCTCCAGGAATGGGCCTTGGAAGGCTATACCCAGCCCCAATTCCTTTGCTTTTTCTACTTCCTAAGCTTTTTTCTGAAAGGTATTGTGGGCATAGTGATACAAAAATAAAAAATACAGCTGGGTGTGGTGCATGCCTGTAATCCCAGCACTTGGGAGGCAGAGGCAGGCGGAGATCTCTGAGTTCAAGGCCAGCCTGGTCTACAGAGTGAGTTCCAAGCCAGCTGGTGTTACAGGGAGACCCTGTCTAAAAAAGATCAATCAATCAATCAATCAATCAATCACATGGTTCCCACACTAGCCTGTCCCTTGATCCTTTACCCAAGTAGCTGGGGCTATAGGCATGGGCCACTGTGCCTGGTTTAACTCTGTGTGTGTGGTGTGTGTTGTGTGTGTGTTTATGCATGTGAATGTGGTGTATACACATTTGTGTGCAGGTGCTTACACACCAAACACGTGTGAGGAGTCTGCAAGGTGCGTTTCTCTATCACTTTCCAATTTATTTATATGAGAACTGGTTTTGGGGTTTCTCCCTGACCCTGGACCTAGATTGATGGTCAGCAAAATCAAGTGATTCTTCACTCTCTGTACCCCAACAGCTTAGCTTTACAGGAGCATGTGTGGCAACATGTGGCTATTTATGTGGGTGTTGGGTTCCTAACTCAGATCTTTCTGCTTTCATAGCAAGCATTCTTTTTTAATTAATTATTTTTATGTGTATGAGTGTACTGTCTGCATGTAGGCTTGTGCACCTATGTCGTGCAATGCCACAGAGGTCAGAAGAGGGAGTCAGATTCCCCTGGAACTGGAGTTAAAGACAGTTCTTAGCCACCATGTGGGTGCTGGGAATCGAACCCAGGTCCTCTGCAAGAGCAGTCAGTGCTCTTAACCTCTGAGCCATCTCTCCAGCTCCACAGCAAGCATTCTTTTTTTTTTTTTTTTTTTTGGTCTTTTCGAGGCAGGGTCTCCCTGTAGCCCCAGCTGTCCTGGAACTCACTCTGTAGACCAGGCTGGTCTTGAACTCACAAAGATCTGCCTGGCTCCCCTCCCAAGTGCTAGGATTAAAGTCATGTGCCACCACGCTTGGCGACAGCAAGCATTCTTACCCACTGCTACATCTCCCCAGAACTTAGTTCTTTTTGTTTGTCTTTTTGAGATAGGGTCTCCCTGTTGTCCCAGCTGGCCTGGAACTCCCTGTGTAGACCAGGCTGGTCTTGAACTCACAGAGATCCGACTGCCTCTGCCTCTGAGTACTGGGATTAAAGGAGTGTGCCACCACGCCTGGCCCTTACCAGTTGTTAAGTGTATAGTTGTAAGACATGGAGTCTCTTCATGCTGTGCCACTATCACCACTTCAGAACTTTCCGTCTTTCCAAACCGAAAATCCTCATCTACTAAACAAGAACTTCTCATTCCTCCTCCAGCACCTTGTAGCCACTATTCATCCTGTCTTCCATCTCCTTAACTTGATTGTTCTAGGTACCTCATATAAGTAAAATCATGTAAGCCCGGTGTACTTGGGAAGCAGAGGCAAGAGGATTTCTGATATCTGTCAGTTCAAGGCCAGCCTGTCTACATAGCATGTTCCAGGACATCTGGGGCTACAGGGAGACTCTGTCTCAAAAAGACCAAAAAAAAGAAAATAAAAAAGCCAGGCATAGTGGCACATGCCTTTAGTCCCAGCCCTTGGGTGGCAGAGGCAGGCAGATCTTTATGAGTTCCAGGCCAGTCATGCCTACAGAGAGACCCTGTCTCAAAAAAAAAAAAAAATTGAAAAATTGAAAAATTAAAAAAAAAGACCAAAAAATAAAATAAAACAAAGCTGGCATGGTGGTGCATGTCTTTAATCCCAGCACTCAGGAGGCAAAGGCAGGCAGATCTCTCTGAGTTCAAGGCCAGCCTGGTCTACAGAGAGAGCTTAGGCCAGCTGGGACTAAAGGGAGACCCTGTCTCAAAAAATAAATAAATAAATAAATAAATAAATAAATCAATAAAATAAAAACAAAACATGGGGCTGGAGAAATGGCTTAGTGGTTAAGAGCACCAACTGCTCTTGCAGAGGACCCGGGTTCGAATCCCAGCACCCAGATGGCAGCTGAGAACCATCTTTAACTACAGTTCCAGGGGAATCCAACACCTTGTCTGACCTCCGCAGGGAGAGAATTAAAAAAATTTTAATTTTTATGTGTATGAGTGTAGTGTCTGCATGTAGGTTGGTGCACCTGTGTCATGCAATGCCTTGGAGGTCAGAAGAGGGTTTCAGATTCCCCTGGAACTGGAGTTAAAGACGGTTCTTAGCCGCCATGTGGGTGCTGAGGATCGAACCCAGGTCCTCTGCAAGAGCAGTTGGCACTCTTAACCACTAGGCCATCTCTCCAGCTCCAAAATAAGATATTTTAAAAGATTTGGTTGACTTTTTTTTTGTCTTTTTGAGACACGGTCTCCTTGTAGCCCCAGCTGTCCTGGAACTCACTCTGTAAACCAGGCTGGCCTTGAACTCACAAAGATCCACCTGCCTGTGCCTCCCAAGTGCTGAGATTAAAGGTGCTTCACCACACCTGGCCCTTTTTCCTTTTTCTTTATGAGACAGGGTCTACTCTGTATCCCTGGCTGTCCAGGAATTCACAGAGATCTGTGTCTTTGCTCCCTGAGTCCTGGAGTTAAATGCCTGTTCCTCCACACCAGGCTGCCTTAACATTTGGATACCCTAAATCACAGGCTTGACTTGATTTTAGTAGAAGTGATTTTATCTAATAACATGAAATTCAGGTAGAATCATAGACTACCTCTAGAAACAGCAGCATGGTTGAAAAAGTCTTTTTAGAAAACCCTATTGTCAGAGAGGCAAACACAGGCCGTTTTCCATGTAAGAAGTGTAATTGCAGACAAAATCTTTGGAGAATGCAGATACAAGCTATGGAGACAGCACTAACTAGGAAGTGGGGCATGTGCCCACATGAGTAGTTCACTTTTTGTGAACCAGTGCCTGCTGTTTTATGTTATGTGTGTGAATGTATTGCCTTCATGTGTGTATGTGTGCATATATTATGTAACATCCTTGTAGTACAGGAGGCATCAGATCCCCTGGTACTGGAGTTATAGGCCATTGTTAGCCACCACAGGGGTGCTGGGAATTGAGCCTAGTTCCTCTGCAAGAGCAGTCAGTGCTCCTAACCACTGAGCCACCTCTCCAGCTCCTCCTTTTATTTTTTATTTTTATAAAATCCTTTGTTGTGGCAGCTGCCTGTGGAGGCCAACACGTTGGATCCCTGTGGAGCTGGAGTTGTAGGCAGTTGTGAACCATCTTATTTCGTTGCTTGGAACCAACTCGGGTCTTCTATAAGAGTAGACCATGCTCTTAACCACTGAGCCATCAGTGGCCCTGTTTGAAACTGTCTTACCTGGTCAGTGAAGAATTGTAGATATGGGATGTGAGGGCGATCTGGCTGCGACATCTGTCACCCCATCGATTGCCAGGGTTGATTTGGCTGATCTGGCTGGCTAGGCAGGTGTCCCCTTCCTCCCTCAACACTCCAAGTGTGTCCTTCCCGAAGCTGCGCGCTTGGTCGAAGAGGACTACCTTCCCGATAGAGGAGGACTGGTCTTCGGTCAAGGGTATAGGAGTAGCTGCGCTCCCCTACTAGAACCTCCAAACAAGCTCTCAAGAATTGTAGGTATGCATCTTTATTTTGCAGGTCTTCAGATAAAGCAACATCTTTACTTTGTTCTGATATGTAGAAAGTGACCCAAAACTTATAACCAAATTCACAGAGAGTTTCAGAAATAATTATATATTTCACTTAGGATGGACATGAAATTTGTGGAAAGAGGATTGTTCAGATAGTTCAAGGTAGATAGAATTCTGACCCTATAGACACACATACAAACACAGACACATAATCAGATGGAGTCACTGTTCACCTCATGAATCTGAATCAGCCTTAGAGGTTTGCTTGATCAAGAACACAACAGAAATGGTATTTTGGAGCTTATGAGGCTAGTTCTTAGGAAGCTCTAGAACTATTCTCTTGGTTCTTTGCTGTGAAAACTAAATATATAATGGAGAGGCCTTATGGAGTCTTCATGGTATCAGATAGCCTGAGCCTTCAACAGTGAACACCCGCTCCAAACATGTCCTGTCAGGCCTTCCATTCAGATGACTTAAGACCCAGCCCTCATCTAAAACCGTGTGAGGAACCTCAAGTGCAAAGCATTTAGCTAAGCTGAGTCAGTCTTTGAATGGTGAGCAATGATTTTGATAAGCCCTGAACTGTAGCAGGGTTCGTTGCACAGCGGTGACTCAATGGTGGGCTGCCTTTTCTGTGACCCAATGAGGAAAGGTCAAATATCTCTATATAAAATAAATTTTGCAAGGCCACTCATACCATTAAACCAAAAGAAAAGACAAACATGGAAAACACATCTGTTATGTGTCTCGAAAGGAAATGTAGAAAATCAACAAAGAGGCCTGGAGAGATGGCCTAGCGGTTAAGAGCACCGACCGCTCTTACAGAGGACCCGGGTTTGATCCCCAGCACCCACATGGCAGCCGAGAACCATCTGAAACTCCAATTCCAGGAGAACTCCAGTTCCAGGGGAATCTGACACCCTCTTCTGACCTCCGCAGCATCGCACGACACGGGTGCACAAACTTGCATGCAGACAGTACATTCATACACATACAGAAATAAATAAATGCCGGGCGTGGTGGCACACGCCTTTAATCCTAGCACTTGGGAGGCAGAGGCACACAGATCTCTGTGAGTTTGAGGCCAGCCTGGTCTACAGAGTGAATTCCAGGACAGCCAGAGCTACAGGGAGACCCTGTCTCAAAAAGACCAAAAAAAAAAAAAGTCTTATAGGTATGGCCTTGGGATGATCTCTATCTTAAAGGCAACTTCTTTGAGCAAAACCACTATGGACTAGGACACAACTAAGGAGATACAGCAAAGAATCTTCAAATACAGGAAGAAATCTGTGTCCTTGCACCTTTGCAAAGCTAAGGGAGCTTACATCAGGGAAGAGAGGGGCCAGCAAGGAAACCGAGTCCTGGGATGGGACGCTGAGGAGCAGGACTCGAAGTCCTAAACTGCTACTGTAGGACAGCTGTGGTGGTGTGGCTCTGAGTCGCATTCTTGCCGTCTTAGAGTTACAAGATTTCTGATGAAGTGATATAGGTATAACTGGGAGCGATGAAGGATTATTTGTGTTCTTGGTGGTCTGATAAAGGTAGGCCCAAGAGCCAAAGCACTGAGACAAGAACTGCATGGACATAGCTGAATGAGCAAATGTTGAGAAGGGAGGGCCAGGAAAAATGTTTTGGTAACAGGGGAACAAGATGGCAGGAAAAGGAGCCAGCTGGGGAAAAACAATAAGGGTGGTGGAGACGATTCAGAAAAAGCAACAGTATGGAGGTCTGAAGGCTGAGGGAAAAGCGGGAGGGGAGCCGTCACAGAAGACACAGGAAGAGGAGACACAGGAAGAGGACATCTGCAGATAAACTGCACCAGGGCCTCGTTTTCAGGATCTCTCCTTGTACCTGCAATCTCTGAAGATATTCCTAGACAGACTCCCCCATGCACAGGATCAGGCTTTTCAATAAATACATGACTGACTCAGGCTAAGGTCTTCTAAGCAATGAATTCTTGTGGAACAGTGGACTTAAGAGTTCAAGATATCTAGGTCATTCTTCCAGTCCTGTCAAGGAATGAGGCACACAGCTTAGGTTCCAGATTTGTAAAGAAGCAAAGTTTACTAGAGCAAAAGCCACAGAACGTGGAACTGACTGGAGAGGAAGCAAACTAAGCTAATGTCCATTGTTGACTTATGAGATGCATTTTCCCACTTCATGGAAGTGTAAGGATTCCGAATGAGTTCTTTCCATCATCTTCATTTTCAGGAGGTCAGAAGATGCTCCAAGTATAGTGCTGGGAACTGAGTGGAAGGATTTGTGCGTGATAGGCAAGCACCCTCTCAGCTGAGCTTTATCGGCTGCACACAAGTACTGTACAGTATTTATAAAGCCTACTAACTGCACTGTGGGACATCGTAAAGACTTAGACAGGCAGCATGCCTTTTAAGGTTTATTTTCTTAGTTTCAAGTTTCTCTTACTATTTTTTTTTTTTTTTTGGTCTTTTCGAGACAGGGTCTCCCTGTAGCCCCAGCTGTCCTGGAACTCACTCTGTAGACCAGGCTGGCCTTGAACTCACAAAGATCTGCCTGCCTCTGCCTCCCGAGTGCTAGGATTAAAGGCATGTGCCACCACGCCCGGCTCTCTTACTATTCTTAAATTTAATTTTTAAAAGTGTATGTGTTTGGAGTCAGGCGTGGTGGTGCATGCCTTTAATCCTAGCACTTGGGAGGCAGAGGCAGGCAGATCTTTATGAGTTCAAGGCCAGCCTGGTCTACAGAGTGAGTTCCAGGACAGCTGGGGCTACAGGGAGACCCTGTCTCGAAAAGACAAAAAAAAAAAAAATGTATGTGTTTGAGTGTTATGCACGCAAGTATGTAAGTGGACCCATGTCATGCACTGCAGGTGGAAGACAGAAGAGGGTGTCTGACCCCTGGAACTGGAGTTACAGATGGTTGTTAGTCGCCATGTGGGTTCTGGTTTTCCAAGCCAGGACTTCTGCAGGAACAGCCAGTGATTTTAAGCACTGAGCCATCTCTGCAATCTTCTCTCTAATTTTTTTGACACAGAGTCTCTCTGTAGCCCCAGATGGCCTGGATATAATAGACATTCAACAGCCTCAACCTCCTGAGTACTGGGATTAAAGGCATGCACTACCATGCCTGCCTCTTTTTAAAGTTTTTAAGGTTTTTTATTTTATGTCTGTGAGTGTTTTGGCTGCAGGTGTGTATGTGCAGCATGTGAATGCCTGCAAGCTCTGAGGTCAGAAGAGAGCATCAAATCCCCTGGAACTGGAGGCACAGATACTTGTGAGCCACCACGTGGGTGCTGGCAACTGAACCTGGGTCCTCTGCAAGAACAGCCACTGCTCTAAACCAGTGATCCATCTCTCTAGTCCCAGGGATTTCTAGTTGTGTTTTCTTTGTTGGTATTTCATAAAATTAGACAAAGACTCTCTTCAAAGTTTTAAATTTACTTTACTAAGAAAGCAGAAAAATTCATTTTCTATTGCTATAACCAAATACCTGCAAGCAGGAAATGTATGAAGAATGGAGGTTCATTCGGCTCATGTTTCTGGAGCCTGGGAGGTGGAAGAACATGGCATTAGCATTTGGTGAGGACCTTCTGGCTCAGTCTGCAGGGCAGAGGGCATCACAGTGGTGAGGCAGAACTTATGTGGCACTGTGTGTTTCTCTTCCTCTCCCTGTAANCAAGGAATGAGGCACACAGCTTAGGTTCCAGATTTGTAAAGAAGCAAAGTTTACTAGAGCAAAAGCCACAGAACGTGGAACTGACTGGAGAGGAAGCAAACTAAGCTAATGTCCATTGTTGACTTATGAGATGCATTTTCCCACTTCATGGAAGTGTAAGGATTCCGAATGAGTTCTTTCCATCATCTTCATTTTCAGGAGGTCAGAAGATGCTCCAAGTATAGTGCTGGGAACTGAGTGGAAGGATTTGTGCGTGATAGGCAAGCACCCTCTCAGCTGAGCTTTATCGGCTGCACACAAGTACTGTACAGTATTTATAAAGCCTACTAACTGCACTGTGGGACATCGTAAAGACTTAGACAGGCAGCATGCCTTTTAAGGTTTATTTTCTTAGTTTCAAGTTTCTCTTACTATTTTTTTTTTTTTTTTTGGTCTTTTCGAGACAGGGTCTCCCTGTAGCCCCAGCTGTCCTGGAACTCACTCTGTAGACCAGGCTGGCCTTGAACTCACAAAGATCTGCCTGCCTCTGCCTCCCGAGTGCTAGGATTAAAGGCATGTGCCACCACGCCCGGCTCTCTTACTATTCTTAAATTTAATTTTTAAAAGTGTATGTGTTTGGAGTCAGGCGTGGTGGTGCATGCCTTTAATCCTAGCACTTGGGAGGCAGAGGCAGGCAGATCTTTATGAGTTCAAGGCCAGCCTGGTCTACAGAGTGAGTTCCAGGACAGCTGGGGCTACAGGGAGACCCTGTCTCGAAAAGACAAAAAAAAAAAAAATGTATGTGTTTGAGTGTTATGCACGCAAGTATGTAAGTGGACCCATGTCATGCACTGCAGGTGGAAGACAGAAGAGGGTGTCTGACCCCTGGAACTGGAGTTACAGATGGTTGTTAGTCGCCATGTGGGTTCTGGTTTTCCAAGCCAGGACTTCTGCAGGAACAGCCAGTGATTTTAAGCACTGAGCCATCTCTGCAATCTTCTCTCTAATTTTTTTGACACAGAGTCTCTCTGTAGCCCCAGATGGCCTGGATATAATAGACATTCAACAGCCTCAACCTCCTGAGTACTGGGATTAAAGGCATGCACTACCATGCCTGCCTCTTTTTAAAGTTTTTAAGGTTTTTTATTTTATGTCTGTGAGTGTTTTGGCTGCAGGTGTGTATGTGCAGCATGTGAATGCCTGCAAGCTCTGAGGTCAGAAGAGAGCATCAAATCCCCTGGAACTGGAGGCACAGATACTTGTGAGCCACCACGTGGGTGCTGGCAACTGAACCTGGGTCCTCTGCAAGAACAGCCACTGCTCTAAACCAGTGATCCATCTCTCTAGTCCCAGGGATTTCTAGTTGTGTTTTCTTTGTTGGTATTTCATAAAATTAGACAAAGACTCTCTTCAAAGTTTTAAATTTACTTTACTAAGAAAGCAGAAAAATTCATTTTCTATTGCTATAACCAAATACCTGCAAGCAGGAAATGTATGAAGAATGGAGGTTCATTCGGCTCATGTTTCTGGAGCCTGGGAGGTGGAAGAACATGGCATTAGCATTTGGTGAGGACCTTCTGGCTCAGTCTGCAGGGCAGAGGGCATCACAGTGGTGAGGCAGAACTTATGTGGCACTGTGTGTTTCTCTTCCTCTCCCTGTAAAGGTGGAATATATCCACATTACCTCCCACACAATCCACCTCCAGATACCATTAACACGCAACTAGGAATTGTTTCCATTACATGGACTTTGGGGTACTCGTTTAAATCATGACATTCTCAAATGTAGCTTCACAGTTCTCTAGTGCCAAATGTGCCCCCTCACCCCCTGCTAATGTAAGATCCCCATATGCCCTTGACCCAAAGGTGTCAGATCAGGCAGCAAAATTGGAATTGTGTTTAACCCACTACTTCTCAAAGTTGTCACTTCTAAAGGATCTTTCTGCAGGAACAGTTTCCACATTGGTCCTTAGAAAAGAGTATTGCAAAAAAAAAAAAAAAAAAAAAAAAAAGAAAAAAAAAAAGAAAAGAGTATTGCATTTGGAATCAGATAAAATAGAACATGAACGACAAAGTAATAAAATTCCATAGGAGTATTTGCTTTCTTCCCAAGAGAATGGAGAATCACGGTAATGTAATGTAGCACAGACTGAATAGCAGATCTCCACAACTGCTCAGGGAGGAAGCCACAGGGCATAATGCACATTTCAGTGACAAGGTGTGTTTATGTGGTATATGTGTACGTGTGTGTGATATATGTGTATGTGTGTGTGTGGTATATGTGTACATGTGTGTGGTATATGTGTGTGTGTGTGTGTGTGTGTGTGTGTGTAGGAGCAGAATGCAGATGCCAGAGGCGGCTGTCTGGTCCTGTTCTGTGTCTCTCTCCATCTTACTCCCTTGAGACTGGTCTCTCACTGAACCTGCAGCTAGGGTTGTTGGCCACCAAGTCCCAGTGATCCTCCTGTCTCTGCCCAGCACAGCACTAGTGTTACTGATACACACAGCCATATCCAGCTCTGTACGTGAGGGCTGGGTATTTGAACTCTGATCCTCATGCTAGCGCAGCAAGTACTCTTATCCAAATGTGAGCCATTTACGAGCTCATCTCACAGATTTTCAATGTGAAATACAAGAAACATGGGCTGGGGCCATGAGAACCAAATTTCAATCTTCCTAGTCCTCAGATAAAGGCTGGTGAATGGCAGGGGGCAAATACTCTTCTACCTAAGAGCCCATTAGCCGTGGTACATTTTACAAAGATCTTTGCAGGGCTAAAATATTTTTTATCGTCTGATGTTTGTGTTCTCATCCAGGTCCTTACGTGGTAGTATTCAAATTAAATTCAAACTAGGGAGTGATGGTCCAAGTCACAGGAATACTACAAGGCACAAAGGGCCAAGCTGCATGAAGCTGGCTGTAACTTTAGGTGGGGTGTGCTTCTAGAGGAGCCGCAAAACTACTGCACTGAGAGAAACATGGACTGATTCATGTGGGCAGGACATTCTACCAATGTCCTGCCAAATCCTCACCCACAGGGGCAAGATCTTAGTCTTTTACCCCGATGGGAACAGGAATATACCAAATCCTCAAAAATATATTCAGATTGCCAGGCGTGGTGGCGCATGCCTTTAATCCTAGCACTCAGGAGGCAGAGGCAGGCAGATCTTTGTGAGTTCAAGGCCAGCCTGGTCTACAGAGTGAGTTCCAGGTCAGCTGGGGCTACAGGGAGACCCTGCCTCAAAAAGAAAAAAAAAATATATATATATATATTCATATCATGCCTTTAATCCCAGCACTTGGGAGGCAGAGGCAGGAGGATCTCTGTGAGTTCATACAGAGTGAGTTCCATGCCAGCTGGACTAAGGAGACCCTGTCTCAACAATAATATACATAATATATATATATATATATATAATATATATATTCAGATCAGATTGTTTTCCTTTCCTGTAAGGCAGTCCTGATTTTAAGGAATCCTACGAAGATAAGCATAGAAGAGGCAGGTGGCAGGATTCTGTACAGCACGTAGCATTATTTCTTGATACATTGGGATTGATAGTTTTGTCAATCTGACCCAATCTAGAACTCCCACCTGTGGGAGTCTCAATAAGAGATTCCCTAGATGAGGTTGGGCTGCGGGTATGCCTGTGGGAGATTGTCTTGATTTTCTTAATTGAGGTGGGAAGACTCCCACTGTAGGTGGCTCTATTCCTAGGCGCAGGATTCTAGAGCGTGTAAGACTGGAGAAATGGAGCTGAGCCCAAGCAGACATGCAGTCATTGCTTTCTATTCCTGATTATGAATCTCACATGATCAACTCTGTAAAGCTCCTGTCACTATGAGCCTAGTGGCCCTTGTCAGGGCAATGTATCACAGCCAGCAGAGAAGAAACTAAGGGATAGATAGATGAAAATCACAGTATTTAGCCTGGAGATGTGGCACAGCAGTTAAGAGCACTTTCTGTAACTATGAAGATGATTTAAGATCCCAGCACCCATGTAAGATGCCAGGTGTTCTCCACAAAAGCCTTAAACCTGAGCACTGAGAGTAGAGACAGGATGATTGCTGGGGCCTGCTGGCTTCCATAACAGCTGAGAGGAGAGCCCTAGTCCAAGAAGAGACCCTGCTTCAGAGGGAGAGGCAGAGGGTGAAGGAGAGGGGCACCTGATGCCCTCTTCTGGTTTCTGTGTGTGCGTGATGGTGGGCACCTGGGGAAACTCACATGCACACACACACACACACACACACACACACACACACACTCACATATACACACAAATCAGATCCCCTGGAGCTGGAGAAGTAGATGGTTGTTAGGTGCCATGTGTGTGCTGGGAATCAAACCTGCCTCCTCTACAGGAGCAGACAGTGTTTATACTGCTGAGCAATCTCTGCAACCCCTTCATCACAACCTTATAACAGCATATAAAATGAAAGATTTATGCACTTAACAGCCACACCCTATCTTTTGCAAATCTGTCCTTTAGACACAAAAAGCATTTGACCTTTCACAGAACCACAAAGTGAATGTTTGCAACTATTTCTGTGGAAGGCACCTTGTGCCAGGAGGTAGAATTAAGCATAAGATGGAGACATTTGGGCTTGGGGCCAGGAAAGTACAAGAGTGTGCTACCTAGGTTTTCATGCCTATAACGAAATATCTGTGAAAATCAGCTTATGAAGAAGACTTATTAGGGCTCACAGTTTTGGAGATTCCAGTCCATGATCATTTCACTCCATAGCTTCATGACTGCAGCAAGGCAACAGATCCTCACAGAACAAACCGATTATCCCATCCCAGACAAGAAGAGGGCTCAGTGCCCACAAGCTGCTTCCAAGGCATGCTCAATGACTAGAAGACTTCTCCTTAAGACCCATTTCATTTATTTATTTATTTATTTATTTATTTATTTATTTATTTATTTGTCTTTTTGAGACAGGATCTCCCTTTAGTCCCAGCTGGCCTGGAGCTCCCTATGTAGACCAGGCTGGCCTTGAACTCATAGAGATCCACCTGGCTCTGCATCCTGTGTGCAGGGATTAAAGGCATGAGCCACCCCACCCAGTGTTAGGCTTATTCTTAAGCTCCTTTAGTTTTATGTAGTCTCAAGAGGGAGCTTCCCGGTTTGTTCAACTGAGAGAACAACTTGTAAACAAAAAGGTGCTTTCAGGACTTTGACATTAGAAATAGCATGACACAGAAATAACCCATTACAGGGCTGGAGAGATGACCTAGCGGTTAAGAGCGCCGACCGCTCTTACAGAGAACCCGGGTTCGATCCCCAGCACCCACATGGTGGCCGAGAACCATCTGAAACTCCAATTCCAGGAGAACTCCAGTTGCAGGGGAATCCGAGACCCTCTTCTGACCTCCGAAGCATTGCACGACATAGGTGCACAAACTTGCATGCAAACAGTACATTCATACACATAAAAAAAAAAAAAGAACCCATCACATGTTCCACATCCCTGAAGTGGCTTACTGAAGGGAAACAAACATCCTATTCTGCCATATAACAATGTTGGGCACAACCAAGAATCCCATTTCAATGTCAACTTTGGGCATAGGCAAGAGTACACAGCTCTTCACCATCTGTCATGTGGATGCCCAGGTGAGCAGGGAGGTGCAGTTCAGCCTCATTCCTAGCAGACTGCCAGCATCCCTACTGCACTTGATGGTCTAAGTGCTTCCTCCTGTTTCTCTACACTTAATTCTGAAAGCGCCATGGAGTTCACTCTGGAGCCTTGATGCTTAAATATTAATTAGCAGTCAATGAATGGAGAACATGTGGAAGGCGTATGTTCGTTAACGTTGACCTGTGTGTTAAAGGCTGGATTTCCTGCAGGTGTCTCTCAGAGTCTTAGAATTAAGAAATTTTTGTTGTTGTTGTTCTTTTTGAGACAGGGCCTCCCTGTAGCTCCAGCTGTCTTGGAACTGGCTATGTACAACAGGCTGGCCTTGAACTCACATAGATCTGCCTGCCTCTGCCTCCCAAGTGCTGGGACTAAAAGCATGCGTCACCAACAGGCGAGAATTCAGAATCTTAAAAATATATATTTATTATTTGCATCCGAGGCATATGAGTGTACTTCTGGTATGTCGGTGCATGTTGCGCAGTGCTCTCAGAGCTCAGAATAAAGCTTCTGGTGCCCTGGAACTGCAGTTTCAGACAGTTGTTAGCCACCATTTGTGTGCTGGGAATCTCATCGAGGTCTTCGAGAAGAGATAAGTGTTCTTAACAACTACAACCTCTCTGCAGCCCCTAGAACCTTTTTATTTTATATACATATATATTTGGCTGTACCTTCTAAACCTCCCGAAACAGCACCACCAACTGGTGACAGTATTCAAATGTTGGAGCCTGTGGGTGACGTTCCCATTCAAAGCATCACACCTGTGGACACCTCCAGGGTCTCCCTCTCTTCTCCTGCCCTTGGTTTTGGTATAGATGATAGGGAAAGTCTAGACACATAGGAATTTTATAACATGAAAAGTCCACAAGGATCTGGGTGGGGAAAAAAAGCAGATGGCACTGGATTCATCAGTAGGCTGCAGACTCACTGTGCAGTGTAATCCCATACCTAGAGCACTGGATTCATCAGTAGGCTACAGACTCACTGTGCAGTGTAATCCCATACCTAGAGCACTGGATTCATCAGTAGGCTGCAGACTCACTGTGCAGTGTAATCCCATACCCAGAGGAGCCAAGAGCCAGCAGGAGGGCGAAGAGCGTTGTTATGTTTTATTGACGTGGCTTTTACAAGTGGCTGCGCTAGTCTCCAAATGACCAAATGCAGCAGCCTAGAATGGGGTTACAGGAAGACAGTGGAAGCTGCAGGTCTTCGCTGCCTGGGTGGTGGCCCGAGGCATGCTGGGAGGCGTCATCCCCCGCCTGGAGGACTCTGGGTAGCGTAGTCCCAGCGCCTGCAGCGGAGGAACCTGTCCTAGTTTATGGCTGGAACTACTTCATGTTCGTGTGTGGCACTGGTGAGTGATGCTCCTGCGAGCCTGTTCTGAAGCAGGAGGAAGGTCCTGCAGGACTGGTCGAGGAAACTGGGCACTGGAGAACGGGGCAGGAAAGTGGCCTCCCAGTCGACACGCTGGCATGGCTCAGACCCAGTCTCCAGGATGTCTTATTTTGGAAGGTGTGGAGTTGGGTTAGCTTCAGATAAGAAACTGGAAGATTGGTTGGTGCAGGGTTCTGTGCTAGAGTTCCTATGTGTGTGGACAGCCCCACCCTGGTGAGGATTGAATTAGTAGGCTTTTAGGGTTATGATAGTTACTAAGTGGTGGGTGGGACTGTGCTTAGGGCCATGTATCCCTGGAATTTTAGTTGTTGGGGTCGGTGGTTTGGGGGTCCTGTCACCTCTTGGCCTCCCTTGGGACAAGGGGCGGTCTGCCTGGCCTAAACAACAAGGAAACATGACGATCATTTCAAGTATAAATCAAATTATGTCCTGCATTTATGCAAATCCTCTCCAGGGTCTTCTCATCCTAGTCAAGCTGAAAGCTGGTACCTTACAAGGCTAGGTCTCATTATCCCATATTTACTCTTGGATTTCTTTCACAGGTCCCCATCTCAAACGCTCCATGTGTAGCCTCTGGTAGGGACAAGTTTACTGGCAGGTCCAAGGAAATTTCTAGGTCTCATGAGAAAGAAACTGGTCATTTACAGGGGTCTTGATCCTAAAATGCCTAGTTAATTTCTACTTCCAATTTTTATTATTCCTCCCTCTGAAGAGGTCACCCTCACTGCCAGCAGGCCATTCTGGTACCACTTTGGCTTCTTCCATGGTGACTAATGACATTGGGTGTGGCAGCTGGTTTAGCCCTTCTATGGGTCTATGTACAAGACCCCAAAAGTATATCTAGAGAAAAAAGAAGGTTTTTGCCTGGTGACTGTGATGAAGAAAAGTCAAGAGTAGATAGGCCCATGTTCTAGGCAGGGAACCAGGAGAAGTAAGAACACAATGAATTTTAAATGTTCTTCATGAGGGCTTCCAAAATCATCCATTTATTGGCTTCTCCTCCTTTTTCATTTGTCCATGAGGGCTCAATCAGGATCTGCTTTTCAAGCATTTTGTTAACTATTGGAGTGGCTAGAGACGCAGTATGTCTTTCCCCCTAAATGGCTTGTAGACAGAAGAAATTTAGCCATTTAATTTTAATCACCATAGTGGACTTGTCCTTCTTGGCCACAGGTGGCATTGCAGAGTTGAACTTGGCCAAGATCTGAAGTTTTATACCTGAGTAGCATTTTGTCATGGAGAAAATCTTAGTGAAAATATTCTGGGCTGGAGAGATTGCCTAGTGGTTAAGAGCGCCAACTGCTCTTGCAGAGGACCCGGGTTCGATCCTCAGCACCCACATAGTGGCTGAGAACCGTCTTTAACTCCAGTTCCAGGGGAATCCGACACCATCCCTCTTCTGACCTCCGCAGCATCGCACGACATGGGTACACAAACCTACATGCAGACAGTACATTCATACGCATAAAAAAAAATTAAAAAGAGAAAATATTCTAAACAATATTTCATATGATCTTGGAAGCCTAATATCTAGAAGCATAGTTTCTCAGACTTTAAAAGAAATATCTGCATCACTTTCCTTTTGGCTGTTTAAGACCATGCAGCCCAAATTAACCAAATATTTGTTTTTCTCAAGGCCAGTCTCCTTTCTTTCCTAGTTCCCTATACCCTGATTCAGTTTCTCAGAAGAAAGGGAGGGATCATATCACATACTGTAAACAGCAAATAAACTGATCAGGATTCAGACCAAACTCACCTAGAAACTTTACTTCCAAATCATATGTATATATTGGCCAAAGAGTTAAAACCTAGTTTCTCTTGAGCCAAAGATCTTGTTATGGCAAAAGCAAGAAAGCAAAGTAACTCCCGAATAATGCAGAGAAATATACGGGACATCTTTCAGTAGCCATAGGTAACCAAATACTTGTCTGTATCCATTTAATCCAAATGTGTAACTGGGTGTCCAGTAGAAGCCAGAGTACTGGACTGAAAATTAAGAATCACCCTGTGCCTGTGTTGATGTGCTTAGATGAAGAGGAGAATGAGGCCAGATCCAATTTAAAATTAAAAGGCTAGGGGCTGGAGAGATGGCCTAGCGGTTAAGAGCATCTACTGCTCTTGCAGAGGACACGGGTTCGATCCCCAGCACCCACATGAGGGCTGAGAACTATCTTTAACTCCAGTTCCAGGGGAATCTGATGCTCTCTTCTGACCTCCACGGCATTGCACAACATGGGTGCACAAACTTGCATGCAGACAGTACATTCATACACATAAAAAATAAATAAAATTTAAAAAAATATTAAAATTAAAAGGCTAATAGAGATATGGTGTTCACTGTCAAGTCCAGTCACTCAGTGTCTCAGGCAAAGGGAAGAGAGGATTCCTTTTTATACATTAACACCAAGCAAATACAGAGCATTTCTGCTGCCTGATGTCCTTTAGGCTGTTTTGCAGCCAGGAGCTGAGGGGATCTGATTAACTACAATATTTTGATTTAACCAAAGCAGAGCGAGGGAAGGCCAGAGACTGCTGGGAGCAATTTGGAGAGTTGCTAAAACTTTCTTTCTGCAGCTAAGTATAACTTGTTGTCAGAATGAGCTGAAAAAAAAAAGTTTTTTCTGTAGTTAGCTATCATATCTGTATTTCCTGCTCAGACCTTCAATAAACTTATTTAAATGTTCTTATTATTCCATTTATGCTGCTAATATCCAGCCATCTTAATTTTTAGAAATCTTTTATTAAATATCTTTATTTTATATCCTTGTACCATCCTTTTAAGCTTTATTTCCTCTGTAATACCATGAGACATAAGAACATGCACAGGGCTAGAGAGATGGCTCAGCAGTTAAGAGCGCTGACTGCTCTTGTAGAGGACCCAGGTTTGATTACCAGTACCCACATGGCGGGGTAACAACCGTCTTTAAGCTGGATGTGGTGGTACACGCCTTTAATCCCAGCACTCAGGAGGAAGAAGCAGGCGGATCTCTATGAGTTCAAGGCCAGCCTGGTCTACCCAGTGAGTTCCAGGCCAGCTGGGGCTATTGGGAGACCCTGCCTCAAAAAATATAACACGCAAAAATTTATCATGTGTTGTGAAGATTTGCTAATGTAATTAATATTTATTCCGTTATAGAGATGAACAATTATCTCCAATATATGATTATAATGTATAAACTTTCAGGTGTCATTGTATTCCTCGAAGCGGATTTTAAATGATCAATTCTTTTAATATTAGAGATGTTAATTAGGCTTAGCAAAGATATGAACCTGGACAAACCTATTTGTTTTCTCTAGACAGTACATTCATACACATAAAAATAAATAAATAAAATTAAAAAGAGGCCCTCCTGGTAAAATATTTTATATAAATATATCTACATGTAGAGATAAATTCCACCCTGCAACAGTAGTAATCATTTCTTCTTTTTAAAAATTATTTTCTATGTGTATGAATGTACTGTCTGCATGTAGGTTAGTGCACCCATGTCATGCAATGCCGTGGAGGTCAGAAGAGGGTGTCGGATTCCCCTGGAACTGGAGTCAAAGACGGTTCTTAGCAGCCATGTGGGTGCTGGGAATCAAACCTGGGTCCTCTGCAAGAGCAGCCGGTGCTCTCAACTGCTGAGCCATCTCTCCAGCCCTAGTAATCATTTCTTAAACTGATTTATGTTCTTGCTGGGGGTGGTGGCACACACCTTTAGTCCTAGCACTCGGGAAGCAGAGGCAGGCAGATCTCTGTGAGTTCAAAGCCATCCTGGTCTACATAGTGAGTTCCAGGACAGCTGGGGCTACAGGGAGACCCTGTCTCAAAACAAAATATGAACCAACAAACAAAATTTAGTTCCCTCTCCTCACCTAACTTTGGCTTTGGTCTCTTCATTTTTCAGTAACAAAAGAATTTCAGAAAACAAAACGTCAACATCTTGATGAAAATTCTAATCTGAATAAAATGTGACTCTAAAATTGAAAATAGTAAAAATAATAACCTTTAAAACTTTCATGATTTACATAGTACTGAGAGTCTCTAGTGGTGAAACACATTTTTCTTTGTAAATTAAAACACGAGAATATTGAAAAGAATTAATTTCAGAGATGACAACAGTTATGGTCTATATAGTATTCATTATAAAACTTGATTGGTCTACAATAATTCATAAGTGTATATAAAAAGCCAACAGTATTTTAAAAGCCAACAGTACTTCATAAACACACACACACACACGCAGAGAGAGAGAGAGAGAGAGAGAGAGAGAGAGAGAGAGACAGAGACAGAGAGAGAGAGGGAGAGAGAGAGAGACAGAGACAGAGACAGAGACAGAGAGAGAGGGAGAGAGGAGGCATATGCAAGCAAACAGCAAATAAGACATATGTGTTAGCTGAGTGGTTTACAACATCTACCATTTGGTCACAAAACTTATAGGAATGTGGCAGCTTCACGATCAACAAGTTCTATCGAGTGGGCAGAGGGGAAGATCCCTGTTCATCTACCCCATTTCTATCTCCTGTCTGAAAGCTTTTCCAGCTCCAGAGTTCATAATTACCCCATAATTACCATTCAATGTGGCTTTTTATTTCCATTATACTTAGGTGTTCTTCAAATTCCCTTCAGCAGTTGAAGCCAGGCATCCTGGTTTGGCTTGAGTGGAGGAGTGGAAAGCTTGGGAACCCCCTAAGGCTCCTAGTGATGAGCTCATGGCAGCTGTGTCTCAGTCAGTCCTCACGTCTCTGGGCACTCCTGGTGAGATCCATGTCGCTGCATCTTTGGTGAGTTTCCCATCTGTACCTGTATGATTTACCCTCCTAGCTAAGCACTTTGGTTTCCTTTGCTTCTATTTTCTCTGACCAGAGATCCACTCAGAAATTCCCTAGGTTCATCTACTGTCTGGGACCTGGGTCAGATACAACAGCACTTGGCTTTTGTGAAAAAGAGCTGATCCCTAAGATGGCATAAGCCGATCTCTTGCCTGGGGCGAAATGAGATAACTACAACATGTTTGGAGTAACTGCTTTCAAACTTTATTCTTAATCTGAAGATGTTTCCTTTTCTGTCCATCCTGTCGCCTCTGATTCCTGTTATCCTAATAGCTTAGACAAGGGGAACTCTGCTGCTTTCATACACAATGTTATCTCCCCTGTAAGAAACCTTAAGTATTAGTCTTCCCTTTAGAATCCTATAAAATTTAGAACGTGGTTTATGACCAGGAAGGCTAATATTTTCATCTCACCACACCATGTAAGGTTTTTGTTTCAGGAAGGCTATAGTGTCTTTCTGAATCTGCCTGGGTCAATAGAGTTTTTCTCCCTTTAAGCAGATTCTTTTACACTAGATCTGACTGACCATGCAATGCACCATTTTGCAAAGGTACCATTTGTCTTGTCAAGTTACTTCTGCTTTGTCCATGTGTCCTTTCTGAGATATTGATAGGGTTCTTGGATCTCAGATTTTATTTCTAACACTCTTCAGTAATTTAATTCTTAAAAAAGAAGAGATATAACCTAAACCTACAAGAGAAACTTCACCCTTTCTTTTAGGCCACTAAGCCTGTTTTTCCATCTTTTTTTTTTTTTTGATTTTGGTATGTGTATCAATGTACTGTCTGCATGCAGGTTTGTGCACCCGTGTCGTGCAATGCCGCGGAGGTCAGAAGAGGGTCTCGGATTCCCCTGGAACTGGAGTTCTCCTGGAATTGGAGTTTCAGATGGCTCTCGGCCGCCATGTGGGTGCTGGGGATCGAACCTGGGTCCTCTGTAAGAGCAGTCGGCACTCTTAACCGCTAGGCCATCTCTCCAGCCCTGTTTTTCCATCTTAAGGAGCTAGAGATAAAAGATTTCTTCCTTCTAATGTTTGGTGCACCTAAATTTCACATAATTGTGTCATGCATGTCTGTCTATGATAAATGTTTTCATATATTTTTCTCAAGACAGTTTTGAATTATGGCCACTGTTAGGTTCATATTGAGGGAAGATCCCGCTGTATAAGTATACAGGACTCTGGGCTGGAGAGATGGCCTAGCGTTTAAGAGCGCCCCGACTGCTCTTGCAGAAGACCCTGGTTCGATCCCTGGCACGCACATGGCAGCTGAGAACCGTCTTTAACTCCAGTTTCAGGGGAATCCTACACCGTCTTCTGACCTCCGAGGCATTGCACTACATGGGTGCACAAACCTATATGCAAACAGTACATTCATACACACAAAAAAATTTAAAAGAATTAAAAAAAAAGTCTTTAAAAAGTACAAAGGACTCTGAGACAGATAACTTGGTCTTTATTTATTTAATTTCTTTTTTTTTGAACTTGGTCTTTATTTAGGGCTCACTGACTGGCTTGAGCAGGATGGCCAGAGTGACCTGGCAGTTTGGGAGACTTCTTAAGAGGCTCATAGGGAACATGGGCAACAGGGCGTGAGTGATTTAGGGAAGTAAGGGAATAGGGCATGGGCAATGTGGGAAGTCTGTGCTCAGTATCAGGATAAACAGCCAGAGAAGAAGCTCACAGCAGCCAAGCATAGTTACAGTTCCCTTTTGCCTAAGTGTATGACAGTGGTTGAGTGACCACTTCTCAGAATTTTCAGGTCCTGGCCAGGCGTGGTGGCACACACCTTTAATCCTAGCACTTGGGAGGCAGATGCTTTTGGATCTTTGTGAGTTCAAGGCATGCTTGGTCTACATAGCGAGTTCCAGGAGCTACAGGGAGACCCTGTCTCAAAAAAAAAAAAAATTTCCGGGTCCAAGTTGACTGCGATCTAACAGCCACTTCCAGTTGCTCCTTTCCTCATTACTTTTGTTGTGCCCCCCCCAATATATATTATTATTTTATTTTATGTTATTTATTTTGTAATGATACTTTTTAAATTTTTATTTATTCTTGTATGTGTATGAATGTACTGTCTGCATGTAGGTTTGTGCACCCGTGTCGTGCAATGCCACGGAGGTCAGAAGAGGGCATCAGATTCCCCTGGAACTGGAGTCAAAGACAGTTCTCAGCCGCCATGTGGGTGCTGGGGATCGAACCCGGGTCCTCTGCAAGAGCAGTCGGCTCTCTAGCACTTATTATTTTATTTTTATTTGGTTATGCCTTGTTAAAGTATGGGTGCAAGATTATAAATGTATTTTGCAAATGTATTAAAAGCCTGAGAAGTACATGCTGACTTATAAACAAGTAAAAATCTAAACATCTAAAAACTAATTAAACAATGTATTTGAGTCTATTAAGTGTTTCATAAAACCTTTAAATGATAATTGTGTCTACAAAATAGCATTCATTAAAATCATAAGATAGGGGCTGGAGAGATGATTCAGCAGTTAAGAAGCGCCAACTGCTCTTGCAGAGGACCTGGGTTTGATTCTCAGCACCCACATGGCGGCTAAGAACTTTCTGTAACTCCAATTCCAGGAGAACTCCAGTTCCAGGGGAATCCGATGCCCTCTTCTGAGCTCCGCGGCATTGCACGACACGGGTGCACAAATCTACATGCGGACAATACATTCATACAAATAATTAATTAATTAATTAATTAATTTAAAAGAACCATCTTTAACTCCAGTTCCAGGGGAATCTGATGCCCTCTTCTGACCTCTGCTGCACTGCACAACACTGGTGCACCAACCTACATGCAGACAGTATACTCATACACATAAAAAATAATAAAATTTTTTAAAAAATCATAAGATATATATTTCAGGAAGATAGAAAAATCTAACATTATGTACATAGTTTGATTAGGATTTACTTCCAAAACATGTTCTAAATAAGTGACTAATAATAAAATTTTTATTTCTATCATGTAATAGTCAAAGATAACACTCATTTCTCTTTCTCTCATCAGATTGGCTTATATGTAGAACTCATATAAATTGTGATGTTGTTAAATTATCCCAGCTTTTTTGGGTTCACAGTAAAACTAAAAGGAAGAGAACCCAGTTACAACAGACTAAGTCAGCTTGGCTACATGTCCAGTATGCCAGTTAAAGATATTAAATCAATGTGAGCACTTTGGGTTTTTGTTTTTTTGTTGGTTTTTTTTTTTATTTTATTTATTTTTATGTGTATGAATGTACTGTCTGCATGCAGGTTTGTGCACCCGTGTCGTGCAATGCCGTGGAGGTCAGAAGAGGGTGTCGGAATTCCCCTGGAACTGGAGTTACAGACGGTTCTCAGCCGCCATGTGGGTGCTGGGGATTGAACCCAGGTCCTCTGCAAGAGCAGACAGCACTCTTAACTGCTAGGCCATCTCTCCAGCCCGAATGTGAGCACTTTGACAAAACAAGTAGCGATGATGAATGGGTCTAGATTTTTCAATGTTAATACTTAAATACTCATGTTAGGTTAAATACTTAACATGAGTATTTAAGTTTACACGTAAGACAAAATATAACAAGTTACACAGTCTGGTCAAGGTGTTATTTCCTGGATCCTTGTCTCAATTCTGCTTCTATTATGTGCTCTCTTAATATGCTAAACTCTCTATTCCAAGGATTAAGAAAGATCGTTTATCTCTCCTTTTATATGTATTTTGTATGTATGTCATGTCCTTAAAATATAAACACTCTGGGCATTTTTGATCAATTCTGCTCTTTAAAGCTAACCAACAGTTTTGACAAGGTGCATATTTTGTCAAATCTATGTAAAAACAGCTGTAAACATTTTTTAAAATGGTCATTTAAAAATACCCTACTTCAGGGGGCTAGAGAGATGGCCTAGCCATTAAGAGCACTGAATGCTCTTGCAGAGGACCCAGGTTCAATCCCCAGCACCCACATGGTGGCTGAGAACCATCTTTAACTCCAGTTCCAGGGGAATCCAATGCCCTCTTCTGACCTCCGCGGCATTGTGCAACACGGGTGCACCATCCTGCATGCAGACAGTACATTCATACACATAGAAAAATAAATAAATAAAAAAATTAAAAAAAAACCTACTTCAAAGCTTACAAAATCATCTGAAAGTTTAAGACTTCTTAAAATTTGTAGGCAACTTAATGTGTTCCATTATAATAATATATTTGAAATAATTGGTGATCTCTCTTCTTAAACTCTAAAAATGTAGTTTGGTGAAGTACTTGTTAAATGACGAAAATAATTATTACAAAGGTAAACATATGGAAAAGTGAAGTCGAAAGTGCCAAAATTTTGTTTTCTGGATGCCTCAAGCCCTAATGAAATGTGAATAGTTTTAAGAAAAATAATTTCATAGTCCCTGTTATAATGACATATATATATATATGTAAGTAATAATAATAATTGTTTTTTTGGTCTTTTTGAGACAGGGTCTCCTTGCTGCCCCAGCTGTCCTGGAACTCACTCTGTAGACCAGGCTGGCCTTGAACTCACAAAGATCCTGCCTCTGCCTCCCAAGTGCTAGGATTAAAGGCGTACACCACATGCCTGGCTAGTAATAATAATAATAATTTTTTTAGTAATAATTATTTTAAATTGGTTAAGACAAGCATTTTGTTTTACTTGCGTGGTGGGGATCATCAAGACTGACAATAGCTGCACCATATCCAGCTAAACCCACTGGTAAAAGCCAGAGGCAATGAACTGCCTTGAGCTTGTGCAGGTCTTGTGCGTGCTCTCACAAGCCCTGTGCTATCCAGGACTTTGAATGTGTAGATTCACAAATGGTACTGCTGGATAGATACAGGAGTTTAAAGGTCCTGGAACACAGGGTGACAGCCAAAAGCAGGATCTAGATCTTACTGCCCCCCTTGGGGCAGCCTCTCCCTGCCCCTTGCTTAGAGCTCAAGGCTAGTTGGGAGTTAAGCAGGGCTGTGCTATGTTACAGGGACACGTGGCATTCAGGGATGTGGCTGTGGATTTCTCCCGGGAGGAATGGAGACTGCTGAGCCCTGCTCAGAAGACCCTGTACAGAGAGGTGATGCTGGAGATCTACAGCAACCTGTTCTCTCTGGGTAGGTGATGTATCTCTCAGGACTCAAAACCACCTCCCCAACTGGTAATTTTAGATTGTGCTCCCAGCAGGCATCTTTCTTTCTGGCTTAGCTTTTGGATTGGATTAGGACATGTATTTTCTGTTTCCGTAGGGAAGTTCTATCTTTCATAGTTGAACCTGTGTGTGTGTGTGTGTGTGTGTGTGTGTGTGTGTGTGTGTGTGCATTTCTAGGCATTTTTCTCCAGACTTGGGCTTTCTGATTTACCTTTTTCAAAATGTGACAGGTTTCTTTGTAATCCACACTGCCTTAGTCATTTTCTGTTCCTGTGATAGAAAAACCAAGACCAAGAAAATTTATAAAAGGAAGAGTTTATGCCGGGCATGGTGATGAATGCCTTTAATCCCAGCACTTGGAAGGCAGAGGCAGGTGGATCTCTGTGAGTTTGAGGCCAGCCTGGTCTACATAGCAAGCTCCAGACCACCTGGAACTAAAGGGAGACCCTATCTCAACAAGACCAAAAAAAGGAATTTATTTGAGTTTAGGGTTCCACACAAATGAGAATCCATCAAGGCAGGGAGGCGTTGTGGCAGGAGGACCCAGAGCAGGAGCAGAGAGCAGAGGTTCACATCTTCAGGTAGACATAGGAAGCAGAGAGTGACTGAAGATTGGGAAGGCGTTAAGAATTCTCTAAACTCAGACCCAGTGCCTTGCTTCCTCCAGCATGGACACACTTTGTAAGACCTTCCAAAACAGCGCCATCAACTGGGCACAAAATATCAGATACTTGGAGCCTATAGGGTAGATTCTCATTCAAACCACCACAGACACATAAGAAAACAACTTTGGGACTGTAGAGATAGCTCAGCTGTTAAGAGCACTGGCTGCTCTTGCAGAAGACCTAAGTTTAAGTTGCCGCATCTACAGCATCTCTATCAACCATCTGCATTTCTAGTTCCAGGGGAACCAATGGCCCTTTTCTGACCTGTGCAGGCATTGTACTACATGAGTGCACTTCTATACATGCATGCAATATTCTTATATTCATAAAATAAAAATAAAAAACATAAAAGGAGGAAATATTTCATCTGGCTCACAGTTCAGGTCCTTCATGGTAGCGGGGGAGGTAGAGCAAAGCACTGCACTTCATGCCAACCACAGTGCAGAGAGAGGGAGGGCGGGAAACCATGTGCTTTGCTTTCTCCTCTTTCCCCTTTATTCTGGACAGACCCAGCCTATGGGATGCTCCACCCACTTTCAAGGCAGCTGTCTTTGGGAATCCTGTCTGGAAACGCCCTCTGACACACTCTGGTGTGCTACACTGATCTAGGTGCTTCTCCACACACTGAAGTTCACCATTAAGATGAGCTGTTAAGGAGAAGGATCCATTGGTCCTTTCTGAAATCCTTCCCCACTGTTCTCCAGTAACTTTGTTCCACCCTTTGAAGTTCCTCCCTCAGTCTTTGCTTTTCAGTCCTTTCCATAGGCAAAGTCGGAGCTCCCCTGACAGCATAACTTACAGCATCCTGTTTTCTTTTCTGGTGAGCAGGAATTCCATTCTCCAAACCAAAACTGATCACGCAGCTAGAACAAGTGAAGGAGACATGGAGAGAGGAAAGAAAGCGTCCCCAGGCTGTCTGTGCAGGTGAGTGGGAAAGTTCTGGGAAATGAGACCCAGGGCTGTCAGCAGTGCAGGGGCTGAGAGAGGAGGTGGTGACTAGGAGCTGCAGCGGGCAGCTGTTCTCTTACCACTTGGCCACCCTGATACATATTTGTCAGAGCAGGGAGAACCCTCTTAGTCATGTGATGCCCTTTCTGTTGAACTCCACTCTTTTTAAAATTTTATTTATTTATTTTTTATGTGTATGAATGTACTGTCTGCATGTAGGTTTGTGCACCTGTGTCGTGCAATGCCACGGAGGTCAGAAGAGGGTCTCGGATTCCCGTGGAACTGAAGTTCTCCTGGAATTGGAGTTACAGATGGTTCTCAGCTGCCATGTGGGTGCTGGGGATCAAACTCAGGTCCTCTGCAAGAGCAGTCGGCGCTCCTAACCGCTAGGCTATCTCTCCAGCCCCGAACTCCACTCTTATGCTTCTACACTGGCACCCAATTGGTGCTTTGTCAGTCTTGTGGGGGAAATCAGGAGAGACATTCCACGGGGACCTATGGTTAATGACTCCCATTCAAAAGCACATGTGGACATGGATTCTGTCAGTGTGTCTTTGTGAGTGTAGTAGTAACTATGTAGACCCTGTGTATTGTACTGTTTTATGTATCAGAAACTGACCTATGGTGCTTCTTGGTGTGTAGTGATGTTCTAGTTTGCCTTCATTTGCTGTGACAAAACACTCTGACCAAAACCAACTTGGGGAGGAAAGGGTATATTCAGCCTACAACTCCTAGGTGAGAGTTTAGCACTGAGGGAACTCAAGGTGAGAACTCTGGACAGGATCCTGGAGATAGGAGCTGAAGCACAGGCCAAGGAAGAACACTGCTTACTGGGTTGTATCCCTGACCCATGCAGAGCCTGCTTTCTTATGTAGTACAGAACATGCTGCTCACTGGTGACACTGACCACAGTGGGCTGGGCCCTCCCATATCAGTCAGCAATGAAGAAGTTGCACCAATGACTTGTCCACAGGCGGGTCCAATGCAGGAAATTCCACATTTGAGGCTCCCTCAACCCAGATGTGTCAAGTTTGCAACTAAATCTATCCAACACAAATTGATCCTTGTCAACTTGACACACAAACATATCAATATTAAACCACAAGCTTCCATTTTGTATCCCCAGGTATTATGTTAAAAATCAAAAGATAAGACAGTACAACCTTAAAAGACCTAGTGTCTTTAAAATATCCAAACACGGGGGCTGGAGAGATGGCTCAGTGGTTAAGAGCACTGACTACTCTTGCAGAGGACCCGGGTTCAATTCCCAGCACCCACATGGTGGCTAAGAACCGTCTTTAACTCCAGTTCCAGGGGACTCCGACATCTGGCATTGCACAACACGGGTGCACCAACCTACCTACATGCAGACAGTACATCATACACATAAAAAAAAATCCAAACACTTCAAAGTTTATACTCTCCTTTAAAAGTATCTTCTATGTTGATTCCTGAATAAAATCCAAAACAAGTGCTGTCTTATTTCAAGATGGAAGAATCAGGCACACCTAACCAAAACCTATTTCCAGCAAATAGCTCATGCCTAGACACCTGGGATTCACTCACCAATTTTCTGCACTGCGATTTTGCCATCCATAGCACACACAATAGGCCAGGCCAGCTCCACTGCATAAGTGCTACTGCCTTTGGTGGTCAACTCATGGTTCTGGGTTCTCCAAAAAGCTGGAATCTCCCCTGAAACCGACCTGGACCATCACCATTAGGGTCTTCACTTTCCTTATCCTCAGATTCTCTTCTGACCCCTTAAATCCTGGAGGTCTTCACAGCAAACAAGGCTGCATTTTCACCAATAGCCTTTCCTGGCCTCTCACACTGCCAGGCCTCAGCTGCTCTCTATGTCCCCTTCAAGATTTCAACCCCAGAACCTTCTAGGACACTCTTACTCATGACCAAGTCCTGCTTCCACCTTGATATGGAGGCCCAGGCCCTCGCTGGACCACATGACCCTGTGGTTATGCTGAGGAAATTCTTCCCAGAAGACTTCACCACATTGATGCCCATCTCTTACAGCTGATGTTTCAGGCCCACCTAGCCAGTGTCAAGTATCCTAATAAAACAAACATGCCACTTAAGGTTCTGGTCTCTTCTTAACAACAGCAGGTTCTTCAGCCCCAGCCAAGCAGAACACACAGATTCTCAATTCAACATATAACACAAAAAGCTGATATTCTTCACTTCCCTTTGAAGCCAGGAGTTCATCATTTATAACTCCTTTAGCAAAATGTTTTGAAGCTGCACAACAACAAACTCTAAGCACTCAATGACCTTTCTAGCCCAAAGTTCCAAACACTTCCACAACCTCCCTATGACACCAAGGTCAGGTCTGTCAAGGCAGTACCCCACAATCCTGGTACCAATTTCTGGTCTAGTTTGCCTTTATTGGCTGTGACAAAACATTCTAACCAAAACCTACTTGGGGAGGAAGGGTTTTATTTCCCTTACATCTCCTGGGTCACACACAGTTCATCACTGAGGGAGCCCAAGGTAGCAGGAACACAGGATCAAGAGCTGAAGCACAGCCCGTGGAGGAATGCTGCTTACTGGCTTGCTCCCCTGGCCTGTGCTCAGCCTGCTTTCTTATACACTACAAAATAGTTTACCCAAGAGTTCCAGTGCCCACAGTGGGCTGGGTCCTCCCACATCACTCAACAATCAAGAAGATGCAATACAGACTTGGCCACAGGACAGTCCAATAGAGAAAATTCACCAATTGAGGCTCCCACAACCCAGGTGAGTCAAGTGGACAACTAAAGCTGTTCCAGCACAGGTGGGTGTCTAGATGTAATAGGAGCTGTGAGATGTATGGAGGGACAGGAAGGGAGGTCACATGTGGAGGTCTTGGTGTGGTCGCACAGTTTTCAGCATTTTGAAGAGCAGGCTCAAGTCTAGCATGAGATTATGTGGATTGTTTAGCTGTCCCTGCCAGGACTCCATTCTGACTCCTGCTTTTCTCTGCAGCAGATCCAAACCCGGAACTCCACTCTGGTCCTTCCTGCCCTCTGGATTTGTCCAGTCAGAAGTTCCCTGAGCAACACCTATCACATGATCCCGTGCAAAGTGGTCAGAGCCCCCGGATCTTCACAGGCCTGTGTGCAGATAGTCGTGTTGACCCAGGGGACTGTCTGGGTCCCCAGGAGAAGCAGCAGCAAGTCTCTGATGGGAGCTCCTGGACAGAGAAAGCAGGAGGCAGAGGGAGAGAAGACAGCAGGCCTTCATCTGGAAGGACAAAGAAAAGGAGTGTGGGAGCCTTGTCCAGGCCCCTGCAGAGGCAGAAGGTCAGCTCTCAGAATGGCGGCCCAGGAGTGGAGCTGGAGGCCAGCCCAGCTCGAGTTAGGAGCCCTAAAGAAACAGAAGAGTCCCTGAAGCAAACAGAGGTGTTGGGATTTGGAACTCTAATCTGTGCAGAGTGTGGACTGTGCTTCCCTAACACAACAAACCTGCTTAGTCACCAGAGGATCCATTCAGGAACGAAGCCACATGTGTGTGGTGTGTGTGAGAATGGCTTCAGTCTAAAGAATTGCATTGCCAGACACCAGAAGACACATTCTAGGGAGAAACCCTGGAAGTCAGCACTCATCATTCAAGAGAGGATCCACTCAGGTGAGAAGCATTACATGTGCAGTGAGTGCAGTCCAGGCCTTAACCAGAAGTCAACACTCATCGATCATGAGAGAATACACACAGTGGAGAAGCCTGATATGTTCAGTGAGTGTGGCCGAGACCTCATCCAGAAGCCAGCACTCATTCCTGAGAGGACACACTCAAGTGAGAAGAATTATATGTGTAGTGAGTGCGGACGAGGCTTTAACTGGAAGTCACAGCTCAGCATTCATAAGAGGACACACTTGGGTGAAAAGCCTTACAAGTGTTGTGAGTGTGGGCGAGGCTTTAACCAGAAGGCAACACTCATCATTCATGAGAGGACACACTCAGGTGAGAAGCCTTACATGTGTAGTGAGTGTGGGCGAGGCTTCAGCCAGCAGACAAATGTCATCAGACACCAGAGGACACACTCGGGAGAAAAGCCCTATGTATGCCGAGACTGTGGACGAGGCTTCAGCCAGAAGTCAGTCCTCACTGCACACCAGAGGACACACTCAGGGGAGGAGAAGCCTTACAAGTGCAGTGAGTGTGGGCGAGGCTTTAACCGGACATCAGAAATCATTGTTCATGAGAAGACACATTCAGGTGAGAAGCCTTACAAGTGCAGTGAGTGTGGGCGAGGCTTTAACCGGAAGTCAGCACTCATCATTCATGAGAGGATACACTCTGGGGAGAAGCCTTACAAATGCAGTGAGTGTGGGCGAGGCTTTAATGAGAAGTCAAAACTTATTATTCATGAGAGGACCCACACTGGGGAAAAGCCATATGTGTGTGGGGTATGTGGACAAGGCTTTAACCAGAAGTCACAGCTCATCATCCACCAGAGGACCCACACTGGGGAGAAGCCATATGTGTGTAGTGTGTGTGGACGAGGCTTTACTATGAAGTCCCACCTCAACAGACACCAGAACGTTCACTCAGGAGAGAAGCCATATGTGTGCAAGGATTGTGGGCGAGGTTTCAGCCAGAAGTCAACTCTCATCAGACACCAGAGGACACACTCACAGGAACAGCTATACGTGTGCCGATACTGGGCGAGGTTTCAACCATCAGGACAGGCTCATCAGGCAGAAGAGAAAGCACTCATGTGAGAAGGTGTACATGTGTAGGCAGTGTGGACAAGGCTTTAACAGTATCAGCCTCAGGTTGGAGAGATGGCTTAGCAGTTAAGAGAGCCTACTGCTCTTGTAGAGAACCCAAGTTCAATTCCCAGCACCCACAGGGCAGCTAAGAACCATCTTTAATTCCAGTTCCAGGGGAATTCGACACCCTCTTCTGATCTCTGCGGCATTGCACGACACGGGTGCACCAACCTACATGCAGACAGTACACTCATACACATTTTAAAAAATTAAAAAAAAATAAAATGTTTATAAAAACAACAAAAAACAGTATCAGCCTTAATCATGCATAAGAAGGTCTACTCCAAAGATAAGCATGTGTGTTCAGGGAAATAGCTAAGGCTTATCCACAAGTCACTCCTCACCTTACATTAGATGACACACAAGGGAAGAAGCCCTCAGTGGACACAGGATGATGATGTGTGTCCACCACAAACTGCCTCTCCAGCCTGCCTCTGAAGTCTGTTTGGGGCCTTCTTCTGACTCCATATCATCTCTTTGGGAAATTGAAGATCAATGAAAGGACTCATTCAGAATCCTTACACTTCCATGCAGTGGGAAAATGCATCTCCTAAATCATCAATGGACATTAACTTAGTTTGCTTCCTTTCCAGTCAGTTCTATGTTCTGTGGCTTTTGCTGTAATAAACTTTGCTTCTTTACAAATCTGGAACCTAAGCTGTGTGCCTCATTCCTTGACAGGACTGGAAGTAGGACTCAGATATCTTGAACTCTTAAGTCCACTGTTCCAGAAGAATTCATTGCTCAGAAGACTTTAGCCTGTGTCAGTCATGTATTTATTGAGAAGTCAGGTCTTGCCAGGCATGGTGGTGCACACCTTTAATCCTAGCACTTGTGAGGCAGAGGTAGGTGGATCTTTGTGAGTTCAAGGCCAGCCTGGTCTACAGAGCAAGTTTCAGGACAGCTGGGGCTACAGGGAGACTCTGTCTCGAAAAGACAAAAAAAAACAAAA
>VZQC01012951.1:3530822-3563987 GCA_009823505.1 Rhizomys pruinosus
TCTTTTCTTTTTTTTTTTTAATTTTTTTTTTTTATTAATTTTTTTTATTTATTTCTGTATGTGTATGAATGTATTGTCTGCAAGCAAGTCTGTGCACCCGTGTCGTGCAATGCCGCGGAGGTCAGAAGAGGGTGTCGGACTCCCCTGGAACTGGAGTTCTCCTGGAATTGGAGTTTCAGACGGTTCTCGGCCGCCATATGGGCGCTGGGGATCGAACCCGGGTCCTCTGTAAGAGCGGTCGGCGCTCTCAACCGCTAGGCCATCTCTCCAGCCCAGAAATGCCTATGTCTTGTAGGTTACTACCAACATTTTCTTCCATCATTTTCAGAGTTTCGGATTTCACATTGAGTTCTTTGATCCATTTGGAGTTGATTTTTTACATGGTGAGAGGTAGGGATTGAGTTATATTCTACAAGTGGTGATCTGGTTATACCAACACCATTTGCTGAAGATGCTGTCTTTCCTCCATTGAGTCTTCTTGGCCCCTTTGTCACATATGAGGTGGCTGAAATTGGATGTGCTCAGGTTTGGATCCTCAGTTTCGTTCCATTGATCTACAGGCCTGTTTTTGTGCCGATACCAGGCTGTTTTTATAACAATAGTCCTGTAATATAGTTTGAAGTCTGGTATGGCAATCCCCCCTGTATTGCTCTTTTTGCTCAGGGTTGCTTTGGCTATCCAGGTCTTTTGTTTCTCCATATGAACTTTAGGATGTTTTTTTCTAGGTCTGTGAAGAAGCTCGTGAGGATTCTTATTGGGATTGAATTGAATCTGTATATTACTTTGGGTAGGATGGTCATTTTTACTATATTGATTCTTCCAATCCATGAGTATGGGAGGTTTTTCCATCTTCTAGTATCTTCCTCAGTCTCCTTCTTGAAGGATTTAAATTTTTCTTTGTAGATGTTTTTGGTGTGTTTGGTCAGGTTTGTTCCTAGGTAATTTACTTATTTATTTTTAGAGGCTATTGTGAGTGGGAAAGTCTACTTGTATTCCTTCTCCAATTGCTTGTTATTGGCATAAAGAAAGGCTACTGATTTTTCTAAGTTAATTTTGTATTCCGCCACTTTACTGAAGCTGTTGATAGTTTCTAGAAGTTTTCTGGTGGAGTTTTAGGTAAACTATCATGTTATCTGCAAAAAGGGATAGTTTGACTTCCTCCTTTCCAATTAGTACTCCTCTGATTTCCTTTTCTTATCTTATTGCTCTTGCAAGCATTTCTTTTTTTTTTTTTNAAGTAACCACAGTCCCAGAAAAGCCAAAACAGATGGTATCCCATCTGTGGAGTTCTATGCCAATTACCTAGTTGTAAGTATTTCTTTGTGCGATGCCCCTTGAGCTTTTGTTCAAGTAGTTTGGAGTGATGCAGTATCGAAACAACAACAACAACACAAAAACAACAACAAGAAAGATGCATCAAAGAACTGACTGAAACAGTGAACTTCTGAAAACAGTCAACTTCCACATGGAAATTTTTGAGAAAGACTGAGGGATAAGAGGATAAAAGGCATGTTTGGCGGAATGTGTGAGCTCTGGTGGCGTGGGGGGGATAGGGTGGGGGAACGGGTCTAGACTTGATAATCTGTTACACAAAATTAGAATAAAAATAAAATTTTAAAGTAAAAAAAAATTTTTTTATTTTTGTGTTTGTGCATGTATGTCTGTGGTGTGGTGAGTCTTGTGGGTATATCCACAGGAGTGATATGACTGGGTCAGGTGGTAGGCTCAGTCCTCCACACTGCTTTCCATATGTGTTGTACAAGTTTGTATTCCCACCAGCAGTGATTGAGTGTTCCCTTTCCCCACAATCCTCCTAGCAGTTTTGGTGTCCTTTGTTTCTGGATAATAGCTTTTCTTACTGGAGTAAGCATTAAATCTTTTTTTTTTTGAGGACAGGTTCCCTTGTATTCCCAGCTGGCCTGGAGTTCACTATGTAGACTTAAGGCTGGCCTTGATCTTACAGAGATCCACCTGCCTCTGCCTCGGCTGATTGCTGGGATTAAAGGTTGAGCCACCACACCGGTGCTGGGAATCGAACCCATGTCTCTGCCTGCAAGAGCCATGTCAGAGTGGCTCTTTGAACTGCTGAGCCATCTCTTCAAGCCCCCATTAAGATGATAAAGTCTTAAGGTGGCCTTATAATGGTTTGCATTTCCTAATTATTAGCGATGGTGAAAACACTTTTTAAGATGTTTTTACTTCTGGCATTTGGTGAAGGCTCTGTTTAGCTCTCTACTCCAATGTTTTGAGTAGGTCATTTGTTTCTTCCTCCTTTGTTTTTTGAGTAGCTATATACTCTTGATTGTTAAATGCCTATCAGATGTATCACTGGGTGAAGGTTTCCTCCCTGTGGGTTTTCTCTTCATTGATTGTTTCTTTTCTTTACAGAAGCTCTGGAGTTTAATAAGTCCCATTTGTCAATTGTTGACCTTATTGTTTTCATAGCTGGGGGTTTTGTGTCTGAATTTTTTAGAAATTTTCTTTTCTTTCTTTTAAATTTTTTTGTTTTTATATTTTTTTTTTTTTTTATTATCTTATGTGTTATGAATGATCCATTTCATGCAGAGTGTCATCCATGTCGTAAGTGCACCTGCGTGTCGTGCAATGCCGCGGAGTGCCTCAGAAGAGGGTCTCGGATCTCCTGGAACTGGAGTTCTCCTGGAAGAGTTGTCAGACGTTCTCAAGCCGCCAATGGGCTGGGATCGACCCGCTGTTCCTCCTGTTAAGAGCGGTCGCGCTCTCAACGCTAGGCCATCTCTCCAGGCCCATAAAATGCCTATGCTGTGTAGGTTACTACCAACATTTTTCTTCCATCATTTTCAGAGTTTCGGATTTCACATTGAGTTTTCTTTGATCCATTTGGAGTTGAATTTTTTACATGGCGAATGGTAGGGATTTGAGTTATATTCTACAAGTGGTGATCTGGTTATACCAACACCATTTGCTGAAGATGCCTTGTCTTTCCTCCATTGAGTCTTCGTGGCCCCTTTGTCACATATTTGGTGGTTGGCTGAAACTTGGAGTTGCTATCAAGGTTTGGATCCCTCAGTTCGTTCCATTTAGATCTACAGGCCTGTTTTTGTGCCGATACCAGCTGTCTTTTATAACAATGTCCTGTAAAATTATAGAAGTTTGGTATGGCAATCCCCCCTGTATTGCCTTTTGCTCAGGGTTGCTTTGGATTTTCAGGGTCTTGTGTTTTCTCCATATGAACTTTAGGATGTTTTTTTCTAGGTTGTTGAAGAAGCTCGTGAGGATTCTTATTGGGATTGAATTGAATCTGTAAATTATCTTGGAGGATGGTCATTTTTACTATAATTGATCTTTTCCAATCCATGAGGTATGGGAGGTTTTTCCAAGTCTTTTAGCTATCTTCCTCAGTCTCCTTCTGAAGGAGTTTAAATTCTTTCTTGTAGATGTTTGTTGTGTCTTGGTCAGGTTGTTCTCTAGGTAAATTACTTATTGATTTTTAGGCTATTGTGAATTGGTCTCCCTTTATTCCTTCTTCAATTGCTGGTTATTGGCATAAAGGTGGAATAGGCTAGCGTGATTGTTCTAAGTTAATTATTGTTAGGTCCGCCACTTTCTGAAGCTGTGAAGTTTCTAAGGAAGTTTCTGTGGAGTTTTAGGTTAAACTCATGTTATCTGCAACGAATAGGGATATATTGACTTCCTCCTTTCCAATTAGCTACTCCTCTGATTTCCTTTCTTAGTCTTATTGCTCTTGCAAAGCATTCTTTTTTTTTTTTTTTTTTTTTTTTCTTGCAAGCATTTCAAGCACTATACTGAAGAGGAGTGGGAATAGGGGTTCCTGACTTTATGGGGAACTCTTCTAGTTTTTCCCCATTTAGGATAAGGCTGGCTGTGAGTTTATTGTATATGGCTTTAATTGTGTTTCGGAATGTTCCCTCCAGTCCAATTCCCTCCAGGATTTTAAACATGAAGGCATGCTGAATTTTGTTGAAGGCCTTTTCTGCATTGATTGAGATGACTGTGTGATTTGTCTTTCAGTCCATTTATGTACTTTATGATGTTTATTGATTTATGTATGTTGAACCATCCCTGCATCTCTGGTGTGAATCCAGGTTGGTCATGGTGGATGATCTTTTTGATATGTGCCTGTATGCAGTAGCTGGGGCTACAGGGAAACCCTGTTTCAAACAAACAAACAAACAAACAAACAAACACACCCCAAGTAAAAAAAGCCCAGGTCCAGATAGATTCACAGAATTCTATAAGACATTTAAAGAAGAACTATAGCCACTACTACTCAAATTATTCAAGAGGATAGAAACAGAAGGAAATTTCCCAAATTCCTTCTATGAATCCAACATCACTCTAATACCAAAAACCAGCCAAAGATACAACCAAAAAAGAAAATTATAGACCCATTTCACTAATGAATATAGATGCCACAAGGTGTGTTTTATTTTCATTCATCATACAAACAAATTTCTATAACATCCCAGGGCAAACCGTTGAAATTTGGCAGTCTGATTGGGAGGGGTCCCCCTTCACAGACCCTCGGGCAATGGCTTCGGCTCGGAGTGCCTGGGTTCACCAGTACAGCTTGTGGCGTCCATCTTGCAGGTGGCTCTTCCTCCACATCATGAGGGGGTCTCAGAGATCACAGGAGTGGGGTGGGGTTGGGAAATCTTCCAGTCTAGGCTTTTAGGAAATTTCACTCCACTTTTCCTGCTCAGTGGTCTCTTTGGTTGACAGGGTGTTCTTTTCCTGCGTCTCTGTTTACTTCAACTTGGCCTTATTGAAGCTGGCAATTTCCCTCATGTCCAGCTTATCTGCATATTCTTACAACAATCTGTGGAGTCCCGCTCTGAGCCCACACTCCTGGTGCTCCCACTCGGGTTGTTGCAGCAAGAGACTCTGTTTTCTTTTTCTTTTTTTTTTTTTTTTAAATCAATTATTTTATTGATGCTTTGTGTATTTCATACATCATTTTCCAATTCAGTTCAGGCATATATCCCTTTCCCTTCCGCCCACCCCACCCCTACCCATCCCAGATCATGCATTCTGCCTTTTCTGCATCTTTCTCTGTTTTTTTGTTTTGTTTTCATTTTTTTTAACAATAANTTTTGTTTTGTTTTGTTTTCATTTTTTTTAACAATAAGTGATAATTTGTGAGTACAAGCATCCTTCATGTAAAACCAATTTGCAAGCAGTTGTGCCCAAACCCACACAGCTCATGGGTCCCACCATCCAGCAGGGGGGGCTTGTATGTTCAATCAAGTTGATCAAATGAGTGTCCAGTCTATATTGTTGTAGTTTCACCATTCACCCCAGAAAAGGGGCACAGGTGGATGAGAAGCAAAACAGTCTACTTTCTCTGGAGCTGTTGTCTTGGTCTCTAGTCAATTCTGGCTGTTTTCTTTCATGGGCTGACAGCTTGTCCAGGCATAACCTTTCGATCCTACTAATGAAGCACAAGCAATTAGATATATAGGTATTTAAACAGTATAATATGTACTTCATTAGTAGGATCGAAAGGCTATATATACTGTTTAGAGACTCTGTTTTCTTAATGTAGGCACTTAGAGCTATGGATTTCCCTCTTAGCACTGCTTTTACGGTGTCCCATGGGTTTTGCTGTGTTGTGTCATCCCTTTCATTTAGTGCCAGGAATGCTTTTCTTTCTTCCTTCCTTCCTTTCTTTCTTTCTTTCTTTCTTTCTTTTTTTATTTTTTTATTTTTTTAATTAATTTTATTTATTTCCGTATGTGTATGAATGTACTGTCTGCATGCAAGTCTGTGCACCCGTGTCGTGCAATGCCGCGGAGGTCAGAAGAGGGTCTCGGGTTCCCCTGGAACTGGAGTTCTCCTGGAATCGGAGTTTCAGACAGTTCTCAGCCGCCATGTGGGTGCTGGGAATCGAACCCGGGTCCTCTGTAAGAGCGGTCAGCTCTCTTAACCGCTAGGCCATCTCTCCAGCCTTTCTTTCTTTCTTTCTTTCTTTCTTTCTTTCTTTCTTTCTTTCTTTCTTTTTCTTTTTCTTTCTTTCTTTCCTTCTTTCTTTCTTTTCTTTCTTTCTATTCTTTCTTCTTTCTCTTTCTTTCTTTCTTTTCTTTCTTTCTATTCTTTCTTTCTTCTTTCTCTCTTTCTTTCTTTCTTTCTTTCTTTCTTTCTTTTTCTTTCTTTCTTTCTTTCTCCTTTGACCCATTCGTTATTCAGTAGTGTGTTTTATAGTCTCCATGTGTTCTTGTAGCTAGTAGGGCTCTTTCTGGTGTTGATATTAAGCTGAATTGCACTGTGATCTGATAAGATGCATGGAATTATTTCAGTTTTTTTGTATTTGCTGAGGTTTGCTCTGTGCCCCAGTATATGGTCGATTTTGGAGAATGTTCCATGGGGTGCTGAGTAGAAAGTATATTCTTTGGTGTTTGGGTGGAATATTCAGTACATGTCTGTTAGGTCCATTTGGTGTATCAAATGTCTCCCTGTTTATTCTTTGTTCAGGTGACCTGTCCAAAGGGCTCAGTGGGGTATTGAAGTCACCCCACTATTAGTGTGCTGGGATTGATCTGTGTTTTGAAGTCCTTCAGGATTGTGTTTACTAATTTTGGTGTTCCAGTGCTTGGTGCATATATATTTATGATTGTGAGATCTTCATGGTTGATTGATCCTTTGATAAGGATATAGTGACCCTCTTCATCTCTTTTGATTAGTTTTACTTTGAAATCTATTTTGTCTAATATTAAAATAGCAACTCCTGCTTGCCTTTTGGTGCCATTTGCTTGAAATATTTTTTTCCCATCCTTTCACCTTAAGATGGTGCCTGTCCTTGAAGGTGAGGTATATTTCTTGTAGACAGCAGAAAGATGGATTCCAGCTTTTAATCCATTCTCCCAGTCTGTGTCCCTTGACTGGGGAGTTTAGACCATTAATATTTAGGGTTAATATTGAGAGATTGATATTGCTTCCCTTCAGTTTACTTTCTGTTTGCATTTTAGGTCTGTTTGTATTTCTGTGTGTGTGTGTGTGTGTGTGTTTTTTTTGTTTGTTTTTGTTTTTTTGTTTTTTTGTTTTTTTTTTGTCTTTTTGAGACAGGGTCTCCCTGTAGCCCCAGCTGTCCTGGAACTCACTCTGTAGACCAGGCTGGCTTTGAACTCACAAAGATCTGCCTGCCTCCACCTCCCAAGTGCTAGGATTAAAGGCATGCGCCACCACGCCCGGCATAGTTTGTTTTTTGTATTTCTGTGTTTACACTTACATTAGTTACTCTCTCTTGCCACTTGGGGATAGCTGCTCCTTTCCTTTGTCCTCTGTTTTGCTTCTAGTATTTTCTGGAGGGTTGGATTTCTAGACATGTATTCTTTCATCTTGTTTATGTCATGGAATATTTTCCTTTCTCTTTTGATTATAATTGATATTTTTGCTGGGTAGAGTAACCTGGATTGGCATCTGTAGTTGTTTAGTACTGGAAATACTTTGGTCCAAGCTCTTCTGGTTTTCATCATTTGCATTGAAAAGTCAGATGTAGGGCTGGAGAGATGGCCTAGCAATTAAGAACGCTGACCGCTCTTGCAGAGGACCTGGGTTCGATCCTCAGCACTCACATGGCGGTTGAGAACCGTCTTTAACTCCAGCTCCAGGGGAATCCGACACCCTCTTCTGACCTCTGCAGCATTGCACAACTGGGTGCACAAACCTACATGCAGACAGTACATTCATACACATATGAAAATAAATAAATAAATAAAAATTAAAAGAAAAGTCAGATGTAATTCTGATGGGTTTTCCTTTATATGTAACTTGTTTTTCTCTTGTGGCTTTCAGTATTCTGTCTTTGTTTTGAGCATCTAGAGTTTTGATTATGATATGGCATGGGGAGTTTCTTTTTTGATCTTGTCCATTTGGTGTTCTGTGTGCTTCTTGTATTTGAATGGGTCTGTCTTTTTTCTTTTTTTTTTCCTTTTTTAAAATTTTAATATTTATTTATTTATTTGAATGTACTGTCTGCATGTAGGTTTGTGCACCCGTGTCATGCAATGCCGCGGAGGTGTTGGATTCCCCTGGAACTGGAGTTCTCCTGGAATTGGAGTTACAGACAGTTCTCAGCCTCCATGTGGGTGCTGGGGATCGAACCCCGGTCCTATGCAAGAGCAGTCGGCCCTCTTAACTGCTAGGCCATCTCTAGCCCGGTGTCTGTCTTTTTTCAATTTGGGGAAATTTTCTTCTATAATTCTGTTGAAGATCTGGTCCATACCATTATCCTGGGATTCTTCTCCTTCCTCTCTATACCTTTGATGCAGAGGTTTGGCCTTTCATGGTGTCCCACATTTCCTGATTATTCCACTCCTGTGTTTTTAAACAATTTTTCATAGTCTTTGCTTGAGCACTTCAATTCTTCCATGTTATTGTCTAGGGTTGATATTCTATTTTCTCCTTCATCCATTCTGTTACCAAGGCTTTCTCTTGCCTTTTCCTCATCCTTTCCTGTTGAATGGATGAGTGTTCGATTTCCTTTTCCTTTTTTTTCTTTTTTTCAAATTTGCAACATAAATTTTATTCCCAATGCAGGACAGATTCTTTCCATCCCCCAAATGTATCACATGCTACCCTGGAAAGACCTAGGAAACACCCACCATCTCCAGGGAAGGGGTGAGGAAGCAGGTGCTTGGGACTTGTATTAGTCAGTCCTGACTAATACAGGACTGTAGTTTCACAAGTCCCCAACTTTCTTACTCTCCCCTTCTCAGCAGAGGATAGCTGTTCCCTCTCTTATTCCTCTCATCCATTCATGTAAAAAGGCAAAAGAAAATAAGCACCACTATCAACAACAAAACACAACCAAGTATTGGACAAGGGTGTCCTTAGCCAGGACATGATGTCCTGGGTCACCAACGGGAACGGAAAAGGAAGAGCTGCCATCACTGCTTCTGCTGCAGGGCTTCCTTCCGTGCTGCATCCTGTAGTAGTTGTATGTCCACCTCCTCTGCTGGCAACTGCACATAGTGGACCACTGAGCCCCGGATGAAGCAGTTCTTCACAGATAACCTGTGAGGATATTTCTCAGGGTCTGTGACACTGATGTCAGTTACTTTGATATTGAGGTACTAGTCCACAGAATGGAGTGTTCCACAGATGCTCAGGTCATTCTTGAGTTCCAGGACCATATCCTTGCCCACAAGGGACTTGAAAAAGGAGTAGAAGAGCATGGTGCTGCCACTGGGCATGGCAGATGAGACCAGGAAGGAGTGGGCAAGGGGCCGGGTGCCAGGCCTGAGCCCAAGCTCGAGCCCGCATGTGGGGCAGGACAGGATCACTTACTCGCACAAGGATACCCTCCGGGGAAATGATGGGGCCTCTGAGGGAGCCGGCGGGGGTCGGCCTGAGATTCCTTTAGTATTTCCATTTCCTTTTGGAGTTGACCATTCTCCCCTTTTAGTTTTTTTGTTTCCTTTTTCATTTCAGCCTGAGATTTTTTTTCAGCATTTCCATTTCCTTCTGAGTTGGTCATTCTCTCCTTTAGGTCATTGATTTCTTTGAGTATATCTATGATTGTAAGATCTGTGTCCTGGGCTACCTCCAGGGAAGTCTCATTGTTGGAGTCCTCTATAAGACTGATAGAGTTGGTGGAGATTTCTTATTTGCTTTTCCCATGTTGTTGATTTTTCTTTGTGCTTTTGACATGTGGCTTTGATTTGTTTTGCTTGTAATCTGATGTGAAATTCAGGTGTTTCTTCCTTGCGATTTAGGCCTGTTCCTTTGGTTTGACTGGGGGAGAGAGAGGTTATTTGGCCCCTGCACCAGACTTGGCTGCTGCCTCAGTGTCCCTGAAGACTCGTGGTCTCAGCTACATGGGCCTGTTCCTATCAGGCCCGTCCTGCACTGGCTGTTGCCTCCATGTCCCTGAAAACTCCAGCTCCCAGCAGCATGGGCCTGCTCCTATCAGGCCTGCTGCAGAAGCAGAGAGGCAGCTGACTACCTCCTCAGTGGCCCTGAAGACCCAAGGCCCCAGCAGGGTGGACCTCTTCTTACCTGGTGTGCAGCTGGCTTTTGCCTCAGTGTCCCTGAAGACTCGAGCTCCCAGGTTCATGGGCCTTTTCCTATCTAGCCTGGCCTGCAGAAGAAGCCACGGTGCTGCTGGCTGCTGCCTCAGTGTCCCTGAAGTCTCAAGCTCCCAGCCGCAGAGCCCTGCTCCTATCAGGTCTGCGAGCTGGGCCTGCAGGGAAGCCGAGGCGCAACTGGCTGCTGCCTCAGTGTCCCTGAAAACTTGAGCTCCCAGGTGCATGAGTCCGTTCCTATCTGGCCCGGCCTGTCGCAGAAGATGAGGTGCTGCTGGCTGCTGCCTCAGTGTCCCTGAAGACCCAAGCCCCCAGCGGGGTGGGCCCCTTCTTACCGGGCCTGTGGGGAAGACATGGTGCAGCTGGCTGCTGCCTTGGTGTCCCTGAAGACTCGAGCTCCCAGGTGCGTGGGCCAGTTCCTATCTGGCCTAGCCTGGCCTGCGGTCGCTGTTACCTTTTCTGAATCATCTCAACCACCTTCATTGTCTTCCTCTAGCTTTGGCTCTTTTCCTGCCATCTTGGGCCCCTCTCACCAAAACATTGTCCCTGACACTCCCTTCCCACAGTTTGCTCATTCAGCTATGACCAAGCAATTCTTGAGTGTCCACTTGACTGGATCTGGGATTAACTAAAATAAGAAAGAGATCTTCAGACGGGATCCTCTAGAGCCGGAAGACCCGCCCTCATTGTGGACATTACCTTCTGGTGGCAGCTGATATAAAAGGCCAAGGTAGAAGGGAGCTCACCCCTTTCTGTGCTGCTTGTCTTCTGTCTCACTGGTGAGTTGGTCTGGCTGCTATGATCAACTCATCAGATCCCAGTGTCGACCGAAGACTAGCAGATCTCCCAGAATCCATCAGGCCTTCAGTGCCTGTAATCATGGAATTATATTTCCACCCCCTCACTTTTGTTGCTACTTTTCTTCTGGTGGACCAGAAATTTGAGGCTGAAGAAGTAATTCCACCCTTTGTCTTTTACGTACTGTTTTTATTTTATGTGTATGAGTGTATCACCTGCATGTGTATAAGTTAACCTATATTGTCCAATGCCTGCAGAAGTCAGAAGAGGGTGGTTAGATCTCCAGGAACTGGAATTAAGGACAGTAGTTTCCCCATATATATGGTAGGAACTGAGCCCCTGTCCTCTGGAAGAGCAGCCAGTGCCATTAAACATTGAGCCATGAGCCATGTCTTTAGACCCTAAGTTGTTTTCTTGGGTGTCCATTTTAATGATGGAAAGTCCAACACATGCAGTCTCATTTTTAAAAAATGTAACTTAGGAAGAAAGGCTTAGCTTGGGAGATAAAAGTATTGAGAAGTAGAGAAACACACACAGAGAGCAAGAGAGAGATAAGGGAGAGGGGGATTCAATGTCAAAGATCAGACCTCCTCTAGGGAACCAGAAAACAGAATGTCTTCGCTCTTGACCCAACCAAAATGCTAAGCCAGGAAGTAACAAGCCTACTGGGAGCACATCTAAAATTCCCAGCTGGGGAGGGGAAGTTGAGTCCTAGCGCTGCACCACACTCACCCAGAGAGACCAGGTTGCCGTAGTTCTTTAGCACCACCTCTCTGTACAGGGTCTTCTGAGCAGGGCTCAGCAGTCTCCATTCCTCCTGGAGAAATCCACAGCCATATCCCTGATTGCCATGTGTCCCTGTAACACAGCACAGCCCCGCTTGCCTATGAACCAACCTTGAGCTCTGAATGAGGGGCAGGTAAAGGCTGCCCCATTTGGAGCTGTGAGATCTAGATCCTGCCTTTGGCTGTCACCTTAATTCCTTGTGATCCAGGACTTTTAATGTCCTGTATCTACCCAGCCAGCACCATTTGTGAACCTATACATTCAAATCCTAGGTAGCACAGGCTTGTGACAGCATGCACAAGACCTGCACAAGCTGAAGCCAGTCAAGTCTCCATATGGAGGGAGGAGGCTGGCAAGATGCCACAGCAGTAGCTGAGAACTACTGTCAACTGACAGCTGCTGGGAGATGGAGTCAGTGTTCTTAAGGGTGTGACACTGGATGAGCTCTCCACACCCCAGGGGATGAACCCAAACTCAAATCTAATTGATTTGATGGGTTTTAAATAAACAACAGAGGACCTGAAGCAAGGGCAGATAGACCTAACAGGAAATTGGGGAGGGAGTCTGAATATGGCAAGAAAAAAAAATCTTGTATATAATTCAAAAAGAATTAACTAAAAAGTTTAAATTTCATTTAGGCTACTGTTTTGATTTATTTATTGGGGTACAATGTCTCCTTGTAGCTCTAGCTGGCCTAGAATTGCTGTGTAGATCATGCTGGTCTTGTTCTCACAGAGATCTGCCTGCCTCTGTCTCCCTACTGCTGGGATTAAAGGCAAGCACTATCATACCCAGATTACAAACTTTTTTTTGAGATTTATTTGGGCTGCAGAGATGGCTTACCTGACTGCTCTTTTACAGGACTCAGGTTCACATCCCAGCAGTTACATGGTATTTAACTACCATCTATAACTTTAATTCAAGGGATTCTTACTGCCCTCCTCTCTCCTCTGTAGGTATTAATACACATTATATATCTATATATACAGAGAGAGATATATAGATGTATATGCAAAAAACTCAAACTCAAAAAATAAACATACATTTACTTATGATTTTATGACTGTCTTCTTTGCATGGAAGTGTACCATGTGCATGCAGTGTCTCAGAGGCCAGAAAAGGACATCAGATCCAGTGGTGTGGAGTTAAAGATGGTTGTTAGCCATGCAACATAAGTGCTGGGACACGAACCCGGGTCCTCTGCAAAAGTAGCAAGTTCTCTTAACTGCGGGGCTGTCTTTTCAATCCCATCTTGTTGAAACTCTTTTGGCTGTGTAACCAAAGATTTATTTTGATGTCCTCTACTTTGTTTCATTGGCCTCTCTTGTCTTTATACCAGTATCAGGGTTTGGACTAGCGTTGACTTATGGAAATGTGTGAAATCCCTAAGTGACAGTACCTCTCTCCAGACACTGAAAGTTTAAATGGAAAAAATTTGTTTAGTTGTCTGCCAAGTAGAAAGAGGCAGGAAATTTTTTTTTTTTTGTCTTTCTGAGGCAGGGTCTCCCTGTAGCCCCAGCTGTCCTGGAACTCACTCTGTAGACCAGGCTGGCCTTGAACTCACAAAGATCCTCCTGCCTCTGCCTCCCAAGTGCTAGGATTAAAGGTGTGTGCCACCACGCTCAGCAGGAAATTTTTTTTATGTTAGGAACTGGTGGCTATGCTTACTCTATTAATTAGGAAACTATTTTAACTATGCTAATTATAATTCAGTTATAATTGAACATTGCATTTTGCATAGGGTAGAACAATGCAGATGTATACAGAGTTCTGAGAATTTTGATATTGGTTACTCAAGAAAAGAGTGCTTAGGCTGTGTTTGATGGTGAGTACTTTTTTTTTTTTATTTTATTTATTTCTGTATGTGTATGAATGTACTGTCTGCATGCAGGTTTGTGCACCCGTGTCGTGCAATGCCGTGGAGGTCAGAAGAGGGTGTCGGATTCCCCTGGAACTGGAGTTCTCCTTGGAGTTTCAGATGGTTCTCGGCCGCCATGTGGGTGCTGGGGATCGAACCCGGGTCCTCTGTAAGAGCAGTTGGTGCTCTTAACCGCTAGGCCATCTCTCCAGCCCGATGGTGAGTACTTTTAATCCTACCATTTCAAGAAAGAGGCAGAGGCAGGCAGAGGCAGGCAGTTCTCTATGAGTTTGATGCCATCCTGGGTGTACATAGTGAGTTCCAGGCCTGGTGGGGTTTCCCTGTAGTACCAGCTAGCCTGGAACTTACTATGTAGACCAGCTGGGCTTGAACTCACAGATATCCACCTGCCTCTGCCTCCTGAGTGCTGGGAATAATGGCAAGCGCCACCAGTCTCAGCTGTGTCACACTTTTTAAATGACTCAGGTGTGTGATTTTATCTAAATTTCCTCAGGGTTTTTTTTTTTTGGTCTTTTGGAGTCAGGGTCTCCCTGTAGCCCCAGCTGTCCTGGAACTCACTCTATAGACCAGGCTGGCCTTGAACTCACAACGATCCACCTGCCTCTGCCTCCTAAGTGCTGGGATTAAAGGCATGCACCACCACACCTAGTAATTTCCTTAGATTTTTTTTTTAATTGGGTACACAGATGTCTTTATAGAAATAGGTTTAGAAAAGGAGCACACAGATATAATCTATTCTTACTTCAAACTGAAATCCTTCCTTAAGCGCAATTGCCTTTAAAATTTTAGAAGAGACAGTGGTAGCCAGCATATAAACGTTCTTCACATCAGCATTTGATTTAGTTTTCTTCCAGCAATCAAACATCCACCATCCAAACAAAGCTGCCAACTCATTCCCTGAGAAAACTTTCCAGTGACAGTTCCCCTGAAGCTCTGCCACTGCCAGCCGGTCTGCATCAGGATCTGTGGCTAGCACTATCCGGGCATTTTCTCTCTCTGCCAGTCTCAGGGAAAGTTCCAGCACAGATTCTCCTTCTTCAGGATTTGGACATTTAACAGTAGAAAAGTCTGGATCCGGATCTTTTTGTTCTGGGACTGGAATTGGAGGCTTAAAACCAAACACTTGAAAAGCCAACTGCACATAGTCATGTCCAACTCCATGAAAGGAGGTATGTACAAACTTCAAGGTGGTCTTTGAGTTTAATTCCCTGTGAAAGCAGATTTTTTTTAGATCTTCCATATATCGCTTGCAAATGTCCTGCAGAGGATCTTTCTTCAGTGGGCTTGTGTCCACTAAGTTATNGTGAGCATTTTTTTAATTTATTATTTATTATTTATTATTTTTTATGTGTATGAGTGTACTGTCTGCATGTAGGTTGGTGCACTCTTGTCGTGCAATGCCTTGGAGGTCAGGAACTGGAGTTAAAGGCAGTTCTTAGCTGCCATGTGGGTGCTGGGAATCAAACCCAGGTCCTCTGCAAGAGCAGTCGGTGCTCTTAACCGCTGAGCCATCTCTCCAGCCCCAAGCATTTCTAAACTAAGAAATAAAACTTGCAAGAGGCAAGATTAAAGCAAAGTGAAATAAAATAAATTTTTTATACAATTACCCCATGTACAAAAGTACTACATCATGATTACCAATTAATGAAAACACCATAACACAGAGGTACACAAAACACACAATCACTCCTACTCTGTGCCTGTATTGAAAAATGTATTATTCTAAATATGAACTTCCAATATTTGAAGGTTTTAAAAAAAATTTTATTTTATGTGTATGAGTGTATTGTGTGCACGTATGTTAAATAAACCTGTGTCGTGCAATGCCCATGGAAGTCAGAAAAGGGTATCAAATCCCTGGAACTAGAGTTTTGGGTGGTTGTTAGCTGCCACCTGGGTGCTGGGAATTGAACCCAGGTCCTCTGTAAGAGCAGCCAGTACTCTTAAGCTCTGAGCTATCTCTCCAGGTCCTAGTTTAAGGTTTTGTGTATCTATAAAACTAACGCTTATGTTTGAAATACTTTTTCTTTTATTCCTGCTAAAATTGTCCTTCAGCTTCAAATAAACAAACAAAATAGTGGAGCTGGAGAGGTAAGAGCACTGACTGCCTGGGGAAAGGACCCAGGTTTGCCTCCCAGTCTCCACATGCAGCTAATAATTATCCATAACACCAGTTCCAGAGGCTCTGACCTCCTCTTCTAGCCTGCTTGGGCATTGCGTTCACGGGGACATGCACATACATATAGGCAAAACACTTATACACATAAAATGAACATTTTAAAAAGTTAAAAAAGTATGTTATCATATCTTTATTCAGAGGTCTCCTGTTTCAGAATCTTACTATTAAAAATTAAATAATTTTATTCCATTTCAATTTAATCTGTGAAATAATTAACACTGTACCTCTGGCTGCTGCAGCTGCTAGCTACTTGACCCCGAGTGTCATACCCAACAACAAAGCCTCTCTGCTTGAAGTCCGAAAAACATCTCTCCAGGTATTTGTACATCCCTTGTGTTGATTGTATTACTGTAAGGTCATTAATATAGCAAAATCCTGCACCCATGGCAGATAGAAGGCCTGCAGTCCCAAAAGTCATCCGGCAACAAAGACGATCTCGCAATTCCTTGTTCATCCCATTCTGCAACAGATTTTCAATCTGCTCTTTTGTTTTAGGATTCTTGTCCCAGCGAAGCCACTGCTGGATGGCCGTGTCGAGCTGAGGGTCCCCGGTGAGGTAGGGGGCATGGAGCAGGTTGGAGTTCAGGTCACCCTCCAGGTTTTCAGCCATGGCAGACACACACGGGTGTGCGGGCCCGAGGGGCAGGCGAAGACTAGTGGCGGGCTCCGGGTGCGCTCAGCAGGGTCCCAATGCCCCCTCCTCGCCTAAGGGCATCGGAGAGCAAGGCGCCAGCTCCCGCCGCCGCAACAGCGAACCCCAATAGGGGACGGATGCAAACACACGCCTCCCAGAGGACCAGCTCCGGAGCTCCCAGCGAACCGACTGAGGCAGGGGTGAGGCCAATTTCCTTAGATTTTAAAAGTGTTTGTTAGCTGGGCGTGGTGGCGCACACCTTTAATCCTAGCACTTGGGAGGCAGAGGCAGGCGGATCTTTGTGAGTTCAAGGCCAGCCTGGTCCACAGAGTGAGTTCCAGGACAGCTGGGGCTACAGGGAGACCCTGTCTTGAAAAGACCAAAAGAAAGAAAAAAAAAAGTCTTTGCTTATAAATTTATGCTACACAATTTTACACGATGTCCGGTAATAAATTTTTCATATTGATTCATTCATGTCATAGATTTCAGAGGGCACAAGACCTTTGTCAGGTTTTCCTCCAAGTGGTCTTGAGAAAAGACCGAATAATCCAAATCTATGTAAATAGCGGGAATTTGGGGGAGAAGAAAGCCATCTGCACTTGTTTCTTCCCAGAATTCCTAGAAATGTAGTATTTTCAGTTATGCCTGCTGAAGTTTGGGTAATCATTTTTTTACGATTATCATCATATTATCTAACACCAGATGATTATTCTATCATACACAGAAACTGTGGCTTCTCACCAAATTCACTGAAATCATCCAATTCTTTGTTATGTATACTTTTCAAGAATTTTCTTCTACATGGCACAGAATGATGACTTTTCAGTCAAATTGCCTCAAATGGTGAAGTTTGGGGGCATTATTACTGTGCCAGAAATTTCTTCTACTACAGCAAAAACATGATATATTTCTTTCAATTTTCTTTAGATTGATGTGTTGTGAGAGGGGGGTTCACTGCAAGTAGTGAGAAAACACATTAAAAATTTCCAGTTTATAACATTTATGACACATAAGTTCTGTGCCATATTTTCTTTTTTTGATATTTAAATTTTTTTTCTTTTTTTTTCTTTTTTTTAAATTTTATTTTATTTATTTATGTGTATGAATGTACTGTTTGCATGTAGGTCTGCACACCCGTGTCGTGCAATGCCGCGGAGGTCAGAAGAGGGTCTCGGATTCCCCTGGAACTGGAGTTCTCCTGGAATTGGAGTTACAGACGGTTCTTAGCCGCCATGTGGGTGCTGGGGATCGAACCCAGGTCCTCTGCAAGAGCGGTCAGCACTCTTAACCGCTAGGCCATCTCTCCAGCCCCGATATTTAAATTTTTAATTTACTGTTTTGGTTGGACGAATATAGGGTGTGTTTTTGCTTTGTTTGTTTGTTTGTTTGTTTGAGACAGGGTCTCTGTAGCCCAGCTTCCCTGGAACTCACTATGTAGACCAAACTGGCCTTGATCTCATAGATTCTGCCTGCCTCTGCCTTCTGAGTGCTGGGATTAAAGGTGTTCATTCTTCATCACACCTGGCCCTAATTTATTAATTTTATTTTATGTATATGAATGTTTAGCCTGCATATGTGTTAGCACATCCATCTCACATGTAGTACCCACAGAGTAGAGAAGAGAGCCTCAGATCCCATGTAATAGTTATGGAGGTTGTTAGCTACCTTGTGGGTGCTGGGAACTAAACCTGGGTCCTCTGTAAGAGCACCCAGTACTCTTTTTTTTTTTTTTTTGTCTTTTCGAGACAGGGTCTCCCTGTAGCCCCAGCTGTCCTGGAATTCACTCTGTAGACCAGGCTGGCCTTGAACTCACAAAGATCCGCCTGCGTCTGCCTCCCAAGTGCTAGGATTAAAGGCATGCGCCACCATGCCCGAAGAGCAGCCAGTACTTTTAACCACTGAGCCATCTCTCCATCCCCAGGATATTTCTTTTTTTGGTCTTTTCGAGACAGCGTCTCCCAGTAGCCCCAGGTGTCCTGGAACTCACTCTGTAGACCAGGCTGGCCTTGAACTCACAAAGATCCACCTGCCTCTGCCTCCCAAGTGCTAGGGTTAAAGGCGTGTGCCACCATGCCCAGTTCCAGGATATTTCTTAACAGGAATTGATAATAACAAAAAATACCTCCACACTAAATTTCTTTTTCTACTACCATTACTGAATTTAAGGTAAGCTTCCAAGCTCTGCTCATTAAAATTTTAAATTTGACATAACTGGGGGTTGGAGAGAGGGCTCAGTGGTTAAGAGCACTGGCTGCTCTTGCAGAGGACCTGGGTTCTTTTCCCACCAACTACATGGGAGCTAAGAATAGTTCTTAACTCTGGTTCTATGAGATCAAATGTTCTCGTCTGGCCTCCCTGGGCATCAGGCAGGCATGTGTGCACACATAGACATGCAGGTAAACACTCATGTCCATAAAATTAACCAAATAAATTTGGCATAACTTAAGAGTGAGTATTATCATTGAAAAGAAATTCTTGCCTAGAAATTGTTGTCACCAGACAGCAAATGTGCCATATTTTCTATCACAGTGCCCCCCCCAAGCATGATTTGAATCAAAATTCTGATCAACAAGTTTATTTTTTGCACATGACACCTAAGCTATCTTTTAGTTCCAGAAATGGAGTAATTTGGATATTAGTCTAAAATAATTTTTATGCAAATTTATTCAGAATTACATGTCATCTTGTCCTTCTAGAACTATGTAAAAGTTTTATGTCCAAATTTGTTAGTAGAGCAGAGGCAGGGGGCGTGAGTTTGTCGCCATGATTTTTAGCCCAAACAACACAGGCATGCAGCCTTAAAAATTCAATCAACACCAGGGGTGGTGGCACATGGCTTTTATCCCAGCACTCGGGAGGCAGAGGCAGGTGGATCTTCTGTGCTGGTTACTTGTCTGCTTGTGTTTGTATGGGTCTTGATCATGCTCTCAACATTACTGTAAGTTCATATGAGCATATTCCCAGGAGCCTCTAAGACTGTTTCCATGTGGTCCTGCACCTCCTCCCCTGCTCTTACAACCTTTCCACCCCCTCCTCCTCAGTGGTCCCTGAGCCCTGGGTGGGTGAGGTTTAATATAGGAGTCCTAATCAAGGACTCATACTCTGTAGACTCTTATTCTCTATGCTTTGATAATTTGTAATCTTTTGTTTTCATGGCCCTGTGTTGCATGAAGGAGCTTCATTGATGAGAATTGAGAGGCATGTTAATATTCTCTCTACCCCTTGTATCACTCTGCTCTGTGAGCTTTAGGAGTAGAGATTCCATTGTAGCTATGTCATTTCACATATACTTATTCTCTGTGTGTGACCAGTTTTAGAACTCTGTAATAGTCTCTGTCTGTTGCAAAACATGCTTATTTCAACCAAGTCTTAGGGGATTATGCATGGGGGCATCTCTTGAGATGTCCTACAAATGTGGGTCACCAGTCTTCCTGTTCAGGGAGATCTTAGAGAGCCACTAATGGGACTTCAGCCAGTGTCCAGTCTATAAAGAGGAAAGTCTGCTCAAGCTTCAGAAAAGGAAGCCTGGTCTAGAAAATGGATGGAAGTGGTAAATGAAAAGCTGAAGGGAGTAAGGTGCCCCCTCCCTCCTCCCCCCCAAAACCCCAAGAGAACCCTGAGGACCAGATCCTCAGCTGACCTTGAGTAAACAAAAACCTTGGTTAATCTGGGCTAACTGTGTGGCCTTAAGCATCCAAAAGGAAAGTACAACCAGAAATAAATAATCAGTAAGACCAGAGAAACTGTACTGCAGATATAAAACTTGAGATCTTGGGACTGGAGAGATGGCCTAGCAGTTAAAGAGCACTGACTGCTCTTGCAGAGGGCCAGGGTTAGATCCCCAGCACCCACATGGCGGCTGAGAACCGTCTTTAACTCCAGTTCTAGGGGAATCTGACACTCTCTTTTTTTTAATTTTATTTATTCTCATATGTGTATGAATGTACTGTGTACATGTAGGTTTGTGCGCCTGTGTCGTGCAATGCCATGGAGGTCAGAAGAGGGCATCGGATTCCCCTGGAACTGGAGTTAAAGACAGTTTTCAGCTGCCATGTGGGTGCTGGGGATCGAACCTGGGTCCTCTGCAAGAGCAGTCAGCGCTCTTAACCACTAGGCCATCTCTCCAGTCCCCTGACACCCTCTTCTGACCTCCTCGGCATTGCATGACATGGGTGCACCAACCTACATGCACACAGTACATTCATACACATAAAAAATAAAATAAAATAAAACCCTTGAGATCTTATTAAAAAGACAAAAAGAAAAAAAGAGAGAGTACTGTGGTTTGGCCTGTCTTCAATTCTTATTGGAAAGTGCATCTACCCTGAGGCTGCCACCATTTTTGGCACTCCTCAAAGACATGAGACACAGCTTTTTAACCTTCCAATATGGACTGAAGACTCATGTCTCTCCAAGAATCCTCCAAACCTTCAATGCCAGATGGGGACTACTGAGATACCCAGCTTGTGGACTAAACAGCTAAGGGGATTTCAGCCTCATCAGAATATAGACTGCCATTGTTGGACTACCTGGGCTGTATCATGGAGGCCAGTACAGGGGTATCAAGATAGGATGCGTGCTTACTGGAGTTAATTTGGGGGACCATGGGAGGGAAAGACCCCAATGTGGAGCAAAAGTGCAGGATTGATGGTTATTTGGGATTGCCAAGGAGGAAGCTTTGAGGACCTCCTTAAAGAAAACATGACATCTATTGGGGGGGGGAAGTCCTCCAATTCAAGTGATATGTATATATATATACACACACACTACAAGTAGGAGGGAACAACAACAAAAAAAAAAAAAAAAAAAAAAAAAAATATATATATATACATATATATATATATATACTGTAGCAATACAAGTTGGAGAGAACAACAACAAAAGAACTTAAAGAAAAAAAAAACTCTGGAAAGACTCAGAAAAAGATGCAGGACATGTAGGGCAGAGTGCAGGGACTCGGGTGGGGTGGGCGACATGGAAAGGGAAGCAACTGTAGATTCACTTGAGAAATGATGCATGACTTATGGAAAAAGTTTAATAACAATAAAAAACATACTTGTTTCATGCATGGTGCCTGGTACATATGTCGGGAAATATAGGGATCCATATTTAGCATATAGTAAGAAATTACATTTGTCTAGGGATGTAGCAGGGTTGGGCTTGTTTCTAAGATCTATGACCTCTCCAGAGATGTGTATTTGGCTGTTTACAGTACCACACATGAGTTCCCTCCCATTGAGTGAGCATCAAGTTCAATTAGGTAGTTGCTGATTATCCCTAAGATAAAAGTACCACTAATGCTCCAATAGTTTGGTGTCCTGGACATTGTGATTTTTAGACTGTAAAGCTGGGTTTGGAACATCAATTGATGTTTTCCCTTAGCAGCATGCAGAGTGTCCTCCAAAACTATGAGAGCTAGCCTTCAGAGAGGCGGATTCCAGGTCAGTTCCGGCTCTATTGATCCAAGTCCTGTGTCAGAAGCATGTCCTGGTTTCCTCGTTGGGAATCTCATGATCTACACTGCCCAAGAACGGGAAGGGGGGTTTCTCCTCTCTGTCACTGCTTCTTGTTATGTAACCTTCAGCTATATATATGGACTCATGTACATAGATATTGTGTGTGTGATTTTTCAGTAGACTTTCTAACTAGTACATTTCAGCCCCATAATCTTTCCTCTCACAGGGGACTGTGAAGCTAAGGCAGAGCTTTTAGCAGCCTGGGTCAGCGCTGAAGGAGTGTGTCATGGCTCCAAGTGTTTAAGGAAATCTCTGGTAAATCATTAGCTGACCACTAAGCAAAATGAACAAATTTCTGTCTTTTAATTACAGAACAAAAGAAAGTCGCAAGTCAAGGCATTTACCACAAACACTGGTGGAGAAGCAGATTGATGGGTTACAGTTAGGGAAGACTTAACCTAGCTTTTAGGTGTTATTTGATGACATGACTTTCAGGTTCCTAGAAGCTAGTGGCTAGTCAATATATCCCAAACATTTTACGTGATAGTTGAAAGGTGTTGTGTCAGGCACAGAGGTGGGCAGTCAGTGGCTATTAAGGAGGCTAACATTAGGAAGACCAAGACCATTTGCCTCTGGGTCTGCAGCATTTCAACTTTCCACAGGGAAGAAGTTTTAGTCAGTCAGCTTTGTAGAGTCTTTAATACTGCTGTCGTGTGTGCGGGGCAGGATAAGGAGTCTTCAGTTCACATTTCCCTCAACTTTCGACTCTCTAACTGCTAGGCATGTCTTCCAGCCCCAGTCTTGTTCTTGTCCTTAATATGTTGCATCCCTTTAATAGCCACTGACTGCCTCTACCTCTGTGCCTGACACAACAACCTTTCAGACTATCACGTATTAAATGTGGGCCATATATTGACGTAGCCACTAGCTTCTAGGAACCTGGAAAATCATGTCATCAAATACACACTAACAAGCTGTAGGTTATAGTCTTCTGCCCTAACTGTAACCCATCAATCTGCCCCTCCACCACGTTGCGTTTGTGTGTAACTGCCTTGACTTGTCGCCACTTTCTCTCTTGTTCCTGTAATTAAAAGACAGAAATTTGTTCATTTTGCTTAGTATGGTATCAGCATAAATGATTTACCAGAGATTCCTTAAACACTTGGAGCCATTGTACACATCCTTCAGCGCTGCACCCAGGCTGCTAAAAAGCTCTTGCCTTAGCTCCATCTATTTCCNGGAAATAGATGGAGCTAAAGGCAAGAAGCTTTTTAGCAGCCTGGGGTTGCAGGCGCTGAAGGAGTGTGTACAATGGCTCCAAGTGTTAAGGAACTCTCTGGTAAATCATTTGTATGCTGATACCATACTAAGCAAACTCATGAACAAATTTTGTCTTTTTAAGATTACAAAGGGAACAAGAGGAAGAGTGGGCGACACAGTCACAGGAGTACACACTACAACGCATGACGGTGGTGGAGGGGCAGATTGGATGGGTTACAGTTAGGGCAGAAGACTATAAACCTACAGCATTGTAGTGTGTATTTGATGACATGATTTTCCAGGTTCCTAGAACGCTAGTGGCTACGTCAATATACTGGATGCACCACATTTAATACGTGATAGTCTGAAAGAGTGTTGTGTCAGGACACAGAGGTAGAGAGCGAGTTCAGTGGCTATTAGAAGGGGGACTCAACATATTAAGGACAAGACAAGACCTGGGGCTGGAGAGACAGCACAGCAGTTAGAGAGTCGAAGCTCTTGCAGAGGACCTGGGTTCGATCCCCAGCACCCACATGGCGGCTGAGAACCATCTGTAACTCCAATTCCAGGAGAACTCTAGTTCCAGGGGAATCCGACACCCTCTTCTGACCTCTGCGGCATTGCACGACACGAGTGCACAAACCTACATGCAGACAGTACATTCATACACATAAAAAAATAATAAATAAAAATTAAAAAAAAGAAGACCAAGACCATTTGCCTCTGGATCTGCAGCATTTCAACTTTCCACAGGGAAGAAGTTTTAGTCAGTCAGCTTCGTAGAGTCTTTAATACTGCTGTCGTGTGTGGGGGGCAGGATAAGGAGTCTTCAGTTCACATTTCCCTCAACTGGCCAAGCATTGCATTTTGTGCACACAGGTCAAATGCTTTATGTCTCAGGGGTATAGGAAGGCTCATTTCCAGGACTGAGCAAGAAAGAAAGGGTCTTCAGGAGAGAGGAAGAATTGCTAAAGCCCTTGAGGAAGAACTACATCTGAGTTTATTTTCATTATTTCATTTAACATCAACATATGAAAATAATAGAAGTATTATAATGAGTGGTAAAATAATTAAAGGTAGTAAGCATTTTAACCAGCCAAAAGGTATCTGTATTGTAATTCCCAGAATCCAAGACCCTCACAGACCACCGGGAGATGAGACACTTATGCAAAAGCAGAGAATCTTTTATTCAGCAAGCGTCCATGCCATACCTGGTGCAGCAGGACTGGGAAGAGCCCAAGACTTCTTTTGTAGGGAGAAACTACAAGCTGGGGGGGTCGGGGTGGGGTGAGGGGGTGTCCATGCCTTGGCGTTACATGATTGGTGGGTTTATACAACTCAGCAAACGGCTGCGCAGGGTTAGGCTGTTGGCTTGTAAAAACACTAAGGGCTGGGGGAAGGGGGCAAGGTTCAGGGCACGGCTTCCTGGAATTTGTTGTGTTTGTTTTTCTGACTCTCGCACAGACCCCCTGCAGTTTTTAAAAAATTTTTTATTTATTTTTGTATGTGTATGAATATACTGTCTGCATGTAGGTTTGTGCACCTGTGTCGCGCAGTGCCGCGGAGGTCAGAAAAGGCCGTCGAATTCCCCTGGAACTGGAGTCAAAGATGGTCCTCAGCTGCCATGTGGGTGCTGGGAATTGAACCTGGGTCCTCTGCAAGAGCAGTAGGTGCTCTTAACTGCTAGGCCCTCTCTCCAGCCCTGCGGTTTGTTTTTTAACCTGGGGTGGGGGGACATTGCATCACAGCAAGATGTCTCAGACTCACAGTACTTCATTCCCCCATTTCTCTAGACACTGGGGAACAATCTTATTCCCAAGAGGTGTTATAAGTTTTCCTCCCCTTCTATACTGAGACCTCAAGACCATCAACTGGAGAGCGGCCAGTCTTTCTTTCATGAAGGCCACCAACCTGTTCAGGATACAGGGTCCGAAGGGCAATATTAACAATAAGACAATGACGTGCTCCAACAGGGTCGATATTAATGGGTTGAGCCAAGGGGATCGATTGAACATACCCTCGAACCATCCCTAGTCCTGTTCTCTGTTTTTCTTTTGGCCAAACCTTCCCTTAATTTTTTCATGGAGTCTTTTACTACCCCTGAATGGTCCACATAAAAACAACATTTGGGGCTGGAGAGATGGCCTAGCGGTTATGAGCACCGACTGCTCTTGCACAGGACCCAGATTCGACCCCCAGCACCCACATGGCAGCTGAAAACCATCTTTAACTCCAGTTCCAGGGGAATCCGACACCCTCTTCTGACCCCCGTGGCATTGCACAACATGGGTGCACAAACCCACATGCAGACAGTACATTCATACACATACAAAAATAAATAAAATAATTGAAAAAAAAAACAACACTCTTCTCCTAGGGCTGCACACAGACCTTCCTGTTGCATGAGTATCAAGTCTAGCCCTCTCGTATTTTGCAGAGCCACCTCAGCCAGTGATGATAGTGACTCCTGGAGGTGGGAGATTGATTTTTCAATTCTTTCCAGGTCTAAGTCTATGACTGTCCTTAACTTACCAAACTGTTGACCTTGTGACACTAGAGATGTGATTCCTCTTCATGCTTCTGTTTTCCCCAGTCCTAGGAGCACTGCTAGGGATTCTGCAGTTACCACCTCATGTCTTGTCCTCTTCAAACCGGCCTCATATGGACTCAGGAAGTCTTCATCAGGGTGATAGGTTAGTCGGGGTAGCAGCTGCACTAAGACACAGTACCCTTTGGTCTGGTGTAAGGCAGTGCTGGATACACATGGGGTTAGTCCAGTGGAGCAGGCACTTTCCTCACCAGAACCTCCTTCCTCCCCTGCAGCTCTTGTCAAGCCCCCAGCTCCTATAACACCACCGGCAACTCCCATGTCACCTGCAGCTCCCTCCTCATCTGACATTCTTACCTCTGCTACAACTTCTACTTCCCCTGCTGCCCCAGCACCGTCACAGATCCTTCATCCCCTGCAGATCCCTCATCATTTCCAGAACGCTTATCGCCCATAGATTCTTCATCACCTCCTCCTGCCCCTAACACTCCTCCTTCACCCGCTGCTCCCACTTCGCCTGCTGCTCCTGCCCAACCCACAGCTCCTAGAACACCCGCCATTCCCATGTCACCTCCTGATTCCTCCTCATCAGACATTCTTGCTTCCCCTAAGGCCCTTACCTCAAGTACAGCTTCCTCACCCAGATCCTCCTCTTCTGACACTCCTCCTCCTTTAGTTCCCCAGTAGGTATGTCCTATAGTTTCACAGCCCTACTTAGCACAATTGAAATCTTTCACCCCCCCCAGAATGTGCTCTCTTGGACTGGGGACACGCATAGAAATACTCAAAGGAGCCAGCCCCCAATCCTGGGCATAGGCACTCTGGTGTCTTTCTGCCACAACCCCATGAGTTGGTCCAGTACCTGGAGGCCCATAGCTTACACAAGTTGAATTCTAGTTCAGGCCACCAGATGCTAAGCAGGGCTACGTGGAAGGTGAAATTCAGGATATCTCCAGTTTCAGTAGTCCTTATTACCCAGGTGAGGTTTAGAGGTTGGTGAGGGGTGTGGGGAAGGCCAGTTGACCCCACTATGAAGGGAGGCACATAGAATAGTAAGAACATGATAACATGATTGAGACTTATCAGTTCGTCAATCCTTGGTCAGTTTTAGCTTGAGTGGGTGTGTGCTCTTTCGGACTTTCCACCTCACTTCAGTGGGGTCCTGTCGTCCGTTGTCCACCACATAGGGATCACTGGTTTGGCGTGCGAGTGATGTTTCCAAGCAGCTATGTCATCAACCTTCAGCGCAGTGGAAGTGGTGAGCAGGACAACAAAGGGTCCCTTCCACTGAGGCTCAAGGTTCCCTTGGCGAAATCTCTTCACATAGACCCAGTCTCCAGGTCAGAACCTGTGGGGCTCTGGAACAGGACCTGCATCATAGAGAGCGCAGTTTAGGCCAGACTTTGTCATGAGACCACTATACTGCAATCCACCTGAAGCAGTAAGTCCTTGTCATCTAGGGCAGAGAGTGCTTCTGACTGCGGGGTTGGGAAAAAAGGTGGGGGGTTCCCATCCATGATTTCAAAGGGGGTGAGTCCTAGCTGACAGGGGGAGTTCCTTACTCTAAAGAGAGCACAGGGGAGGAGCCTCACCCGGTCCCCACCGCTCTCCAAGGTCAATTAGATTAAGGTCTCTTTTAGAGTTCTATTCATTCTTTCTACCTGCCCTGAGCTCTGTGGGCTGGTAAGCACAATGTAGTTTCCAATCTGCCCCAATAAACTTAGCCACATCCTGACTTACCTGGGCAACAAAAGCAGGGCCATTATTGGACCTGATTAGGGTGGGGAAGCCATACCTGGGTAAGAGTTCCTCAAGAAGCATCTTCGCTACTATTTTAGCTGCCTCTGTTTTTGTAGGGAACGCTTCAGTCCATCCTGAAAAAGTATCTATAAAACCTAGGAGATATTTATACCCATACTTGCCAGGTTTTATCTCCGTGAAGTCCACTTCCCAGTAAGCCCCGGGGCGTGTACCACGTTCTCGGGACCCCACAGTTTTGTCCCCATTTTGGGCACTGGGTAGCTGGCATTCTTTACAGGATTTGACCAATAATCTGCCCTGCATTTCTTTTTTTTCTTTTTTTTTTTTGTCTTTTCGAGACAGGGTCTCCCTGTAGCCCCAGCTGTCCTGGAACTCACTCTGTAGACCAGGCTGGCCTTGAACTCACAAAGATCCACCTGCCTCTGCCTCCCAAGTGCTAGGATTAAAGGCGTGTGCCACCACGGCCAGCCTGCCCTGCATTTCTAAAGGTTGGCCTATAGGTGCAGACTGCATCCCTCAGTCTCCTGCTCCCCCATGAGCATGGCCCGATGAATCCTGAAAATAAGTCCCTTGGCCAGGGATGTGGGGAGTACCATCCTCCAACAAACTGACTTAAGGGCAAGCTCTTAACCCATTTGTTGTCATCAGGCAACACTGGGTCTGGTGCCTTGAGTATCGGGTTCTTTCAGCTGCTTCTTTGGCTGCCTTTGTCGGCCAGGCAATTTCCTTTCATGGTGGGGATCTGACCTTCTCTGTGGTGGCCTGGACAGTGTATGAGGAAGCCATTCTGCATATAGGAGGTTTAGAATTTCCTCCTTGTTCTTAATCATCTTGCCTTCTGATGTAAGCAGACCTCTTTCCTGATCTATAGCGCTGTGCATGTGGGCAGTGGCAAAGACGTACCGACCGTCAGTGTATATATGTTAACAGTCTGTCCTTTCCCCATGGTTAATGCTTGTGCCAGGGCAATCAATTTGGCCTTCTGAGCCGAAGTTCCGTGGGGCAAGGCTTGTGACCAGATTACCTGGGTATTGGAGGTCACCACGGCTCCTGCTTTTTGCATGCCATCCTGCACAAAACTACTCCCATCCGTATACCACATCTGGTCTGCCTTGGCAAAGGGCTCATCTTGCAGGTCAGGCCTTATGCTGTGCACCTGGGCCAGGATGTCTTTGCAGTCATGCGCAGGCGATTCCATGTCCGGGTTGGGTAGAAGTGTCGCTGGATTCAAAGAGGTTGGTTACTGAAACTTTATTCACCCAGGGTTCATCAGCAAAGACTGGAAATGGGTCACCTGGGCGTTGCTGAGCCATCTGTCAGGTGGCTGTTTGAGGACCCCTTCAATGGCATGTGGTGTAGTCACCACCAAATTTTGCCCCATAGTCAACTTAATATCTTTCACTAGCAGTGCGGTAGCTGCAATAATTCTTAGGCATGGGGGCCATCCTGATGCCACTGAGCCCAGTGTCTTGGACAGGTACACCACTGGTCTCTTCCATGGTCCCAAAGTTTGCACCAGGACTCCCTTTGCCACCCCCTTATGCTCATCCACGAATAGGTGGAAGGGCTTAGTAATGCCTGGTAACCCTAGGGCTGGAGCAGATACCAATGTCTCCTCGATCTTTTCAAAAGCCCCTTGGTGCTCCTTAGTCCATGAAAAGTTCTCAGTCTCTTTGGTGTTGGTGTACAGGGGTCTTGCCAGCTCTACAAACCCAGGGATCCAGTCTGCAAAACCCTGCGGCTCCCAAAAACTCCCTCACCTGTCAAGGGGTCCCTCCTTCAGAATGTACCCAAGGTACGTTACCTCCGTCCTGCAGAGTTGGGCCTTCTGGGCTGGGGCGCAGTACCCTAGGTCTCCCAAGGTCTGCAAGAGTTCCTCAGTAGCTCTGGTGCACTCTGGTTCTGAGGCTGCAGCGATTAAGAGATCACCCACATACTGGAGAATGGTAATACCTGGGTTGGCCGTCCAGAACTCACCCAGGTCCTTGTGTAGGGCCTCGTCGAAGATGGTGGGGGAGTTCTTGGGGTAGCTGGGTCCATGTCAACTGTCCACTTATTTCCCCTTCTGGGTCCAACCATTCAAAGGCGAAGTATTCCTGGCTTTGGGGGGCCAGTGGGAGACTGAAGAAAGCATCTTTTTTTTTTTTTTTTTGGTATTTTCGAGACAGGGTCTCCCTGTAGTCCCAGCTGTCCTGGAACTCACTCTGTAGACTAGGCTGGCCTTGAACTCACAAAGATCCACCAGCCTCTGCCTCCCGAGTGCTAGGATTAAAGGCGTGCGCCACCACGTCTGGCTAGAAAGCATCTTTTAGATCCAGGACTGAGTACCAAGTGTGGTTTGGGGGCGGTGTGCTCAGGAGGGTGTACAGGTTGGGGACAGTTGGGTGTATGTCTGTCACCCTCTTATTTACCTCCCTCAAGTCCTCTACAGGGCGATAGTATGCTTTGCCCGTTTTCAGCTGCTTTTCTTCTATAGTGTCCCGGCCGTTGTAGACCTTTTCTGCTATCTCTACTCCATCCCTGTCTTGCCTTTGCAATTTTTTTTCTAATATCTGATGCAGATTGATTAATAAAGGCCAAATCTGGGGCTGGAGAGATGGTCTAGCAGTTCAGAGTGCCAACTGTTCTTGCAGAGGACCCAGGTTTGATCCCCAGCACCCACATGGCGGCTGAGAACTGTCTTTAACTCCAGTTCCAGGGGAATCCGACACCCTCTTCTGACCTCCGCATCATTGCACAACGCAGGTACACAAACCTACATGCAGACAGCACATTCATACACATACAAAATAAATAAAAAAAAAATAATAATAAGGGCCAAAGCTACTGTTCCTGAGTTCTCCACTTGTTCAGGGTTTATGTGAGTATACTGCTGAAAAGCCTCTGTAATATGTTTGAGGACACTAGCTGGATTCTCATCAGTCATCTGTCTAATATCATACACTTTGGTCAACTTGGTGGGCTGCCTGGTGACCACCTTGAGAGCTGCCATCAGAGCCCCTTGGTAACTTTGGAGATGCCCCTTACCTTCTGTCATATCGTAGACCCATGTGGGTCTCCTAAGGGAAAGCCTTCATCTATGAAAAGCAGGGTTCTGAGTTGGAGTCCCATTATCTCCCAGGACATCTGTTGGGGCTTCCAAGATGATCTGCTCTCACTCCTCAGTGGTGAAGAGGACCCTCATAGACCACCAGGAGACACAACACTGATGCAAAAGCAGAGAATCTTTTATTCGGCAAGTTCAAGCTCGGGCAGTCCCCATACCTGGCGTAGCAGGACTGGGAAGAGCCCCGAGACTCACTATGAGCATTCTTTTAAAGGGAGAAACCACAAGGGGGAGGGGGTGTGTCCATGCCTTGGTGTTACATGATTTGTGGGTTTAGACAACTCAGCAAATGGCCCAGGGATAGGCTGTGGGCTTGTAAAAATACCAAGGGCTGGCAGAAGCGTGGTAAGGTTCAGGGCGTGGCTTCCTAGAATTGGTTGTTTTTGTTTTTCTGGCCCTGGCACAGACCCCCTGCAGTTTGTTTTTTAACCTGGGGTGGGGGGCCCCTGGGTCAAAACAAGATGTCTCAGACTCACAGTACTTCAGTATGTGTATCATTCCCTTTTTATTTTTTCATTTTTTAATTTTTTAAATTTTTATTTATGCTTGTATGTGTATAAATGTACTGTCTGCATGTAGGTTGGTACACCTTGCATTGCATGACACGGAGGTCAGAAGAGGGTGTCAGATTCCCCTGGAACTGGAGTTAAAAACGGTTCTCAGCCGCCATGTGGGTGGTGGGAATCAAACCCAAGTCCTCTGCAAGAGCAGTTGGTGCTCTTAACCACTGAGCCATCTCTCCAGCCCCTCATTCTCTTTTTTAAAAATTATTTTTAAAACCTTTTTTTCGAGCCAGGCGTGGTGGCGCACACCTTTAATTCTAGCACTTGGGAGGCAGAGACAGGCGGATCTTTGTGAGTTCAAGGCCAGCCTGGTCTACAGAGTAAGTTCCAGGCCAGCTGGGGCTACATGGAGACCCTGTCTCCAAAAGACCAAAAAAAAAAGGGGGGGGGGCTGGAGAGATGGCTCAGTGCTTAAGAGTGCCGACTGCTCTTGCAGAGGACCTGGGTTCGATTCCCAGTACCACATGTCGGCTAAGAACCCTCTTTAACTCCAGTTCCAGGGGAGTCTGACACCCTCTTCTGACCTCCGTTGCATTGCACAACACGGGTGCACAAACCTGCATGCAGACAGTACACTCATACACATAAAAAAAAAAATAAAAACAAACAAAACTTTTTTTCATCTTTTTGAGTTAGTTTTTCTCTGTAGGCACAGCTGGCCTTTAACTTGCTATACAGAGCAGCCTGGCCTTGTTCTCACAGAGATCCACCTGCCCTGCCTCTACCTCATCAGTGCTGGGACTAAACCATGTGCCACCCTTTCTTCAATTTGTCTTTTAAAGGCAGTCATAGTGGTACACACCTTTAATCCCACACTCTGGAGGCTGAGGCAGCTGGATCTCTGTGAGTTCAAAGCCAGCCTGGTCTACATACCGAGTTCCAAGTCAGCAGGTACTATAGAAAGATCCTGTCTCAAAAGGCAAATTTTTTTAAATTTATGCATATGAGTATTTTCCCTGCATGTATATAAGTTTGTTCATATCATGGAGTGCATGTGGAGACCAGAAGAGGACATCTGATCCTCTGAAACTGGAGTTACTCAAGGTTCTTAACATCATTGTGCTAATTCTAAATTTAGGACAGATTTGCTGTCTCAGCTGGTGTTTCATTTTACTATTAGTCTGTTTTACATCAGATTCCAGTCTAGGGAAGCAAATAGATAGGGACATTGCAGAAGAAATCAGCAATACAGTATATTTTGAAAAAAAAATTTTTTTTTGTCTTTTTGAGACAGGATTTCTCTATAGCTCCAGCTGTCCTGGAACTCACTCTGTAGATCAGGGTGGCCTTGAACTCACAAAGATCCACCTGCCTCTGCCTCCTGAGTGCTAAGATTAAAGGCATGTGCCACCATACCAGGCTTGAATTTTTTTTTTAACCTAAAAAAACAACCATTTCCCTACATACCAAATATTGTTAGTGTCAGGGATAAAGATGCCAAATTTGTGAAAGCACAGAATTTTTTGCAGACAAAACCAGATCTCATTCCCTATTTTACAATTAAAAGGGGAATGAGACTACAGTAGAAACCAGTTCAAAATAGTGCCCATCTACTTTCCCCTAGCAAAATACAAATACTGATTTGATTTGGTTTGGTTGGTTTGGTTTGGTTTGAGCCAAGGTCTAATGTCTCATTGTAGTCCAGGCTGGCTTCAAATTCTCTGTAGTCAAGGGTGACCTTCAACTTCTGTTCCTCCAGAGAATACTGGTATTATAGGTGTAGCCAGAACACCTAGTTTATGTAGTCATTGACAGCAGTCCCTAGGCACAGGATGCTAGTCCCTGTAAGACGGGAGAAAGTGAGCTGAGCACAAGCACACATTCCTTCATTGCTTTCTGTTCCTGATTATGGACCTGACATAATCAACTTTCTCAAGGCCCTGTCACTGTGAGCTTGGATCCTTGTTTTAAAAAAAATTTTTTTTAATCCATGAATTGCATTTTTACCCCCTGATAAATGTGACAGGGTCTTACTGTGGCTTATAACATCTCCTAACCTGTAGAGGATGTAGGCTTGTGGCATCAGCCATGGGTTATTCCTCCAAGGAGAGAGCCAATAGCCAATTAGATTTGGGATATACAGGCACATGGCTGCCTCTGCTGCACAGTATTTCCAGGCAGGTGAGGTGTAGCTGGTGCTGACGGTGGAGTCTTGCTTGACTCAGGGAGACCC
>VZQC01012951.1:3564722-3602553 GCA_009823505.1 Rhizomys pruinosus
TGGGCACAACAGTCTGTAGATTGGTTTTGCACGAAGGATGCTTATACTCATGGATTATCACTTATAGCTAAAAAACGAAAAAAAAACCTGAAAGATGCAGGACAGTTATGGCAGAATACATGATCTGGGATCGGGTGGGGGGGGGAAGGGAAAGGGAAATATGCCTGATCTGAATTGGAAAATGATGTACGAAATGCACAAACCATCAATAAATATTAAATAAAAAAATTTTTTTTGGTCTTTTGAGATAGGGTCTCCTTATAGCCACCCCAGATTGTTCTGGAACTCAGTCTGTAGACCAGGCTGGCCTTGAACTCACAAAGATCTGCCTGCCTCTGCCTCCCAAGTGCTAGGATTAAAGGCGTGTGCCACCACGTCCGGCTAAAAAAATTTTTTTTTAATTTTTATGTGTATGAATGTACTGTCTGCATGTAGGTTGGTGCACCCATGTCATGCAATGCTGGCGGAGGTCAGAAGAGGGTGTCTGGTTTCCTTGAACTGGAGTTAAAGATGGTTCTTAGCCTCCATGTGGGTGCTGGGAATCAAACCCGGGTCCTCCGCAAGAGCAGTCAGTGCTCTTAACCGCTGAACCATCTCTCCAGCCCCTACCCTAGATCCTTAAACAGATTTGTATTCAATGAACTAAGATCACATGAAAGAATTGTGTTCAGTCATGTTGACCTGTATGTTAAAGACTACTGGATTGTCAGGAAACCTTCTTTCGGATTCTTAGAATTAGAATTAAGAATCCATTTATTATTATTATTATTATTATTATTTTGTCTTTTTTACTTTTTTGAGACAGGGTCACCCTATAGCCCCAGCTGGCCTGGAACTCAGTCTGTAGACCAGGCTGGCCTTGAACTCAGAGATCTGCCTACCTCTGCCTCCTGAGTGATGGGATTAAAAGCATGTGCCACCACGCCCAGTCAGTATTGTTATTACTATTACTATTACTATTACTATTATTATTATCATATTATTATTTTAGTCTTTTTGAGACAGGGTCCCCCTGTATCCCTGCAAGTCTTGGTACTCGCTACTTGGACCAGGCTGGTCTCAAACTCACAGAGATCCACCTGCCTCTGCCTCCCAAGTGCTGGGATTAAAGTTGTGCACCACCATATCCAGCCAACAATCCATTTTTTTCAGATAATTAATTTATAATTTGTATTTTATGTGTATAAGTGTACTACTGCCTGCATGTAGTTGGTGCCACCATGTCCTGCAGTGCTCTTGGAGGTCAGAAGAGGGCACTGGATCCCCTGGAACTGGAGTTTCAGATGGTCGTTAGCCACCAGGTGGGTGCTGGAAATGAAATCCAGGTCCTCTTCAAGAATAGCCTGTACTCTTAACAGCTAAGGCATCTCTCCAGCTCCTAGAACCCATTTTTTTGGCTATTATTTTGGCTCATCACTTTGGGCAACCTGGACCTAATGCAAACCAACAGACTACATGCTGTCTAAGAGAGATATCAACTTCAGAAAATCTGCAGCTTTCCTGAGTTCCCACAATAGATGCAGAAACCTACTGGCTGTTGGGGCAGTGGTTAAATGCAGCTTTTGTCTGATCCCTATGCTACAGAGTGGGCCCAAAGCAAGACTGAACAATTCAATGAGATGCTATCTCAAAAAGAGAACCGGAAACACTGCACAGTGGGAGTGCTTCCCTGGCAATGTGCATGGCCATGGGTTCAATCTTAGAAAAAAAAATTGAGTTTCTTTCAAACTTAAATACTATACTTAAATACATATTCCAAGAACAACAACAACAAAACCCTATAGCTGAGTGATCTCTTTGAGTTAATTCTTGTCAGCACCTCAGCTCGTCACCCAACCTGAGGTACCTGGGTGGAAAGTTGGTCCTCAACAACTTGGCTAAATTCAGTGAGAAGGGATGCGGAAGTCAGCTGCAGGTCACTGGGAAGTGTAGTTCCTTAGGTAGAGGAGCCAAGGGCCAGCCGCAGCGGCCGGAGGTTTACTATCTTTATTAACAGGGTTTTAATAAGCAGGGGAGGGAGTCCAATGCAAGCGTGGCTAGTCGCCAGATAAACAAATAGGCTGCCCAGAAAACGGCCTGTTGGAAGACAGTGGGACTTGAAGCAGTGAGCGCGCTGCTGGTGGCTGGGGCACGCTGGGAGGTGTAGTCCCCGCCTGGAGGCCTCTGGGTAGTGTAGTCCCATCCCCTGCGGGGGGATGATCCCTGGCTAGTAGCGGGAGCTACCTCTTCTTTGGTTGTGCTGGTGAGTGTCGCTGCCAGGGGCCCTGTCCTGCAGGGAGACAAAGGTTCTGAGGGCTGGTCCAGGGACAAGCTGGGCACCTTGGGGACAGGATGGGAATGTGGGCGCCGGGGGGACACGTTGGCGTGGCTGTCGCCCTGTCTTTTGGATGTCTTCTTTTGGAGGGTGTGGAATAAGGTGAATCTCAGCTTTGAAGCTGAAAGGTACGTGGATGCAGGCCTCTGCTCTTCTGTGCCAAGTTCTTATGTGTGGGGACAGGTTCCGTGGTGGTTGAAATCCCAGTGTTGGTAAAGGAGATCCCTCAAGCTGAAGTTCCCACCCTGGTGAGGATTGAGTGAATACACTTTTAGGGGTGCGATAGTTACTAGGTGAGTGGTGGGACTGTGCTAAGGGCCATGTATCCCCGGAGTTTTGCTGGTTTGGGGTCCTACCACCTCTTGGCCTTGCTTGGGACAAGGGGCTGTCTGCCTGACCTAGTCAAACAAGCTCAGGTTTCATTAGGTGTGAGGTAGACATGTTCTCCAGATCTTAAGGTCGGAGGGGGTTTTTTGTGTGGTTTTTTGTTTTTCTTTTTGGTCTTTTCAAGACAGGGTCTTCCTGTAGCCGCAGCTGTACTGGAATCGCTCTGTAGACCAGGCTGGCCTTGAACTCACAAAGATCCACCTGCCCCTGCGTCCCAAGTGCTAGGATTAAAGGCGTGTGCCACGACGCCCTGCAAGGTCTGAGTTTATTTTCTCCTGAGTTAGGGCTTTGCAAAGGAGGCTGTCAAGCTGGCACACAGTGATCAGGTTTTTCATTATCCAATGACTTCTACAAGAATCCTAGGATTGTAGATTCCAATTTTTTTTTTTTTTTTTTTTTTTTTTTTTTTGATCTGTTTCGAGACAGGGTCTCCCTGTAGCCCCAGCGGTCCTGAACTCACTCTGTAGACCAGGCTAGCCTTGAACCTACAAGATCACCTGCCTCTGCTCCCGAGTGCTAGGATAAAGGCGTGGCCACCACACCTGGCTGTAGATTCCATTTTTATGTTATTATGTACAATTCCAGACAGCATGAAATACTGTAGAACTCTAAAGTTCTGTCATCTATATTCAACACTTGCCTCCTTGTGACCAGTCTTCATTCATCTCAGAGTGGACACACTAGGACACATTACAGCCATTTGGTCCGCACAACCATAGTTTCACAGATTTTTCACTGTGGCAAGGACCTGATCTCACCTGTGTACCATGAAGATAGAATCTACTTGTCTGAGCTGTGTAAGGAGGGAATGAAGAGGATCCACCTGTAACAACAGCCTCTGGTGTAATGTAAATGCTCAGAAAGGTTTTTTTTTTGTTTGTTTTTTGTTGTTGGGATTTTTTTTTTTTTTTTTTTTTTTTTTTTTGGTCTTTTCAAGACAGGGTCTCCCTGTAGCCCCAGCTGTCCTGGAACTCACTTGTAGACCAGGTTGGCCTTGAACTCACAAAGATCTGCCCACCTCTGCCTCCCAAGTTCTAGGATTAAAGGTGTGCACCACCAGGCCCTGCTCAGTAAGTTTTAACTCTCCTCACTGCAGGAAGAAAGGATCATCTTCCACTTCCTGTTGACAGCTTCTCTAGGTGGGCTGAGTTCTTCCACTACATCCCAGCTTGGTTTCTAGGAAGTTACTCACAGTTCTTTCCATCTTGGCTTTGTGGCAGGTCCATTCCTGATGCCTTTAAAGAAGAGCAGGTGACCTGTCCTGTTGGAGCCTGAGGCTTTCCAGTGGTTTCCTGAACCTTTGTTTTCTTCCCCTAGGTTTGCTGTGAATCCTGGCTGCCTAAAGACGACTTCCTGCTGGGGAAAGAGAGTTCTGCTGGGCTCCAGACTGCTAAACTTCAGGTGACTGCCATTCAGCTTTGCATCCTGAGTCTTGAGGAGGTTTCCTTTGATTAATTTTGACATGCTGTGTCCTTTGGGGATCAGAATGCCATCAGGTTCCTCCAGGAAGACAGCTTTAAGGGTGACAGTTTTCACAGGGAATATTCAGACCAGGTGCTCCCCTTCATCCTAGCACCGTCATTTCCCCTGCTGTCCACCTCTCTGTCTATGTCCAGGCTGCTCAGTCTTCTTGCTGGTCAGGTACTGTGATGTTCTCAGCATTCAGTTCTGGCGTCCTCAAGGGCCCTCACTTACTCTTTTGCCTTGCTAGAGTAGTTTGCAGAAACGCTTGTTTTTTTACCTGCAAATACTTAGGTGAATGCACTAAAACATGGTAAATTCTGTTCACATACACACTGTTATTTTAAAATATATACAAGTTTATGGGCTGGAGAGGTAGCCTAGCGGTTAAGAGCGCAGACTGCTCTTGCAGAGGACCCGGGTTCTATCCCCAGCACCCACATGGCGGCTGAGAACCGTCTGTAACCCCAATTCCAGGAGAACTCCAGTTCCAGGGGAATCTGACACCCTCTTCTGACATCCGCGGCATTGCACGACATGGGTGCACAAACCTACATGCAGACAGTACATTCATACACATAAAAAAATAAATAAATTAAGAAAAAAATTTTTTAAATAAAATATATACAAAAATTCTTTGCAATACTTAAATACATTAGTAATTTCTTTTTCTTTTTTCTTTTTTTTTCCCTTTGGTCTTTTTGAGACAGGGTATCCCTTTAGTCCCAGCTGGCCTGAAGCTTGGTATGTAGAGCAGGCTGGCCTTGAACTCACAGAGATCTGCCTGCCTCTGCTGGGATTAAAGGTGTGGGCCACCATGCTGGGCCAGTAATTTATTTGAATGAATGAATGAATGAATGAATGAATTAATTAAAGTGTATGAATGTACTGTCTGCATGTAGGTTTGTGCACCCGTGTCGTACAATACTGCGGAGGTCAGAAGAGGGCATCGGATTCCCCTGGAATTGGAGTTACAGGCGGCGGCTCTCAGACACCATGTGGGTGCTGGGGATCGAACCCAGGTCCACTGCAAGAGCAGTCTGCGCTCTTAACTGCTAGGCCATCTCTCCAGCCCCCTGGCCAGTAATTTCTTAATAGAATTTAACACTCAATCCATATGTAATTTTCCTCAGGTATTTAGAAATGTGTTTTCTGTTTTTTCCTTCTTTCCCCACTCAGATCCCCAGTGGTCTGAGGCAGGTGAAGAGAAGTGTGTGGAACTCACAGTGGCTTTCTCCTTCTGTCTCCTGTGTCCCCTGATCCTTCTGATCCATGCTTAGCTGATGGATGCTCCCAGCTGAGTCTCTGATTTTTCTTGTCACTTTGCTGATCCCACCCTCTTTTCCATTTGATTGGCTGTCGCATGCTGCGGTTCCCATGTGCTTCCTGCCTTTCTAGAACAGTAATTTTGTTCCATTGCTATCCTTCTCTTGTCACTTAAGCAGTACATTAAGATGGTTTATTTCTTTGTTTTTCTATTTCTATCCACCAAGTCCTTTCCTCATCAAGGCTCTGATCCAATCATAGTTTTATCAAAATAAGCCCGCCCTAGTGCAGTGTAGTAATTCTGCCAAAGGGAGCAGATACCTCAAAACCAGTTAGGTCGCTCAGGCCCAAGACCTTGATTTCTTTCTTGTTTTTACATGGTGTCCACAGTAACCAAATCTGAACTCTGAATAATCTCCCCCTACTTCTTTTTTAAATTTTATTTTATTTATTCTGTATGTGTATGAGTGTACTGTCTGCATGCAGGTCTGTGCACCCGTGTCATGCAATGCCTTGGAGGTCAGAAGAGGGTGTCAGATTCCCCTGGAACTGGAGTCAAAGATGGTTCTTAGCTGCCATGTGGGTGCTGGGGATCGAACCCTGGTCCTCTGCAAGAGCAGTCGGCACTCTTAATGGCTAGGCCATCTCTCCAGCCCCCACCCCCCCCCCCCCACTTCTTGTACTTGGCCTGGGTCACATTTCTCCCTGGATGCGCATTTCCCTCGCTTGGTCTCTTGACCTCCTCTCTTATTCCCTAGCCATCCCTCAACACTCATTCGTGTAGCAACCATGAGGTTCTTTTCAAGCATAAATCAAATTATGTCCTGCATTTGTGCAAATCCTCTCCAGAGTCTTCTACCATATGGTCACCAAAGTTACAGGAATGTGGCAGCTTCAGAAACAAAGACTTCTGTCAAGGTAACTGCAGGGGGCAGAGGGGAAGGTTCCTGTTCACCTCCTCCTTTTCTATTTCCTGCCTGAGAGCTTTTTCTGCTCCAAAGTTCATACTTCCCATTACACTGCAAGGTCTTAGCAACCATCCAGTGTGCTTTTCTTTTTCCATTATACTTAGCTGTTCTTTGAATTCCCTTGAATTGAAGCCAGGCATCCTGGTTTGGCTTGAGTGGAGGAGTCGAAAGCTTGGGAAAATCCTTAAGGCTCCTAGTGATGAGCTCATGGCAGCTCTGTCTCAGTCAGTCCTCAAGTCTCTGGGCACTCCTGGTGGGATCCATCTTGCTGCATTGGTGAGTTTCCCATCTGTACCTGTTAGGTTATGGCATGCTCCCCCAAAATAAAACACTAGGAGGTTCAGGCTCTCTGGAACAAAGTTTAATTCAGGGTAACCAGGGCTAGGCTCAAGGGAAAAGATAGAGCCAGCTCTGAATGGCATCTGGCCTGGGAATTTAAGGGAGAAGGTGGGGGTGGGTAGTGCACTTTGCAGAAATCTCTGGCTTTTTAAAACGTGTGACGATTCTTCAGTATGCTGTGATGGCCCCTTTTTCCATAATCAAAGACTGGCCTGGTAGAGCAGGATTCTGGGCTCCACCAGGACTTAGGTGCATTTCAATGGACTCCAGGAACTCACATCCTGACTGTTATCTCTATGATTTACCCTGCTAACAAGGCACTTTGGTTTCCTTTGCTTCTATTTTCTATGACCAGAGATCCACTCAGAATTCCCCTAGGGTTTCCAGGTCCAAGTTGATGGCCATTTTACCAGTCTCTCGTCCACATTAACCTAACAGTGACTGATTTTCAACTTTATTTGCACCCTGAAGTCTTAATGTTTCCTTTTCTGTCCATCCTGTCACCTCTGATTCATGTTATGTTAATAGCTTAGACAGGGGACCTCTGCTGCTTTCAAACACAAAGGTATCTCCCCTATAAGAAACATTAGCCTTCTCTTTGGAAACCTGTAACTTCCATCTTGGTTTATGACCAGGAGTTCTATTCTTCGTCTTTTTGAGATAGGGTCTCCCTGTAGCCCCAGCTGTCCTGGAAAGCTGTACGTAGACCAGGCTGGCTTTGAACTCACAAAGATCCACCTGCCTATGCCTCCCAAGGGCTGGATTAAAGGCATAGGCCACCACGCCCAGCAAGACTATTTTCTTTTACCTGTGTGGTAGGGCACATAAAGACTGATGATAGCTACACCATATTACAAGCCAGCTAAACCCACTGGTTAAAGCTAGAGGCAGTGAATTGGCTTGAGCTTGTGCAGGTCTTGTGCATGCTCTCACAAGCCCTGTGCTATCCAGGACTTTCAATGTGTAGATTCACAAATGGTACTGGCTGGGTAGATACAGGAGTTTAAAGGTCCTGGAACACAGGGTATCAGGGTGACAGCCAAAAGCAGGGTCTAGATCTTACTGCCCCACCTGGGGCAGCCTCTCCCTGCCCCTTACCCAGAGCTCAAGGTTGGTAGGGAGTTAAGCAGGGCTGTGCTGTGTTACAGGAACATATGGCATTCAGGGAAGTGGCTGTGCATTTCTCCCAGGAAGAATGGAGACTGCTGAGCACTGCTCAGAAGACCCTGTACAGAGAGGTGATGCTGGAGAACTATAGCAACCTAGTCTCTCTGGGTAAGTGGGATGTCTCTCAGGACTCAAAACCCCTCCCCAAGTGGAAATTTTAGATTGTGCTCATAGCAAGTATCTTTCCTTCTAGCTTAGCATTTTGTTTGGATCAGAAACAAACACATTCTGCTCTATTTCCCTAGGGAATTTTGATCTTGTACAATTAAACATTGTGTGTGCGTGTGTGTGTGTGTGTGTGTGTGTGTGTGTGTGTATACATGGATGTGTGTGTGTGTCTACATCCCTAGGCTTATTTTCTCCATACTGGAGCTTGCTAATGTGCCTTTTTCAAAATGAGAAAGGATACACCACACTTACCATTATTGCAGCACACACTGTATTAGTTACTTTTCTGTTGCTGTGATAGAAAAACCATGACCAAGGAAACTTAGGAAAAGAAGTGTTTGTTTGAGCTTAAGGTTGCAGGGGAATCAGAGTCCATCACGGGGGGCAGACATGGTGGCAGCAAGAGCCAGAGCAGGAGCAGAAACAGGTTCACATCTTCAGGTAGACATAGGAAGCAGAGAGTGACTGGAGATTGGGAAGGCTTTGGGAGGCAGAGGCAGGCGGATCTTTGTGAGTTCAAGGCCAGCCTGGTCTACAGAGTGAGTTCCAGGACAGCTGGGGCTGTCTCGAAAAGAAAAAAAAAAAAAAAAAAAAAAGAGAGAGAGAGAGAACTTGGAGACTGTAGCGGTGGCTCAGCTGTTAAGAGCATTGTCTGCTCTTGCAAAAACCCAGGTACAATAACAACCAGCTAATAGCCATCTCCAGTTCCAGTTCCAGGGGAACCAACTGCCCTTTTCAGACGGGCACTTCCACACATGCATGCAGTATCCTCATAAATAAAAATAAAAAACGTAAAAGGCGAAATATTTAATCTGGCCCACAGCTCAGTCCATCATGGTGGGGGGTCCTTAGAGTGAAGTCGCACTTCATACCAACCACAGTGCAGAGAGAGGCAGGGCAAACCACTGTGCATTGCTTTCTCTTTCCCCTTTTACTCTGAACAGGCCCCAGGCTATGGGATGCTCCACCCACTTTCAAGGCAGCTGTGTTTGTGAATCCTCTCTGGAAACGCCCTCTGACCCACTCATGTATGCTACACTGATCTCCTAGGTGCTTTTCCACACACTGAAGTTCACCATTAAGACAAACTATAATGGGAAGGATCCATCACTGTGCTCCTTTCTTTTTTTTTTTTTTTTTTTTTTTTAAATATGGAACGCTTCACGAATTTGCGTATCATCCTTGCGCAGGGGCCATGCTAATCTTCTCTGTATCGTTCCAATTTTAGTATATGTGCTGCCGAAGCGAGCACACACTGTGCTCCTTTCTGAAATCCTTCCCCACTGTTCTCCAGTAACTTTGTTCCACCCTTTGAAGTTCCTCCCTCAGTCTTTGCTTTTCAGCCCTTTCCATCCACAAAGACGGAGCTCCCCTGACAGCATAACTTACAGCATCCTGTTTTCTTTTCTGGTGAGCAGGAATTCCATTTTCCAAACCAAAACTGATCACGCAGCTAGAACAAGGGAAGGAGACATGGAGAGAGGAAAGAAAGCGTCCCCAGGCTGTCTGTGCAGGTGAGTGGGAAAGTTTGGGAAATGGGACCCAGGGTTGTCAGCAGCGCAGGGGCTGAGAGAGGAGGTGGTGACTAGGAGCTGCAGGGCAGCTCTTCCCTTGACCCCTTGTCCCCCCTTCCAGGCTTCCGGTTCCTGTAGGCGCTTTCCTGCTGTCTCTGTCTCCTCCTTCTTGAGGACTTGGTTTCTTTCTCTTGTGCAGTTTTTAGACAAGAAGAGCAAGAAGATGGCAAAAACTGAGTGAGCTGAGAAAGCAAGGAAAGGCCAGTGAGAGGCAGCAAAGCTAGAATGCCAGTGGGGAGGACGGGGGTTTAACTCTGCAGGGCAGGCACTTAGCATGAACAGTCCCTGACTTCAGTGTCACTGCGTCAGAAAGAGAAAGAGAAAAAAGCAAAAAGCCACTAGAGAAATTGAAATAGAATTCTGAAGAAACTGAGCTAGGAATTGACTGTTGATAGGAGAAAGGAAGAAACTAGCTCAGTTGACAGAAATTCATTTTCTTATGGTTCAGGGCCCAGGGGCAAGGTGTCAGCAAGCTTCCCTGCTCTGTGACATCACTCTTGGGCCTAGAGTTACAAAAGTGTTAATTATAGTAATTACAATTTTTATTTCTAAGCTTTTAAAAAAATGGTTATTCTCATGTTTTTACTGTTGATATTTAAGATTGCCTGAAAATTGGGTAGATTCACATGATTTTTGGCACTGTTTGCAAATTAGGATCTGAGGACACATGTCTACATTCTGCTAACTGTGCACATTCATGAGTGCAGTGTTAGCATATCTGAGCTCTATAATGAATATCTGAGTCATGGACATTTAAAGTTTCTTTGAGAAGTTAAACCAGGTTTTTTTCTTCCTCTTTTTTTCTTCTTACTTCAGATGGCTAATGTGCCAAAGTCCTAATAAGTTCGTGGGAGGCACATGTCAGGCCATGTTGTGAAGACTCAGTCATCACATTCCTGAACCAAAAAAGGGTCTTGACCCAGGCTTTTTACCAGTGAGTGCTATGCTGCACCATGTGTGTTGTGGTGGAGTCAAGGAAAGGTGCCCCTGCTGCTGACTGGCTTTCCTGTATTCTGAAGCTCTGACTCCTGGCAGCCATTTCATTATACGCCGGCTATGAGAGTCCTTCACAGTAGCTGACACACCCCAAGGTCCTTCTGTTCTTCTAGCACTGTCTGACAATGGGAGCTCTTCTATCAGCCAAACTCTTCTTTACAGGTGGAGCTCCAGCTGCAGCAAGAAAGATTCCCCCCAGAAAGCAGCTAATCAGGTGGAGTGTGGGGGCAGGGGCCTTACGCCCCGAGCAGAGGCAGAAGCAGATCTCCAGGAGACTGAGAGAGATCAAGGCCGGCCTAGTCTATATAGAGAGTTCCAGGATACCTGTGCTATAGGAGATGCTGTTTAAACAAACAAATAAGCAAAAGTAAACTAACACACACTGAAAAGAAACCTTTATTAAAAATTGGAGTTCCGGACTGGAGAGATGGCCTAGCGGTTAAGAGCGCCGACCGCTCTTGCAGAGGACCCGGGTTTGATCCCCAGCACCCACATGGCGGCTGAGAACCATGTGTAACTCCAATTCCAGGAGAACTCCAGTTCCAGGGGATTCTGAGACCCTCTTCTGACCTCCGAGGCATTGCACGACATGGGTGCACAGACCTACACGCAAAACAGTACATTCATACACATAAATAAATAAAATTAAAAAAAAATTTTTTTTAAATTAAAAAAAAAATTGGAGTTCCATTTTTGTGGGTTTAACTTTTAGATTTATTTATTTTAGAGCTAGGGATTTAATCCAGGGACTTCCTAAGTACATGTCAAGCATGTGTTGTATCATTAAAGCCCCTCCACACACTGCTCACAATTAAAAAATATATTTTTATTTAATGTGCACGAGTATATGAGTGGATCCATGTCATAGAGGGCGTGGATCCCCGGGAACTGCAGTTCCAGCACTGGGACTGGCAGGGATGGAGTCAGGTGGATCGGGGGCTCTCAGACCATCATCCACACCTGACATAGACCACTGCAGGTGCCGACAGGAAAGACTTGTGCCTGGTGACTTCCCAGACATTGAAAGATCAAACGGAAAGCATTTGTGTAGTTGTCTGACAAGTAGAAAGAGGCAGGAATTTTTTTGAGACAGGAAATACTAGTTATGCTTACTATAATAATTAGGCAAGCATAATTATAATTCAGTTATAATTGAAAACTGCATTTTGCTTAGAGGAGAACAATGCAGATGTACATAGAGTTCTCATAGCTTTGATGTTCCTAGTTAAGGGATGTGTGTTTAGGCCGGGTATGGTGGTGTCTCCTTGCAGACCAGCACTGGGAAGAATAGGCAGAGGAGGAGAGATCTCGGTGAGTTTGAGGCCACCCTGATCTATATAGTGAGTTCTAGGCCAGTTGGGGCTAAGCACCAAAAAAGAAAAGAAAAGGGTGTTTAGGTAGATTCACTAATTGCTGTATCTCTCAGTTTCTGAAATTGGTTGGTCACTGCTTGTGTTCAGCTGACCGGTGCCAGTTGTGAAGAAACAATGTGTTTAATGTTAACATTTCCTATAGGAGAGGTACAATGAGGAGAATTGCTTTCTGGGTATTGTTTTCTGTTCATTTTTAGTCATGTAATTTTTTGTCTTTTTTGTGAGAGGGTCTCTCTGTAGCCCCATCAGGCCTGAAACTTGCTATGTAGACCAGGCTGTCCATGAACTCACAGAGTTCTGCTTGCCTCTGCCTCCCAATTGTTAGGATTAAAGGTGTGTGCCACCATACCCAGCCACATTTGATGTTTTTTGATTCAGTTTTCCTTGGGTCTTTAGTCATTTGTCATAGATTTTTGTGTGTTCATGGACCCATGCTAAGAGGCTTTTTCTTTTTTTTTTATTGTTATATATATATATATATATATATTATAAGATTATGTTACAAATCAAATCTAGACCTGTGTCCCCCTCCCTACCCCTCCACCCCACTAGAGCTCATGCATTCTGCCAAGCATGTTTTTCATCTTTTTCTCAGTCTTTCTCAAAATTCTCAAAATAGAAGTTGACTGTTTTGAGCAGAAGTTCACCATTTCAGTCAGTTCTTTGATGCAGTCTTTTCTGTTGTTGTTGTTGTTTCCAATATGCACCACTCCTAACTACTTGGACAAAAGCTCAAGGAGCCCTGCACAAAAATACTTACTACTATGTAATTGGCGCTAGCATCCACAGATGAGGGATACCATTCGATATTTGTTTTTCTGGGACTGTGTTACTTCACTTAACATAATATCTTCTAGTTCCATCCATTTACCTGCAAAATTCATGATGTCATCTTTCTTTACTCCTGCATAGAACTCCAATGTGTAGATGTACCACATTTTCTCTATCCACTCGTCAGTTGAGGGGCACTTGGGTTGGTTCCAGCTCTTTGCTATTGTGAACAGAGCTGCAATAAACATGGCTGTGCATGTATCTCTGCAGTAATATGAGTCTTGTGGGTATATACCCAGGAGTAGTATGACCGGGTCAGGTGGTAAGCTCATTTTGAGTCTTCCAAGGGTTCTCCACACTGCTTTCTATAGTGGCTGTACGAGTTTACATACCCACCAGCAGTGGATGAGTGTTCCCCTTTCTCCACAACCTCTCCAGCACTTGGTATCATTTGTTTTCTTGATCCTAGCCAGTCTTATCAGAGTGAAATGATATCTTAATGTGGTTTTCATTTGCATTTCTTTAATTATTATGGACGTTGAACATTTTTTAACATGTTTCTCAGCCATCTCTAATTCCTTACTTGTGAAGTCTCTGTTCAGTTCTTTGCTCCATCTTTTGAGTGGGTCATTTGTTTTCTTTCTTTGTTTTTTTGAGTAGTTTATATACTCTGGAAATCAATGCTTTGTCAGATGTGTCTTTGATGAAGGTTTCCTCCCACTCTGTGGGTTTTCTCCATTTCCTTGATTGTTTCTTTAGATGTACAGAAGCTTTTGAGTTTAATGAGATCCCATTTGTCAATTGTTGATCTTATTTTGAGGTCCCATTTGTCAAGTGTCAATCTTATTTCTTGCACAGCTGCTGTCTGGCAGACCCTGTCTTGAAAAGACAAAAAAAAAAAAAAAAAAATCCAAACTAAAAAAAAAAATCATCTATAAAATTTTTTTAAAAGTCTCTTAACTGCTCCTGCAAAAATCTAAACAAGTGCTGTCTTATTTCCAAAGGGAAGAATCAGACACCCCAACCAAACACTATGTCCAGCAAATTAGCTCAAGCCTGGACATCTGGAATTCACTCACAATATTCTGGGGCAGGGTTCAGGCGTGGTCGCACTGTTTTCAGCATTTTGAAGAGCAGGCTCAAGTCTAGCATGAGATTATGTGGATTGTTTAGCTGTCCCTGCCAGGACTCCATTCTGACTCCTGCTTTCCTCTGCAGCAGATCCAAACCCGGAACTCCACTCTGGTCCTTCCTGCCCTCTGGATTTGACAAGTCAGAAGTTCCCTGAGCAACACCTGTCACATGATCCCATGCAAAGTGGTCAGAGCCCCCGGATCTTCACAGGCCTGTGTGCAGATAGTGGTGTTGACCAAGGGGACTGTCTGGGTCCCCAGGAGAAGCAGCAGCAAGCCTCTGATGGGAGCTCCTCCTGGACAGAGATAAGCAGTAGGGGGGGAGAGAAGACAGCAGGCCTTCATCTGGAAGGACAAAGGGAAAGGAGTGGGGGAGACTGTTCCAGCCCCCCTGCAGAGGAGAGGTCAGCTCTAACAATGCGGCCAGCGAGGGTGTGGAGCTGGAGGCCAGCCCAGCTCGAGTTAGGAGTCCTAAGGAAACAGAAGAGTCCCTGAAGCAAAAAGAAATGTTGAAATTTGGAACTGTAATCTGTGCAGAGTGTGGACTGTGCTTCCCTAACACAACAAATCTGCTTAGTCACCAGAGGATCCATTCAGGAGCCAAGCCGCATGTGTATGGTGTGCGTGAGAACGGCTTCAGTCTAAAGAAGAGCCTTGCCAGACACCAGAAGACACATTCTGGGGAGAAACCTTTCCTGTGCAATGAGTGTGGGCGAGGCTTTAGCCGGAAGTCAAACCTCATTTTACACCAGAGGACACACTCAGGGGAGGAGAAATGTTATAAGTGTAGTGAGTGTGGGCGAGGCTTTAACTGGAAGTCCCATCTCATCATTCATAAGAGGAAACATACAGGTGAAAAGCCTTACAAGTGCAACGAGTGTGGGCGAGGCTTCAGCGTCCATTCAGCCCTCATCACACACCAGAGGACACACTCAGGAGAAAAGCCCTTTGTATGCGGAGACTGTGGACGAGGCTTCAGCCACAAGTCAGTCCTCATTGCACACCAGAGGACACACTCAGGAGAAAAGCCCTTTGTATGCGGAGACTGTGGACGAGGCTTCAGAGTCCATGCACGCCTCCTCAGACACCAGAGGATGCACTCAGGGTTGGAGAAGGCTTACAAGTGCAGTGAGTGTGCACGAGGCTTTAACTCAAGGTCAACACTAGCCATTCATAAGAAGACACACTCAGGTGAGAAGCCTTATATGTGCAGTGAGTGTGGGCAAGGCTTTAACTCAAGGTCAACACTAGCCAATCATAAGAAGACACACACAGGTGAGATGCCTTATAAATGCAGTGAGTGTGGGAGAGGCTTTAACTGGAAGTCACATCTCATCATTCACGAGAGGACACACACAGGTGAAAAGCCTTACAAGTGCAATGAGTGTGGGCGAGGCTTCAGCATCCATTCAGGCCTCATCAGACACCAGAGGACACACTCAGGAGAAAAGCCGTTTGTATGTGGAGACTGTGCACGAGGCTTCAGCCACAAGTCAGACCTCATTGCACACCAGAGGACACACTCAGGAGAAAAGCCCTTTGTATGCGGAGACTGTGGACGAGGCTTCAGCATCCATGCACGCCTCATCAGACACCAGAGGACACACTTAGGGTTGGAGAAGGCTTACAAGTGCAGTGAGTGTGTGAGAGGCTTTAACTCAAGGTCAACACTAGCCATTCATAAGAAGATACACTCAGGTGAGAAGCCTTATAAGTGCAGTGAGTGTGGGCGAAGTTTTAAATCGAGGTCGACACTGGCCAATCATAAGAAGACACACACAGGTGAGATGCCTTATAAATGCAGTGAGTGTGGGAGAGGCTTTAACTGGAAATCACATCTCATCATTCACGAGAGGACACACACAGGTGAAAAGCCTTACAAGTGCAATGAGTGTGGGCGAGGCTTCAGCATCCATTCAGGCCTCATCACACACCAGAGAACACACACAGGAGAAAAGCCTTTTGTATGTGGAGACTGTGGACGAGGCTTTAGCCAAAAATCAGTCCTCATTGGACACCAGAGGACACACTCAGGAGAAAAGCCCTTTGTATGCGGAGACTGTGGACGAGGCTTCAGGTTCCCTTCAGGCCTCATCAGACACCAGAGGACACACTCAGGGTTGGAGAAGGCTTACAAGTGCAGTAAGTGTGGGCAAGGCTTTAACTCAAGGTCGACACTAGCCATTCACAAGAAGACACACTCAGGTGAGAAGCCTTATAAGTGCAGCGAGTGTGGGCGAGGCTTTAACTCACAGTTAAAATTCAACATTCACGAGAGGACACACACAGTTGAAAAGCCTTGTAAGTGCAGTGAATGTGGCCAAGGCTTCAGCCAGCAGACACACCTTATCAGACACCAGAGGACACACTCATGAGACAAGCCCTATGTATGCAGAGCCTGTGGACGAGGCTTCAGCAGAAAGTCAATCCTCACTGCACATCAGAGGACACACTCAGGAGAAAAGCCTTACAAGTGCAGTGAGTGCGGGCGAGGCTTCAGTGTCCGATCAAGCTTCATCAGACACCAGAGGACACAATCAGGAGAAAAGCCCTATGTATGCGGAGCCTGTGGACGAGACTTCAGCAGAAAGTCAGTCCTCCCTACACACCAGAGGACACACTCAGGGGAGTAGAATATTTCATAAGTACAGTGAGTGGGTGGGGCTTCAGCATCCTTCAAGCCTCATGAGACATCAGAGGACACACTTAGGAGACGATCCCTGTGCGTGCTGGATACTGTGGGCCACAGTCCCACAGCTGTCCTGCAGTAGCAGCATAGAACTTTGAGTCATGGTCTTCAGTATTCCATCCCAGGACTCAGTCTCCTAGCTCACCCCCCTGTTTTCTGGTCTAAGCTCCCTTAGCCCCCCAACCTGGTTAGTTCTCTGAAGATGCAGGAATTGAGATATCTTCCTGTACTTGAAGATTCTTTGCTGCATCTCCTTAGTTGTGTCCTAGTCCAAATTGGCTTTCCTTAAAGAAGTAGCCTTTAGGATAGAGATCATCACAATGGCAAACCTGTAAGACTCTTAAGGCTGCAGAAAGCTAATTTGTGTGGTGCAGAAACTACACAAAATGGTTTGAATATTGGGCTGGAGAGATGGCCTAGCAGTTAAGAGCGCCGACTGCTCTTGCAGAGGACCCGGGTTTGATCCCCAACACCCACATGGTGGCTGAGAACCGTCTTTGGCTCCAGTTCCAGGGGGGGAATCTGACGCCCTCTTCTGACCTCCGTGGCATTGCACGACATGGGTGCACCAACCTGCATGCAGACAGTACATTCATATACATAAAAATAAATAAAATAAATGGTTTGAATATTAAGGCTGTCATCCAATCAGACTATTTTCTTTTTCTTTATGAGTCAGAGTCTACTATGTATCCCTGGGTGGCCAGGAACTCACAGAGATCTCACTGTGATCTGCCTTTCCCTGCCCCATGAGGCCTGGAATTAAACACCTGTTCCTCTAAACCAGGCTGTCATAACATTTGGACACCTTCAACCAGAGGCTTGACTTGATTTTGGTGGAAGTGATTTTATCTAATAGAATGAAATCCAGGTAGAATCATAGTAAACCATCTAGAAACAGCAGCATGGTTGAAAAGATTTTTTAGAAAACCCTGCATTTCTATGGTCATAGAGGCAAACACAGGGCATTCTCCATGTAAAAAGAGTAATTCTGCAGACATAAGCTGTGGAGAATGTCTCCCCACCACAGGACTCACTAGGAAGTGGGTTATGTGCCCACATGGCTAGCTGAATTTTTGAATCAGTGTCTGCTCTTTGATTGCTATTTCTCCTTATGTTTGGTGTTTTTAATAAAAATTTTTAATTTTATATATCTGAATGTATTGCCTACATGTGTGTATGTGTACCTGTGTCATGTGGTGTACTTGGAGGCCAGAAGAAGGCACTGAATCCTCTGGTACCACAGTTATACACCATTGTTAGCCACCATGTGGGTGCTGGGAATTGAACCTAATTCCTCTGCAAGAGCAGTCAGTGCTCTTAACCACTGAGCCATCTCTCCAGTCCTTTCTATGGAGGCTGGGCACATTGGATTCTTTTGAAGCTGTATTGTAGGCAGTTCTGAACTGCCTATAATATGCTCTTAACCACTGAGCCATCTCTAGACCCTGTTTGAACCTGTCTTACCTGGGTCAATGAAGAACCGTAGAGATGCATCTTTATTTTGAAGGTCTTCAGGTAATGCAACATCTTTACCTTGTTGTGATATAGAGAAAATGATCCAAAACTTCGAGCCAAAGTCACAGAGGGTCTTAGAGATTATTATATTTTGCCTAGAATGGACATGAAGTCTGTGGTAAGAGGACTATGGAGCTAGTTAAAGGTAGACAGCACTATTCCCTACACACATAGACACACACACACACACACACAGGAGATGGTGTCACTGTTCACCCCATGAATCTGGATCAGCCTTGTGGGTTTGCTTGATCAAGAACACAGCAGAAATGGTATACGGAGCTTATGAGGCTAGTTCTTAGGAAGCTCTAGACCTAGTCTTTAGCTCCTGCTGCTTTGCTGTGAGAGCTTCAAGTCATATGGAGAGGCCTTATGGAGGCTTCATGGTATCAGAGAACCTGAACCTTCAGCAGTGAACACCAGCTCCAGCCACATCCTGTCAGGCCCTCAATCCAGATGACTGAAGACCCAGCCCATATCTAAAACCGTGTGAGGACCCTGAAGTGCAAAGCATTTAGCTGAGTCAGCCTATGGAATGGTGAGTGATGGTAACTCTGATAAGCCTGAACTGCAGTAGTGTTTATTGCATAGTGGTGGCTACTGACACACTGTGACCTAGTGAGGAAAGTCAAATGTGTCTATAGAAAATAAATTTTCTGCTGGGCATGGTGGTGCATGCCTTTAATCCTAGCACTCAGGAGGCAGAGGCAGGCAGATCTTTGTGAGTTCAAGGCTAGCCTGGTCTACAGAGTGAGTTCCAGGCCAGCTGGGGCTACAGGGAGACCCTGTCTCAAAAAAGACACACACAAAAAAAGAAAATTTCCAAAACAACTCATACTATTAACCCAAAAGAAAAGACAAACATTTGGATTTCAAGTACTTCTGGCATACATAGCACCACATGGTCCATAAAGCACGCTCTGCTTCACAGCAGCCCACACCTTCACCAGCTTCTCAGCCTTGAACATTGGCTCTTCTTACAGAAGACATGGTAGAATCCCAGGATCCACATAGCAGCTAACATATGTCAGCAACTCTGGTTCCAAGGGATCTGATGCCCTCTTGTGTCCTCTGTGGGCATTGCACAACACGTCTACACTTACATACATGCAGGTGATACATGCACACGTAAAATAAAAATAATGATTTTTTTTCTCTTTTTGAGACAGGGTCTCCTTATAGCTGGCCTGTAACTCACAGACATCCCCCTGCTGCTGCCTCTCCAGTGCTGGGATTAAAGGATTGAATATAAAATACTTGAAAAATGAAATTTTAAAATCAGTAAAGCAACAAAACAAAACCACACAGGGATAGTTGCAAATGTCAGAAAAGACAGTACAGAGAGACTAAAGGGTCAATCTCCAAGATGGATCTGAGAGCAAAGGACCCACCTCCAGGGTGGATCAGAGAGAGAAAAAAAAAAGGGCTGGAGAGATGGCTCAGTGGTTAAGAGCAACAAGTGCTCTTGCAGAGGACCCAGGTTCGATTCCCAGCACCCACATGGTGGCTAAGAACCATCTTTAACTCCAGTTCCAGGGGAATCCAATGCCCTCTTCTGACCTCTGTGGCATTGCATGACACAGGTTCACCAACCTACATGCAGACAGTACACTCATACACATAAAAAATAATAAATTAAAAACATTTTTTAAAAGAGTACAAAATTTAAAAAGTATGCATTAGATTATGGAAACAGGCACACTTTTTACAGTAGGCTCTGGCATATAAGTTGACACAGTCTATGGTGGATAATATAGTAAATGTCTACCAAGCTTTAAAGAGAATAATTTTCCCCCTTTGAAATGGCTTACCGTTGTTTTATCTAGTTTTCTTTTTTTCTTTTTTTCACTCTTTTGACTTTACAGCCATAACCCATCGGGCTGGTTCTAATTTTAGGACAGATTTGCTGTTTCAGCTAGTGTGTCATTTGTACTATTATTTTGTATTACATCTGATTCCAGTCTGGGGAAGCAAATAGATAGTGACATTGCAGAAGAAATCGCAGAGCAGTACAGTATGATTTTGAATTTTTTAACGTTTATTTTATGTGTATGAGTGTCCTGCCTGCATGTTTTTATTTATTTATTTTTATTTTTATTTTTATTTTTTATTTTTTTATTTTTTTGTCTTTTTGAGACAGGGTCTCTCTGTAGCCCCAGCTGTCATGGAACTCACTCTGTAGACCAGGCGCCTGCATGTTTTTAAATACACCTATGGCATACAAAGTCTGCAGAGACCTAAAGAGGCTGTGGATCCCCTGGAAATGGAGTTACTGCCATGTGGGTGCTGGGAATCAAACCCAGGGTCTTGGGAAAAACTGCAATGTTCTTCACTGCTGAGCCATCTCTCCAGCCCCCAATTTTGATTTTTTAACTAACAAGACAACCATTTACCAATGTTCCAAATACTGCTAGCGTCAGGGATAAACAAGACAGCCTTGTGAGAAGAAAGAAGTTTTATAGGCTTTGTGGACAAAACCAGATCTCATTCCCTATTTCACCATCAGAAAGGTAAGTGGGACTGCAGGAGGAAGCAGATTATAATAGTGCTCATCTGCTTTCCCCTGGCAAAATACAAACACTGCTTGGTTTGGTTTGGTTTTTAGCCAGGATCTCATGTCTCCTGTAGTCCAAGCTGGCTTCAAATTCTCTGTAGTCAAGGATGACCTTGAACTTCTGATCCTCCAGAATGAGTGCAGGTGTTACAGGTGTAGCTACCACATCTGCTTTGTATAGTGCTGGGAACTGAGTGGAGGGGTTTGTGAGTGATAGGCAAGCACCATCTCAGGTGAGCTTCATCGGCTGCACAAAAGTACTGTACAGTATTTACAAAGCCTACTAACTGCACTGTGGGACATCTTAAAGACTTATTTAGACAGGCAGCATGCCTTTTAAGGTTTATTGTCTTAGTTTCAAGTTTTTCTCATTATTCTTAAATTTAATTTAAAAATTTTTTCTGTGTTTGAGTGTTATTCATACAAGTATGTAAGTGCACCTATGCCATGCATTGCATACGAAAGACAGAAGAGGTTGTCAGACCCTTGGAACATGTGGAATCTGTGATTCCAAGCCAGGGTTTCTCAGAAACAGCCAGTGATTTTAAGCACTGAGCTGTCTCTGCAAACTTCTATTTTTCTTTTTGACACAGAGTCTCCCTGTAGCCCTGCCCTGCCTATATATGTAGCCCCAGCTGGCCTTGACCTAATAGACATCTAACAGCCTTGACCTCCTAAGTATTGGGATTAAAGGCATGCACTACCATGCCTGGCGCTTTTAAAGTTTTTAAGGTTTTTTTAAATTTTATTTTATGTCTGTGTTTCACATGCAGGTATGTATGTGCAGCATGTGAATGCCTGCAAACTCTGAGGTCAGAAGAGAGCATCACATCCCCTGGAATTGGAGGCACAGATGCTTGTGAACCAAATTAACTATTTATTTATTTATTTATTTATTTATTTATTTATTTATTTATTTATCTTTTCGAGACAGGGTCTCCCTGTAGCCCCGGCTGTCCTGGAACTCGCTCTGTAGATCAGGCTGGCCTTGAACTCACAAAGATCCTCCTGCCTCTGCCTCCTGAGTGCTAGGATTAAAGGCGTGCACCACCATGCCCAGCCTAAATTAACTTTATTAAAGAAAGCAAGAAAACCCACTTAATTTTCTATTGCTATAACAAAACACCTGCAAGCAAGCAGGGAATGTATGAAGAATGGAGGTTCATTTGGCTCATGTTTCTGGAGTCTGGGAGGTGGAAGAACATGGCATTAGCATTTGGTGAGGACCTTCTGGCTCAGTCTGCAGGGCAGAGGGCATCACAGTGGTGAGGCAGAACCTGTGTGGCACTGTGTGTCTCTCTTCCTCCCCCTGTAAAGGCCGCATCTATCCACGTTGCCTCCCACACACACCACCTCCAGATACCATTAACACGCAACTAGGAATTGTTTCCATTACATGGACTTTGGGGTACACGTTTAAATAATGACACTCTCAAATGTAGCTTCACAGTTCTCCAACACCAAATGTGTCCCCTCGCCCCCTGTTAATGTAAGGTCACCATATGCCCTTGACCCAAAGGTGTCAGATCAGGCAGCAAAATTGGAATTGTGTTTAATCCACTACTTCTCTAAGTTGTCACTTCTAAGGGATGTTTCTGCAGGAACAGTTTCCACATTGGTCCTTAGAAAAGTGTATTGCATTTGGAATCAGATAAAATAAAACATGAACGACAAAGTAATAAAATTCCATAGGAGTATTTTCTTTCTTCCCAAGAGAATGGAGAATCTCAGTAATGTCATGTCACATGGACTGAATGGCAGATCTCCACAACTGCTCAGGGTGGAAGCCACAGGGCATAATGCACATTTCAGTGACAAGGTATGTTTGTGTGGTATATGTGTCTGTGTGTGAGGTATATGTGTGCGTGTGTGTGTGTGTGTGTGTGTGTGTGTGTGTGTGTGTAGGAGCAGAATGCAGATGCCAGAGGCGGCTGTCGGGTCCTGCTCTGTGTCTCTCTCTGTCTTACTCCCTTGAGACTGGTCTCTCACTGAACCTGGAGCTAGGGTTGTTGGCCACCAAGTCCCAGTGATCCTCCTGTCTCTGCCCAGCACAGCACTAGCATTACAGATACACACAGCTATATCCAGTTCTGTAGGTGAGGGCTGGGTATTTGAACTCTGATCCTCATGCTAGCGCAGCAAGTACTCTTATCCAAATGTGAGCCACTTACCAGCTCATCACATTTCAGATTTTCAATGTGAAATACAAGAAACACGGGACAGGGCTATGAGAAATAAATTTCAAAGCTTTCTAGAACTCAGATAAAGGCTGGTGCATGGCAGGGGGCAAATAATCTTGTGTATAAGAGCCCATTAGCCCTGGCACATTTTATAAAGATCTTTGCAGGGCTAAGTGTATAAATCAGGGACAGAGGACTTCCCCACCACATGCAGAGCCTGGATTGGATCCCTAGTACCTCTAAACAAATACATAAATATTTTTATTGTTTGATGTTTGTGTTCTAATCCAGGTCCTTATGTGGTAGTATTCAAATTAAATTCAAACTAGGGAGTGATGGTCCAAGTCAGAGGAATACTACAAGGCTGAAAGGGCCGAGCTGCATGAAGCTGGCTATAATTTTAGGTGGGGTGTGCTTCTAGAGGAGCCACAAAACTACTGTGCTGAGAGAAACATGGACTGATTCATGTGGGCAGTTAGTTCCCTCTCCCTCTACCAACGTCCTGCCAAATCCTCACCCACAGGGGCCATGTCTTAGTCTTTTACCCTGATGGGAACAGGAATATACCAAGTCCTCAAAACTATATTCAGATCAGATTGGTTTCCTTTCCTGTGAACCAGTCCTGATTTTAAGGAATCCTAGGAAGACAAGCATAGAAGAGGCAGGTGGCAGGATTCTGTACAGCAGGTAGCATTATTTCTTGATACATTGGGATTGATAGTTTTGTCAATCTGACCCAATCTAGAATCACCTGTGGGAGTCTCAATATTGAGATTCCCTAGATGAGGCTGGGATGTGGGTATGCCTGTGGGAAATTGTCTTGATTTTCTAAATTGAGGTGGGAAGACTCTCCCACTGTAGGTGGCTCTATTCCTAGGTGCAGGATTCTAGAGCATGTAAGACTGGAGAAATGGAGCTGAGCCCAAGCAGACATGCAGTCATTGCTTTCTGTTCCTGATTATGAATCTCACATGATCAACTCTGTAAAGCTCCTGTCACTCTGAGCCTAGTGGGCTTTGTCATGGCAATGTATCACAGCAAGCAGAGAAGAAACCAAGGCAGCATATATAGATGAAAATCACAGTATTTAGCCTGGAGATGTGGCACAGCAGTTAAGAGCACTTTCTGTAACTATGAAGATGATTTAAGATCCCAGCACCCATGTAAGATGCCAGGTTTTCTCCACAAAAGCTTTAAACCTGAGCACTGAGGGTAGAGATAGGATGATTGCTGGGGCCTGCTGGCTTCCAAGTCAGCTGAGATGAGAGCCCTAGTCCAAGAAGAGACTGCTTCAGAGGGTGAAGGAGAGGGTGAAGGAGAGGGGCACCTGATGCCCTCTTCTGGTCTCTGTATGTGCGTGACGGTGGGCACCTGGGATACTCACATGCACCTGCACGCACACTCACACAGATCAGATCCCCTGGAACTGAAGATACAGATGGTTGTTAGCTGCCATGTGGGTGCTGGGAATCAAACCTGCCTCCCCTACAAGAGCAGACAGTGTTTATACTGCTGAGCAATCTCTGCAACCCCTTCCTCACAACCTTATAAAAGAAAAGAAAATGAATGATTTCTGTGGTGGTTTGAATGAGACTGTCCCCTATAGACTTCAAGTATTCAGACATTTTGTCTCTAGTTGGTGGCATGGTTTGCAGAGATCTTAGAAGGTGTGGCCATGCTAGAGGAAGTATGTCACTGGGGGCAGGCTTAGAGAGTTTGACAAGCCTTTCTAGTCTCCAGAGGCTCTCTCTCAGCTTCGTGTGCTCATTGGAAGATATGAACCCCCACTTTCTGTTCCAGCCCTGGCCACCATGCAACTATTTTTGTGGAAGTCTCCTTGTGCCAGGAGCTAGAATTAAGCATAATATGGAGACATTGGGCTTGGGGCTTGGGTATGTAAGCAGGCAAGTACAAGAGTGTGCTACCTAGGTTTTCATACCTATAACAAAATATCTGTGAAAATCAGCATATAAAGAAAAAGTTTTATTAGGGCTCACAGTTTTGGAGTCTCTAGCTGATGATCATTTCACTCCATAGCTTCACATCTGTAGCGAAGCAACACGTCCTCACAGAACAAACCAATTATCCTCATCCCAGATAAGGAGAGGGCTCAGTGCCCACAGCCCCTTCCAAGGCATGCTCAGTGACTAGAAGACTTGTCCTTAGGACCCGTTTCTTGAAGGCTTATATTTTAGCTCCTCTAGTCTTACCTAGTCTCATGAGGGAGTTCCAGGTTTGTTCCACTAAGACAGTAAACCACTTCTAAGGGAAAAGACACTTTCAGGACTGTGGTGGTTTGAATGAATGTCCCCAATAGGCTGTAAGTATTCAGACATTTGTCTTCAGTTGGTGGTGCTGTTTTTGGAGGTCTTAGAAGGTGTGGCCATGCTGGGGGAAGTGTGTCACTGGGGGCAGGCTTAGTGAGTTTTAACAAGCCTTGTGGTCTACAGTTGCTCTCTCTGCTTCCTGTGCTCTTTGTGAGATGTGACCTTCAGTTTGCTGCTCCAGATCCAGCCGCCATGCCTCCTGCCACAATGGACTCTAATTCCCTGGAACCGCCAATCATAAGCTCAAATAAACTCTTCCTTTTATAAGTTCCTTGGTCATGGTGCTTTATCACAGCAACGGAAAAGTGACTAATAGAAGGACTTTGAACAGGACAGAAGAAATAACATGACCCAGAAATAACTCATCACATCTTCCACATTCCTGAAGGGAAACAGACATCCTATTCTCCCATATCACAATGCTGGACACAAGAATCCCATTTCAGTGTCAACTTTGGGCATGGGCAAGAGAGCACAGCTCTTCACCATCTTTGTCATGTGGATGCCCAGGTGAGCAGGGAGGTGCAGTGCAGCCTCATTCCTAGCAGACTGCCAGCATCTCTGCTGCACTCGTTGGCCTAAGTGCTTCCTCCTGTTTCTCCATGAAAGCAACATGGTGTTGACTTTGGAGCTCATGCATGGATCCTTAAACATTGATTAGCATTCAGTGAATGGAGAACATGTGGACGGCCTGTGTTTGTTAATGTTGACCTGTTTGTTAAAGGCTGGATTGTCAGACAGGTGTGTCTTAGAGTCTTGGAATTAAGAATCTTTTCTTTTTTTTGTCTTTTTGAGACAGGGTCTCCCTGTAGCTCCAGCTATCCTGGAACTCGCTATGTAGACCAGGCTGACCACAGAGGACTGGGCCCTCTTACATCACTCAGCAATGAAGAAGTTGCACCGATGACGTGTCCATGGGCCAATCCAATGCAGGCAATTCCCCAGTTGAGTCCCTTAACCCAGGTTCATCAAGTTTGCAACTAAATCTTTCCAGCACCATTGATCCTTTGTCAACTGAACACACAAATACATCAGTGTTAAACCACAAATCTTTGCACTCCTTACCCTCCCTTCCCCAGTGGCATGCTCCCATAGGCCTCACCCCCACTGGATTTCATGCATTCTGTCATTCATGATAAGGCCTATGGAGTCAGGTTAGTGTCCCCAGACATCCCTCAGTGCAGGTTGATCCATTGGGGTCTAGTCAGCCTATCCCTTAAAGCAGTTCAGCTCTTCCTCACCAAGCAGTACTCAGTTTCCCAATAGTTCTTCAGCTAAGATTGGGGACTGCTGCCCATTTCCAGAGTTCTGTGCTGGTTACTGGTCTGCTTGTGTTTGCATGGGTCTTGCTCATGCTCTCAACATTACTGTAAGTTCATATGAGCATATTCCCAGGAGCCTCTAAGACTCTGTTTCCATATGGTCCTGCACCTCCTCCCCTGCTCTTACAACCTTTCCACCCCCTCTTCCTCAGTGGTCCCTGAGCCCTGGGTGGGTGAGGTTTAATATAGGAGTCCTATTCAAGGACTCATACTCTATAGACTCTTATTCTCTATGCTTTGATAATTTGTTATCTTTTGTTATCATTGCCTCATGTCGCATGACGGAGCTTCATTAATGAGAATTGAGAGGTGTGGCAGTATTCTCTCTACCCCTTGTTCCACTATGTTTTGGGAACCTGAGGAGTAGAGATTCCATTGTAGATGTGCCATTTCACAGACACTTATTCTTTGTGTGTGACCAGTTATAGAACTCTGAAATAGTCTCTGTTGCAAAAGAAGCTTCCTTCATGCATGGTGACTGGTATATATGTGTGGAAATATAGGGATTCATATTTAGAATATAGTAAGAAATTATATTTGTCTAGGGATATAACAGAGTTGGGCTTGTCTCTAAGATCTGTGACCACTCCAGAGATTTGTATTTGGTTATATTTACAGTACCACACATGAGTTCCCTCCCATTAAGTGGCCATTAAGTCCAATTAGGTAGCTACTGATTACCCCCAAGATAAAAGTAACACTAATGCTCCAATAGTTTGGTGTCCTGGACATCGTAATTATTATGCCTTGAAGCTGGGTTTGGAACATCAGTTGATGTTTTCCCTAGCAGCATGCAGAGTGTCCTCCAAAACTATGAGAGCTAGCCTTCAGAGAGGCAGATTCCAGGTCAGTTCCAGCTTCACTGACCTAAGTTCTGTGTTACAAGCATGTCCTGTCTTCAGCAATAGAGTCTTTCTTTCAAGTTCTGGGAGGTAATCAAGGGCTGTGGCAATAGTGTGTGTGATTCTGGGAATCTTGGACTTCATGGTCCAAGAACTGGAAGGGAAGTTTCTCCTGTCACTGTTCTTATTATTTAGCCTTCAGATATATACATGGACTCATGTACATAGATATTGTGTAATTTTTCAGTAGACTTTAAAACTCATACATTTCAGCCCCATAATCTTTCCCCTCACATGGGACTGTGAAGCTAAGGCAGAGCTTTTAGCAGCCTGGGTCAGCGCTGAAGGAATGTGTCATGGCTCCAAGTGTTTAAGGAAATCTCTGGTAAACCATTAGCTGACCACCAAGCAAAATGAACAATTTTCTGTCTTTTAATTACAGACAAAAGAAAGTCACAAGTCAAGGCATTTACCACAAACACTGGTGGAGACAACAGATTGATGGGTTACAGTTAGGGAAGACTTAACTTAGCTTTTAGATGTAACTTGATGACATGGCTTTCAGGTAAATGGTTATTAAGGAAGCTAACATTAAGAAGACCAAGACTGTGGCTGGAGAGATGGCCTAGCAGTTAAGAGCGCCAACGCTCTTGCAGAGGACCCGGGTTTGATCCCCAGCACCCACATGGCGGCCGAGAACCGTCTGAAACTCCAATTCCAGGAGAACTTCAGTTCCAGGGGAATCCGACACCCTCTTCTGACCTCCGCGGCATTGCATGTCACGGGTTCACAAACTTGAATGCAGACAATACATTCATACACATACAGAAATAAATAAAAAAAAAATTAAAAAAACGTTAATTGTTAAAAAAAAAAAAAAGAAGACCAAGACAATTTGCCCCTGGATCTGAAGCATTTCAACTTTCCACAGGGAAGAAGTTTTAGTTAGTCAGCTTTGTAGAGTCTCTTTTTTTTTTTTTTTAATGTGTATGAATGTACTGTCTGCATGCAGGTTTGTGCACCTGTGTCATGAAATGCTGCAGAGGTCAACTGGAGTTCTGCTGGAAATGGAGTTACAGACAGTTCTTAGCTGTCATGTGGGTGCTGGGGATCAAACCCGGGTCCTCTGCAAGAGCAGTCGGTGCTCCTAACCACTAGGCTATCTCTCCAGCCCCGAGGCTTTAATACTGCTGTCGTGTGTGGAGGGCAGGATAAGGAGTCTTCAATTCACATTTCCCTCAACTGGCCAAGCATTGCATTTTGTGCACACAGGTCAAATGCTTTATGTCTCAGGGGTATAGGAAGGCTCATTTCCAGGACTGAGCAAGGAAGAAAGGGTCTTCAGGAGAGGGCAATAGTTGCTAAAGCCCTTGAGGAAGAACTAAATCTGTTTATTTTCATTATTTAATTTAACATCAACATATGAAAGTAATAGATGTATTATAATGAGTGGTTAAATAATTAAAGATAGGGGGCTGGAGAGATGGCCTAGCGGCTAAGAGCGCTGACCGCTCTTACAGAGGACCTGGGTTCGATCCCCAGCACCCACATGGCAGCCGAGAACCGTCTGAAACTCCAATTCCAGGAGAACTCCAGTTCCAGGGGAATCCAACACCCTCTTCTGACCTCCGCGGCATTGCACGACACGGGTGCACAAACTTGCATGCAGACAGTACATTCATACACATACGGAAATAAATAAAATTAATTTAAAAAAATTAAAAAAAAATAATTAAAGATAATAAGCATTTTAACCAGCTAAAAAACATCTGCATGTGTATTATTCTCTTTTTTTTAATTTTTTTAAATTTATTTTTGTATGTGTATGTATGTACTGTATGCATGTAGGTTGGTGCACCCGTGTGGTGCAATGCCACGGAGGTCAGAAGAGGGCATCGGATTCCCCTGGAACTGGAGTCAAAGATGGTTTTCAGCCACCATGTGGGTGCTGGGGATCAAACCCGGGTCCTCTGCAAGAGCAGTCGGCACTCTTAACCACTAGGCCATCTCTCCAGCCCCTATTGTTCTCCTTTTTAAAAATTATTTTAAAAACCTTGTTTTCATCTTTTTTTTTTGAGTTAGAGTTTCTCTGTAGGCAGAGCTGGCCTTTAATTTGCTATGCAGACCAGAGTGGCCTTGATCTCACAGAGATCCACCTGCCCTGCCTCTGCCTCATCAGTGCTGGGACTAAACCATGTGCCACCCTTTCTTCAATTTGTGTTTTAAAGGCAGTCATGGTCGTATATACCTTTAATCCCACACTCTGAAGGCTGAGGCAGCTGGATCTCTGTGAGTTCAAAGCCAGCCTGGTCAACATACCAAGTTCCAAGTCAGTAGAGACTATAGAAAGACCTGTCTTAAAAGGTCAAAAAGAAATATTTTTAAAATTTTATTCATATGAGTGTTTTCCCTACATGTGTGTAAGTTTGTTCATATCATGGAATACATATGGAGGCCAGAAGAGTCATCTGATCCTATGGAACTGGTGTTACTCAAGGTTCTTAATATCAGGTAGGTGCTGAGAAGAGAACCCAAGTCCTACACCATGTTCTTCAACCTGACTGACTACCTGATTCCCAACTCAATAGTTAGTCACATTCTATGAAAGGTTTTATTGGTAGTTTCAAACATTTAAATTGACTAACCATTGCTTTATCTATTTTTTTTCTTTTTCCCCCTTTTGACTTTACAGGTATAACATCATTGTGTTGATTCTAAATTCAGGACAGATTTGCTGTCTCAGCTGGTGTTTCATTTTACTATTAGTCTGTTTTACATCAGATTCCAGTCTAGGGAAACAAATAGATAGGGACATTGCAGAAGAAATCAGCAATACAGTATGGATTTGAATATTTTTAATTTAACAAAACAACCATTTCCCTATGTACCAAATATTGTTAGTGTCAGGGATAAAGATGCCAAATTTGTGAAAGGACAGGCTTTTCTTTAGACAAAACCAGATCTTATTCCCTATTTTACAATTAGAAGGGGGAATGAGACTACAGTAGAAAGTAGTTCATAATAGTGCTCATTTAATTTCCTCTATCAAAATACAAATACTGATTTTTTTTTTGGTTTGGTTGGTGTGGTGGTTTGGTTGGTGTGGTGGTCTTTGGTGGAGGATATTTCAAGACAGCCTAATGTAGAAATGGTGGCGTGGCTTTTAATGGTGAATATTATACAGATCTACAGTGAAAAAGAGCAGATGGGGCAGAAAGAAATGCAGAATGTACAGTTTGGATCTGAAAACTGCACTAGGAAGATTAAAGGTGGGGCCAAGGCTTGTGAAGGAGAGTTTCCTTTTGATAAGGAGTTTAAAGTGATTAAGGAAGGGCTTCGAGATTTACAAGTAAACAAAAGAATCAGTACCTTCAGGGCAAGACCACACCCAGCTAATCCTCCAGCAAGTCCAGGGCAGAGAAAAGTAGCAAATGTGGTTGAAATGGGCCAGGGTCTGGCCCGAACTTGCAGCCAGATTCGGCAATTTCATTCACGTGGTGCTGGCTTTAGAGACATGAAGTTTGCAAGAGTGAAGGGGTCATCAGCTCTTCCTCCACGGTTTCAGAGAGCCAAAGAGGCCAGGAAGAGTACAGCAGGGGTGTCCCTGAATAAAGAAGGCCGTGATAGGCCACTGCGTGAAGCTGTGAGTATGAAGCCTGGTTGGCAGCGGAGACCCCAAGAAGACTTTCGAGATGCCAGACCTGTGAGATATTTGCCAAGGAGAGCTGCATACAGGGAGTGGTACCAGCCTAAGAAAGAGATGTATGTTGCAAGCAAAGCTGGAAGAGCTGAGCCATCTAAGCCCTTTGGAAGTCAAGTCCCAGAGGTTGCATGTGGAGCTACAGGACGTGTTTTTTGCCCTGCTGGTTTTCGGTCTTGTTTTGGTCCGGTATTTCCTCACTATGCCTCTATTCCTCCCTTTTGGAATGGGAATGTGTATTCGGTTCCACTGTATGTTGGGAGTATGTAATTTGTCTTTTGATTTTACAGGAGCTTACAGTTAAGAGATTGGCCTGAGTCTCAGAAGAGACTTGGACTGTGAACTTTTGAATGGCATTGAGACTGGTAAAGACTATGAGGACTTTAAAAGTTGGACTAAATGCATTTTGCATTTTATATGGTCAGGAGCCTATGGGGGCCAGGGAGTGGAATGTGGTGGTTTGCATGAGTGTCCCCCATAGGCTGTGTAAGTATTCAGACACTTATCCTCAGTTGGTGGCGCTGTTTTTGGAGGTCTTAGAAGGTGTGGCCATGCTGGGGGAAGTGTGTCACTGGGGGCAGGCTTAGTGAGTTTTAACAAGCCTCATGGTCTACAGTTGCTCTCTCTCTGTTTCCTGTACTCTTTGTGAGATGTGACCCTCAGTTTGCTGCTCCAGATCCAGCCACCATGCCTCCCACCACAATGGACTCTAATTCCCTGGAACCGCCAATCGTAAGCTCAAATAAACTCTTCCTTTTATAAGTTCCTTGGTCATGGTGCTTTATCACAGCAACAGAAAACTGACTAATACAGTTGGTTTGGTTTGGTTTGAGCCAAGGTCTAGTGTCCCATTATAGTCAAGGCTGGCTTCAAATTCTCTGTAGTCAAGGGTGACCTTCAACTTCTGCTCCTCCAGAGAATACTGGTATTACAGGTGTAGCCAGAACACCTAGTTTATGTAGTCATTGACAGCAGTCCCTAGGCACAGAAGCTAGACCCTGTAAGAATGGAAAAAGTGAGCTGAGCACAAGCACACATTCCTTCATTGCTTTCTGTTCCTGATTATGGGTATAACATGATCAACTTTCTCAAGGACCTGTCACTATGAGCCTGGATCCTTAAACAGATTTGCATTCAATGACTGTAGATCACGTGGAAGACTTGTCTTCAGTAATGTTGACCTGTGCGTTAAAGACTACTGGATTGTCAGGATGCCTTCTTTCAGACTCTTAGAATTAGAATTAAGAATCAATTTTATTATTATTATTATCCTTATACTGTTATTTTCTCTTTTTGACTTATTGAGACAGGGTCTCCCTTTAGCTCCAGTTGGCCTGGAACTCAGTCTGTAGACCAAGCTGGCCTTGAACTCAGAGAACCACCCACCTCTGCCTACTGAGTGCTGGGATTAAAGGTGTGTGCCACCATGCCTGGCAATTATATTATTATTATTTTAGTCTTTCTCTCTCTTATTATTTTTGGTCGTTTGGAGACAATGTCCCCCTCTGTCTCCAGCTGTCTTGGAACTCACTATGTAGCCCAGGCTGTCCTTGAACTCACACACTGACTCTGGCTCCCCAGTGCTAGGATTAAGGGCATGTGCCACCACACCTGGCCCTCTTTTTTTAATTTTTTAAATTTTATTTATTTATGTATGAATGTACTGTCTGCATGTAGGTCTGTGCACCTGTGTCATGCAATGCCGCGGAGGTCAGAAGAGGGTGTCGGATTCCCCTGGAACTGGAGTTCTCCTGGAATTGGAGTTACGGACGGTTCTCAGCCACCATGTGGTTGCTGGGGATTGAACCCGGGTCCTCTGCAAGAGCAGAGGTGCTCTTAACTGCTAGGCCATCTCTCCAGCCCACCCAGCCCTCTTTTAGTCTTTTTGACACAAGGTCTCCCTGTATCCCTGCTGCCTGGTACTTGCTACTTAGAGCAGGCTGGCCTTGAACTCACAGATATCCACCTGCCTCTGCCTCCAAAGTGCTGGGATTAAAGTTGTGTACCACCATATCCAGCCAACAATCCATTTTTTTCAGATAATTCATTTATAATTTGTATTTTATGTGTATAAGTGTACTGCCTGCATGTAGCTGGTGCCACCATGTCCTGCAGTGCTCTTGGAGGTCAGAAGAGGACACTGGATCCCCTGGAACTGGAGTTTCAGATGGTCGTTAGGCACCAGGTGATTGCTGGGAATGAAATCCAGGTCCTCTTCAAGAACAGCTTGTACTCTTAACAGCTAAAGCATCTCTGCAAACCCTGGAAACCATTTTTGGCTATTATTTTAGCTCATCACTTTGGGCAACCTGGACCTAATGCACACCGATAGACTGCATGCTGCCCAAGATAGATATCAACTTCAGAAAATCTGCAGCTTTCCTGAATTCCCACAATAGATGCAGAAACCTACTGGCTGTTGTGGCAGTGGTTAAATGCAGCTTTTGTCTGATCCCTATGCTACAGAGTGAGTCCAAAGCGAGACTGAACAATTCAATGAAATGCTATCTCAAAAAGAGAACTTGAAACACTGCACAGTGGGAGTGCTTCCCTGGCAATGTGCATGGCCATGGGTTCAATCTTATAAAAGGAAAAAATATTGACTTTCTTTCCAACTTAAATCCTATACTTAAATACATATTCCAAGAACAAAAACAACAAAACACCATAGCTGAGTGGTCTCTTTGAGTTAATTCTTGTCAGCATCTCAGATCTGTCACCCAGCCTCACGTTCCTGGGTGGAAAGTTGCTCCTCAACAACTTGGCTAAATTCAGTGAGAAGGGATGAGGAAGTCAGCTGCAGGTCACTGGGAAGTGTAGTCCCTTAGAGGAGCCAAAGGACAGCTGCAGCGGCAGGAGGTTTACTAGATTTATTCACAGGGTTTTAATAAGAAGGGGAGTGAGTCCAATGCAAGCGTGGCTAGTCGCCAGATAAACAAATAGGCTGCCCAGAAAACGACCTGTTGGAAGACAGTGGGACTTGAAGCAGTGAGCGCGCTGCTGGTGGCTGGGGTACGCTGGGAGTTGTAGTCCCCGCCTGGAGGCCTCTGGGTAGTGTAGTCTCTCACCTGCCTAGGGTGATAATTCCTGGTTTGTGGCGGGAGCTACCTCTCTTTCTTTGGTGGTGCTGGTGAGTGTGGCTGCCAGGGGCCCTGTCCTGCAGGGAGACAAAGGTTCTGCAGGGCTGGTCCAGGGACTAGCTTTGCACCTTGGGGACGGGGTGGGAAAGTGGGCGCCTAGGGGACACATTGGCGTGGCTGTCACCCTGTCTTCTGGATGTCTTATTTTGGAGGGTGTGGAATAAGGTGAGTCTCAGCTCTGAAGCTGGAAAGTACTTGGGTGCGGGCTTCTGCTCTTCTGTGCCAAGTTCTTATGTGTAGGGACAGGTTTGGTGATGGTTGAAATCCCAGTGTAGGTAAAGGAGACCTCAAGCTGAAGTCCCCATCCCGGTGAGGACTTTTAGGGTGTGATAATTACTAGGTGAGAGGTGGGACTGAGCTAAGGGCCATGTATCCCTGGAGTTTTGCTGGTTTGCGGTTCTATCACCTCTTGGCCTTGCTTGGGACAAGGGGCTGTCTGCCTGACCTAGCCAAACAAGCTCAGGTTTCATTAGGTGTGAGGTGGCCATGTTGTCCAGGTGTTAGTTTATTCTTTCCTGAGTTAGGGCTTTGCAAAGGAGGCTGTCAAGCTGGCACACGGTGATCAGGTTTTTCAGTGTCCAATGACTTGTACAAGAATCCTAGGATTTCCGGGTGTGGTGGCACACGCCTTTAATCCTAGCACTTGGGAGGCAGAGGCAGGCAGAGCTTTGTGAGTTCAAGGCCAGCCTGGTCTACAGAGTGAGTTCCAGGACAGCTGAGGCTACAGGGAGACCCTGTCTCAAAATGACCAAAAAAAAAAAAAAAAAAAAGAATGCTAGGATTGTAGATTCCATTTTTATGTTTTTTTATCTATCATTCCAGACACCCTGAAATACTGTAGAACTTTAATCTGTCATCCATATTCAACACTTGCCTCCTGGTGACCAATCTTCATTCATCTCAGAGTGGACACACTAGGAGACATTACAGCCGTTCTGCACAGTCATAGTTTCACAGGCTGTCATTTCATAGACTTGTCACTATGGCAAGGATCTGATCTCACCTGTGTACCATGAAGGTAGAATCTGCTTGTCTGAGCTGTGTAAGGAGAGAATGAAGAGAGTTCACCTGCAATAACAGCCACTGGTGTAATGTAAGTCCTCAGTAAATTTTAACTTTCCTCACTGCAGGGAGAAAGGATCATCTTTCATTTCCTGTTGACAGCTTCTCTGGGTGGGCTGAGTTCCACTACATCCCAGCTTGGTTCCTAGGAAGTTACTCACAGTTCTTTCCATCTTGTCTTTGTGGCAGGTACATTCCTGATGCCTTTTTAAAAAATTATTTATTTATTTATTTTTATTTTGCCCAGTCCTAATTTTCTGGAAACTCTTCTAACAATGACACCACTTCCTGGAGAAAGGACAAGCAGGAGGGAAACGAGTGAGGGATTCATTCCCTCTCCTTTGCTATCCACCCAAAACTCAGAGCCCCTCCCTCCAAGACAAACAACAGCTCATGATGTTCAGGGTAGGTTTAGGGACTAGGGAAATGATGGATATGGGGATGCCCTACATTTTTTCCCCTCTTCTGTTCAAGAGGATGAAGGTGTCATGATGTACTTGGAGAAAAACCAAATTGCAGACCTATGAGAAAGCTGCTCCGATCTTCTTGCTGGTCTCATGTGGATACTGTCATGGAAGGCAGGAATAGATACAGTCATGGAAGATGGGAGAAACTGAAGCAGTCCAAAGTCAGTTTATTTCCCCATGGGGGAAAAGTGTGACCTCAAGTGAAGAGAAGTCAGTAAGACCCAACTCTGCCTTGTAAACAGGGCTCCAGTTAACACCAAGTATCAAGTGGTTCAGGCTGGTGGCAACTGAAATGGACTGGTGGGAATGGATTCACGGTGTGTAAACAGTGTTCACTGCAATCACTCTAAGGCTAACAGTGTGGCAAGGGAGGTGAAATGGTGTGTCTGAGGCTAATGTGTAAACGGTACCGTTGCTGGACAACACTGACTGAAAATGGGGCTGCTGGTAGAGTGGGGATGGGGTGGTAGAGAAGAATAGATGCCCTCTTTCCTGCCCGGTAGCTGGAAGCAGGTGATGGGAGTCCAGAGACCTTCCACAGCAGGACTGACCGACTGACTGCTGTGGAGTCTGCATGCTGGGACCAGAAGGTGGGCTTCTTGGGCTATTCTCTTGAGGTCATACAATGTAAAACCCTCTATGCCTCCAAGAGGCTTCCCCTTCTCCAAAGAGAAATTGGTTCTGAGGCTCTGGAGAGGCAGAGGGCTAAATGTGGCTCCCAGTTCAGATCAACACTTAAAAAGTAAAAATACCTGAAAGTCCTATGATAGGAGATCGTTCACAGGGCTGGGCTCAAAGGCTTCCTCTGGAATTGATCCTGGAACCTGAGCCCCCCAAACCAAGTGCTCCATTATAGACATTGGAATTTTCTTTTTGAACCCAACTCCAAAAGCTCAGCTGCCTTACTGGGGGAGGTGGACGGGGGTGGGTACTTAGACTCCCTGGCAGAAGCAAAGATTGAATGCGGATATCTCTGTAGACTACTGGACTGCTTGATGGAAATGAGGCAGAGTGGTGGTACTAGAGCCAGAGGTGAAGACAGGAGGCAAGGAGTGCAGAGGCCCAAAGTTCAGGGCAGCATGCATGGCTGAGTGGCGACGGTAACCCAGCTTCGTATTATCATTCTTACCGCACTCAGAGCAGTGGGGGCCTCTTTGTTGGGGTCATGGGTCTGCAAGTGGTTTCGCAGATGGTCCTTTCGGTGAAACATCTTGTCACAGTACATGCACTGGTGGGGTTTCTGGGCCGAGCGAGTGGCCATGTGCCTATATAGCTTGTACTTGGAAGCAAAAGCCTTGCCACAGTGCAGCTGAGGGCAGCTATAAGGTCTCTGCTCTGGATGGGGGAGGCTGTGAGGCCTTAGCTTCTCCCCGCTTGAGAAGGGTTTCCCCGAGATTTCACATTGGCACTTCACTTGACTCTCTGCCTCCCGGCCCTGAGGCCTGGGAACAAGTTTCCAGCCAACTTCCTCCTCCTGCTTTGCATCTTGAATCCAGGGAGAGACACTGGTTAAAAATGTGGTCATGGCAAGGCTAATGGCAAATGGCCATGTTATTCAGAAAGCCGTCTCTTCACTGCACTCGGGAAAACAGTCTCTTCACTGCACTAGGGACCCCCCGCTGCGGGCAGGATCGCGCTCTGGGCTCTGCCAGGCCCGCTCAGGCCCTGGTAGTGGCAGCTGTGGGGCCATTGTGCAGTGCATTGTCCATTCCTGATGCCTTTAAAGGAAGAGAAGGAGACCTGTCCTGTTGGAGCCTGAGGCTTTCCCGTGGCTTTCCTGAACTTTTGTTTTCTTCCCCTGGGTTTGCTGTGAATCCTGGCTGCCTAAAGACGACTTCCTGCTGGGGAAAGAGAGTTCTGCTGGGCTCCAGACTGCTAAACTTCAGGTGACTGCCATTCAGCATTGCTTCCTGAGCCTTGGGGAGGTTTCATTTGCTCACTTTTGACATCCTTTGTCCTTTGGGGATCATGTCACTGTTTGGTTCCTCCGGGAAGACAGTTTTTTTTTTTTTTAATTTAATTTTTTCAATGTGAATGAGTGTACTGTCTGCATGTAGGTTTGTGCACCTGTGTCGTGCAATGACAAGGAGGTCAGAAGAGGGTGTTGGATTCC
>VZQC01012951.1:3606297-3633605 GCA_009823505.1 Rhizomys pruinosus
GGGAGTTAAGCAGGGCTGTGCTGTGTTACAGGAACACATGGCATTCAGGGATGTGGCTGTGCATTTCTCCCAGGAAGAATGGAGACTACTGAGCTGTGCTCAGAAGACCCTGTACAGAGAGGTGATGCTGGAGAATTACAGTAACCTGGTCTCTCTGGGTAAGTGGTGTGTCCCTTGGGACTCAAAACCCCTCCCCAAGTGCTCACAGCAGGTTTCTTTTCTTTATTTTGTTTGGATCAGGAACAAACACATTCTGTTCTGTTTCCCTAGGGAATTTTGAGCTTGTAGAATTAAATATCTCTGTGTGTGTGTGTGTGTGTGTGTGTGTGTGTGTGTCTACATCCCTTAGCTTATTTTCTCCATGCTGGAGCTTTCTGATTTACCTTTTTCTTTCTTCTTCTTCTTCTTCTTCTTCTTCTTCTTCTTCTTCTTCTTTTTTTTTTTTTTTTGCCTTTTTGAGACAGGGTTTTCCTATAGCCCCAGCTGGCCTGGAACTCACTCTGTAGACCAGGCTGGCCTTGAAGACACAGAGATCCACCTGCCTCTGCCTCCCAAGTGCTAGGATTAAAGGAGTGCACCAACATGCCTGATTCTGTTTTGCCTTTTTCAAAATGAGAGAAGATATGTCACACTTACCATTATTGCAGCACACGACATATTAGGTACTTTTCTGTTGCTGTGATAGAAAAACCATGAATAAGTAAACTTATAAAAAGAAGAGTTTATGGGCTGGAGAGATGGCCTAGTGGTTAAGAGTGCTGACTGCTCTTGCAGAGGACCTGGGTTCAATCCCCAGCACCCACATGGCAGCTGAGAGCAGTGTTTGACTCCAGTTCCAGGGGAATCTGGGACCCTCTTCTGACCTCCTCGGCATTGCACGACATGGGTGCACCAACCTACATGCACACAGTACATTCATACACATAAAAAATACATAAATAAATAAAATTTAAAAAATTATTATATAAAAAAAGAAGTGTTTATTTGAGCTTAAGGTTGCAGGGTAATCAGAGTCCATCACAGTGGGTAGACATGGGGGCAGGAGGACCCAGAGCAGGAGCATAAACAGAGGTTCACATCTTCAAGGAGACATAGGAAGCAGAGAGTGACTGGAGATTGGGAAGGCTTTAAGAATTCTCTAGAGCGTGCAGTGGTTAGATCAGGGACTTGCCAGGACCACCTGAAGCACAGGTAGGAGCCGGGCGCTACAGCCAAGCAGGTTTTAGGATAGATCTACTCCTGGGTTGTTGGATGATTGATTTGCTGGTTTGTTAGATAGCTAAATATTGGTCTTGCGAGGCTGGCAAGGAGGAGTCGCCCTTCTAGCTGCGATTAAAGGTGAGCCTGTTAAATCCTTGTCTGGTGTGTCTGTCCGGGCGGAGTTGCCCTTTTACCTGGTATTAAAAGTGGGCCTGTTGCCACTGTGAGACTTGAGTGTGTAATGGTGACATCAGGGACTTGCCAGGACCACCTGAAGCACAGAGTACCCCCCCAACTGGAATTGCTGAGAGATTGTGCAAGGAGATTTTTTTGAGAATCTTCAGAACAGAAATGCCTTTTTCAAAATGAGAGATGATATGTCACACTCACCATTATTGCAGCACACACTGTATTAGTTACTTTTCTGTTGCTGTGATAGAAAAACCATGGCAAACGAAACTAATAAAAAGAAGAGTTGATGGGCTGGAGAGATGGCCTAGCGGTTAAGAGTGCTGACTGCTCTTGCAGAGGACCTGGGTTCAATCCCCAGCACCCACATGGCAGCTGAGAGCCGTCTTTGACTACAGTTCCAGGGGAATCCGAGACCCTCTTCTGACCGCCACGGCATTGCACTACACGGGTGTACCAACCTGCATGCAGACAGTACATTCATACACATACAAAAATAAAAAAATAAAATAAAAAAAAGAATTATCTAGAGCACGCACTGGTTAGATCAGGGACTTGCCAGGACCACCCGAAGCACAAACTTACCCCCCCCACCAACGGTAATTGCTGAGAGATTGTGCAAGTCGATTTTTTTTGGAGAACCTTCAGAACAGAAAGGGAAGAGTGAATTAGACTTCCAATACATAAACAAAATTGAAAGCCTGAAACCTACACAAGTCAACACTCCATAAACAAGGAGAAAAAACAGGCATCTGAAGGAGGCAAGCAAAGCAAGCCTTCAATAGAGTGAAGAGGTATTTAGGATTCCCATTGGAATACAGGCAAAGAGAAACCCACATGCCAGGGACTAGACAAAGGGACAACATGGGAAAGGTGCAGGATAATTCCACGCCAAGCTCTGCCAACCCTGTAGGAGATTGCTACAGTGGGATCCCCCTGGGGGTGACCCAAGAAACAGATCTCAGAGGAACAATTGAAGACCTATTCAGAGAAACTAAAGAATATAAAGAACAAGTCAGATAACTAAGGAGAATGAAAACTCTTGAGGACCTAGAGGGAAACAATGAAAAACTTCAGAAAGAAGTAAATGGAGAGAATGACAAACTCCAGAAAGAACTAGAGGGAGAAAATGACAAAGTCTGGAAGGAAGTGGAAACACTGAAATAGGAAGCCAACCAGCTAAGTAAGGAGAACCAAGAAGAGATTGATAAGCTCAAAAAAGAAGTGGAAATACTAAAGAAATCACAGGATGGGGACTGGAGAGATGGCCTAGCGGTTAAGAGCGCTGACTGCTCTTGCAGAGGACCGGGGTTCGATCCCCAGCACCCACATGGCGGCTGAGAACTGTCTGAAACGCCAATTCCAGGAAAACTCCAGTTCCAGGGGAATCCAACGCCCTCTTCTGACCTCCGTGGCATTGCACGACACGGGTGCACAAACATGCATGCAGACGGTACATTCATACACATACAGAAATAAATAAAATTAAAAAAAAATTAAAAAAAAAAAGAAATCACAGGATGAAATGAAAAAGGAAATAGAACACTCATCCAATCAAGAGGAAAGGAATGGAAAAAGCCTCAGAAATAGAATGGAGGAAGCAGAACAAAGAATATCAGATCTGGAAGATAATACAGAGCAATCAAAAAGCTCAAAGATTATGAAAAAAATTAAAAATACACAAAAGTGGAACAACTGGGAAATATGGGACACTATGAAAAGATCAAAACTGCACATCATAGGGATAGAGGAAGGAGAAGAATCCCAAGAGAATACTATTGATCAGATCTTCAACAGAATAATAGATGAAAATTTTCCCAAACTAAAAAAAGACAAACCCATACAAATACAAGAAACACATAGAACTCCAAACAGACAAGATCATAAAAGAAACTCCCCACGCCATATCATAGTTAAAATGCTAGATGCCCAAAAAAAGACAAAATTCTGAAAGCCACAAGAGAAAAACAACAAATTACATATAAGGGGAAACCCATCAGAATGACAACTGAGTTCTCAGCCCAAACCATGAAAGCAAGAAGAACATGGAGCAAAGCATTCCCAGTGTTAGAGGACTATGGATGCCAAGCCAGGTTACTATACACAGCAAAAATGTTGATTATAGTTGAAAGAGAGAGAAAAATCTTCCATGACATAAGCAAGATGATAGAATACATGTCTGGAAAACCAACCCTTCAGAAAATACTTGAAGCAATTCAAAGGACAGACAACTATCCCCAAGCACCTAGAAAGAGAAACTAATAAAAACGTAACGGCAGAAGTAGAAACTGAGACTAAAAATGCAAATGGATAATAAGATAAAAGGAAGCAACACGTGGTCCTTTCTGAAATCCTTCCCCACTGTTCTCCAGTAACTTTGTTCCACCTTTTAAAGTTCCTCCCTCAGTCTTTGCTTTTCAGTCCTTTCCATAGGCAAAGTCGGAGCTCCCCTGACAGCATAACTTACAGCATCCTGTTTTCTTTTCTGGTGAGCAGGAATTCCATTCTCCAAACCAAAACTGATCAGGCAGCTAGAGCAAGGGAAGGAGACATGGAGAGAGGAAAGAAAGCATCCCCAGGCTGTCTGTGCAGGTGAGTGGGAAAGTTCTGGGCAATGGGACCCAGGGTTGTCAGCAGCGCAGGGGCTGAGAGAGGAGGTGGTGACTAGGAGCTGCAGGACAGCTCTTCCCTTGACCCCTGTCCCCCCTTCCAGGCTTCCGGTTCCTGTAGGCGCTTTCCTGCTGTCTCTGTCTCCTCCTTGAGGCCTTGGTTTCTTTCTCTTGTGCAGTTTTTAGACAAGACGAGCAAGAAGATGGCAAAAACTGAGTGAGCTGAGAAAGCAAGGAAAGGCCAGTGAGAGGCAGCAAAGCTAGAATGCCAGTTGGGAGGACTGGGGTTTAACTGTGCAGGGCAGGCACTTAGCATGAACAGTCCCTGACTTCAGTGTCACTGCATCAGAAAGAGAGAAAAAAGCAAAAAGACAGTTGAGAGGTTGAAATGGAATTCTGAAGAAATGGAGTGAAGAATTGACTGTTGATAGGAGAAAGGAAGAAAGTAGCTCAGTTGACAGAAATTCATTTTCTCAGGGTCCAGGGTCCAGGGTCAATGTGTCAGCAGGCCCTGGCTGTGACATCACTTTTGGGCTTAAAGTTACAAAACATGTTAATTATAATAATTACAGTTTTTATTTCTATGCTTTTAAAATTGTTATTCTCATGTTTTTACTGTTGATGTTTAAGATTGCCTGAAAATTGGGTAGATTCACATGATTTCTGACACCATTTCCAAATTAGGATCTGAAGACACATGTCTACATTCTGCTAACTATGCACATTCATGAGTGCAGCTTTAGCATATCTGAGCTCTATAATCAATATCTGAGTCATGGACACTTAAACTTTCTTTGAGAAGTTAAACCAGGTTTTTTCTCTTCCTCTTTTTTTCTTCTTACTTCAGATGGCTAATGTGCCAAAGTCCTAATAAGTTTGTGGGAGGCACATGTCAGGCCATGTTGTGAAGACTCCGTCATCACATTCCTGAACCAAAAAAGGGTCTTGACCCAGGCTTTTTACCACTGAATGTTATGCTGCACCATGTGTGCTGTGGTGGAGTCAAGGAAAGGTGTCCCTGCTGATGACTGGCTTCCCTGTATTCTGAAGCTCTGACTCCTGCCAGCCATTTCATTATAAGCTGGCTATGAGAGTCCTTCACAGCAGCTGACACACCCTGAGGTCCTTCTGTTCTTCTAGCACTGTCTGACAACGGGAGCTCTTCTATCAGCCAAACTCTTCTTTGCAGGTGGAGCTCAGCTACAGCAAGAAAGATTCCCCCCAGAAAGCAGCTAATCAGGTGGGGTGTGGGGGCAGGGGCCTTGTGCCCTGAGCAGAGGCAGAAGCAGATCTCCAGGAGCTTGAGTGAGATCAAGGCCAGCCTAGTCCATATAGAGAGTTCCAGGACAGCTGTGCTATAGGAGATGCTGTTTAAACAAACAAGTAAGCAAAAGTAAACTAACACACACCTTTATTATTAAACTTGGAGTTCCACTTTTGTGGTTTTTTTTTTATTTTTAGGTTTATTTTGGAACTAGGGATTCAATCCATGGACTTGCTAAGTACATGTCAAACGTGTTCTACCATTAAAGCCCCTTCACACTCTGCTCTCAATTAAAAGACAAATATTTTTATTTAATGTGCATGAGTATATGAGTGGAACCATGTTGTAGAGGGCGTGGATCCCCGGGAACTGCAGTCCCAGCAGTGGGACTGGCAGGGATGGAGTCAGGTGGATCGGGGGCTCTCAGACCATCATCCACACCTGACATAGACCACTGCAGGTGCTGGCAGAAAAGACTTGTGCCTGTTGACTTCCCAGACATTGAAAGATCAAATGGAGGGCTGGAGAGATGGCCTAGTGGTTGTGAGCACCAACTGCTCTTGCAGAGGTCCCAGGTTCGATCCCCAGCACCCACATGATGGCTGAGAACTGTCTGTAACTCTAATTCCAGGAGAACTCCAGTTCCAGGGGAATCCGACTCCCTCTTCTGACCTCCGTGGCATTGCACGACACGGGTGCACAAACCTACATGCAGACAGTACATTCATACACATAGAAAAATAAATAAAATTAAAAAAATAATAAAATAAAAGGCAAATACAAGATTTAAAAAAAAGGATCAAATGGAAAGCATTTGTGTAGTTCTCTGCCCAGTAGAAACAGCAGGAATTTTTTTGAGACAGGAAATACTAGTTATGCTGACTATAATAATTAGGCAAGCATAATTATAATTCAGTTAGAATTGAAAAGTTCATTTTGCATAGAGGAGAACAATGCAGATGTACATAGAGTTCTCATAGCTTTGATGTTCCTAGTTAAGGGATGCGTGTTTAGGCCGGGTATGGTGGTGTCTCCTTGCAGACCAGCACTGGGAAGAATAGGCAGAGGAGGAGAGATCTCAGTGAGTTTGAGGCCACCCTGATCTGTATAGTGAGTTCCAGGCCAGTTGGGGCTAAGCACCAAAAAAGAAAAGAAAAGGGTGTTTAGGTAGATTCACTAAGAGCTGTATCTCCCAGTTTCTGGAATTGGTTGGTCACTGCTTGTGTTCAGCTGACCGGTGCCAGTTATGAAGAAACAATATGTTTAATGTTAACATTTCCTACAGGAGGTACAGTGAGGAGAATTGCTTTCTGGGTATTGTTTTCTGTTCATTTTAAGTCATGTAATTTTTTGTCTTTTTGTGAGAGTGTCTCTCTGTAGCCCCATCTGGCCTGGAATTTGCTATGTAGACCAGGCTGTCCATGAACTCACAGAGTTCTGCCTGCCTCTGCCTCCAGTTGTTAGGATTAAAGGCGTGTGCCACCATACCTAACCACATGTGATTTTTTTTATTCAGTTTTCCTTGGGCCTCTAGTCATTTGTCATAAATTTTGTGTGTGTTCATGGTCCAATGCTGAGAGGCTTTTTCTTTCTTTTTGTTTTCTTTGTTGTTCTTTGAGAGAAGGCTGACCTTCAATTCAGTGTGTACCTCAGGCTGGCCTCAAGCTCATAATCCTCCTGCCGCACCCATTGGTCTCTCCTCTGTACACTTGTTTTTCTCTCTCTGTCTCCCTTTCTCTGTGGTTCTAGGGATCAAACTCAAGGCCTTGTCTGTACTAGGCAAGCACTCCACCTCTCAGCTATGTCCCTGACCCCCAAGATTACCTTTTGAATTGATTTCTGGATAGTTTTATTTACACTCACTATGGAATTACCAGGACTTTGGAGATTGGTAAGGCTCCACCAGAGTGGAGCATCTTTCATGTTACTGGGTACCTAGGCTACAATGTCGCTGAGGGCTTACTGCCTTGTAGAAATGCTGACACAGGTAGTCTGCTGATACATATTTGTCAGAGGAGGGAGACCCCTGTTAGGTATGTGATGCCCTTTGTGTTCAACTCCTCTCTCGTGCTTCTACACTGAGATTGGAATGATGGTGTCTCAGTCTCATGGGGAAATCAGGACAGACATTTCCACGTGGGTCCTGTGGCTAATTGCTCTCATTCAAAAGCACAAGCACCACCACATGTGGACATGGTTTCTGTCAAGGTGTCATTGTGAGTGTAGTAGTAATTGCGAAGAGACTTGTGTATTGACTGTTTTACATATTAGAAACCACCTGTGATGCTTCTTCGTATGTAGTGATGTTCTAGTTTGCCTTCATTTCCTGTGACAAAACGCTCTGACGAAAACCACCTTGGGGAGTTAGGATGTATTTAGCTTACAACTCCTAGGTCACAATTCAACACTGAGTGAACCCAAGGTGTCAACTCGGGGCAGGAACCTGGAGGTAGGAGCTGAAGCACAGGCCATGGAGGAACACTGCTTACTGCCTTGTAGCCCTGGCCCATGCAGAGGCTTTTTTTTTTTTGTCTTTTCAAGACAGGGTCTCTCTGTAGCCCCAGCTGTCCTGGAATTCACTCTGTAGACCAGGCTGGCCTTGAACCCACAAAGATCCGCCTGCCTCTGTCTCCCAAGTGCTAGGATTAAAGGCATGCTCCACCACGCCTGGCTAGGGTCTGCTTTTTGTACAGCACAGAACAACCTTCCCAGCAGTGACACTGACCGCAGTGGGCTGAGCCCTCCCACATCACCCCGTGAAGAAGTTGCACTGCAGACAGCCACAGCCAGTCCAATGCAGGGGTTCCCCAGTGATGCTCCCTCTCCCAGGAGTGTCAAGTTTGCAGGTAAATCTCTCAAGCACAATTGATCCCTTGTCAACTTGACACACAAACATATCAATATTGAACTAGAAGCTTTCCATTTCATATGCCCAGGTATTATGTTAAAATCACAACATAAGACAGTACAACCTTAAAGACCTAGTGTCCTTAAAAAAATCCAAACACTTCAAAGTTTACAGTGTCTTTTAAAAGTATCCTCTCTGTGGGTTCCTGAATGAAATCAAAACAAGTGCTGTCTTATTTCCAAAGGGATGAATCAGACACACCTAACCAAAAACTATGTCCAGCAATTAGCTCAAGCCTGGACATCTGGGATTCACTTACAATATTCTGGGGTCCAGGGTTCAGGCAGGTCCACTCCTCTGACTTTGCCATCCCCACAGCACACACAACTTGTCTTATCGGACAGGCCAGCTGCATTGCATGTATGCTACTGCCTGTGGTCCTGTCATCTCCAAAAAGCTGGGGTCTTCCCTAAAACTGAGGCTGCACCCTCATCAGTAGGGTCTTCTGATCTCTCTTTATGCAGCACCTTACATTCTCTTCATAAACCCTTGAATCCTGGAAAACTTCACTGCAAACAGGGCTGTATTTTCACCAATGCCCTTTACTGGCCTCTCTTACTGCCAGGCCTCAACTGTTCTCTGTGACCCCTTCAAGCTTTGAACACCAGAACCTTATTGGAAACTCTTACTCATTATCAAGTCCTGCTTCCACCATCAATATGGAGGCCTTGGGCCCTCTCTGGATCACACACCTGTGAAATTACGCTGATTTAATTCTTCCCAGAAGACTTTACCACAATGATGGTGTCTCTTGTTACTTACAGCTGATTGTTCAGGGCCAGCAAACCAGCATCAGTTGTCCGAATGAAGCAAATGTGTCACTGCAGGTTCTGGTCTCTTCTTAATCACAGCTGACTCTTCAACCCCAGCCAATCAGAACCCACAGATTCTATCCCAAAGTTCCAAACAGTTCCACAGCCTCTCTAAGACACCAAGGTCAGGTCTGTCAAGGAAATACCACACAATCCTGGTACCAATTGCTGTTCTAGTTTGTCAGCATTTGCTGGGACAAAACAGTCTAACTGAAAGCCACTTGGGGAGGAAAGGTTTTATTGCCTTCCATGTCCTGGTCAGCATTCATCACTGAGGCAGCCCAAGGTAGCAGGAACTTGGAGTCAGGAGCTGATGGAGTCAGAGCCCATGGAGGAATGCTGCTTACTGCCTTGATCCCCTGGCCTGTGCTCAGCCTGCTTTCTTATACAATACCAAGCACGCTGGCCAGGGATTCCAGTTCCCACAGTGGGCAGTGCCTTCCCACATCATTCAGAAGTCAAGAAGGTCCACCACAGTCTTTGCCACAGTCCAGTCCAATGGAGGAAATTCTCCAGTTGAGGCTCCCACAACCCAGGTTACTCAAGTGGACAACTAAACCTATCCATCACAGGTTGGTGTCTAGATGTAACAGGAGCTGTGGGATGTCAGGAGGGACAGGAAGGGAGGTCATGTGTGGAGGTCTTGGTGTGGTGGCACAGTCTTCAGCATTTTGAAGAGCAGGCTCAAGTCTAGCATGAGATTATGTGGATTGTTTAGCTGTCCCCACCAGGACTCCATTCTGACTCCTGCTTTCCTCTGCAGCAGATCCAAACCCGGAACTCCACTCTGGTCCTTCCTGCCCTCTGGATTTGTCCAGTCAGAAGTTCCCTGAGCAACACCTGTCACATGATTCCGTGCGAAGTGGTCAGAGCCCCCTGATCTTCACAGGCCTGTGTGCAGATAGTCGTGTTGACCCAGGGGACTGTCTGGGTCCCCAGGAGAAGCAGCAGCAAGCCTCTGATGGGAGCTCCTGGACAGAGAAAGCAGGAGGCGGGGGGAGAGAAGACAGCAGGCCTTCATCTGGAAGGACAAAGAAAAGGAGTTTGGGAGCCTTGTCCAGGCCCCTGCAGAGGCAGCAGGTCAGCTCTCAGAATGGCGGCTCAGGAGTGGAGCTGGAGGCCAGCCCAGCTCGAGTTAGGAGCCCTAAGGAAACAGAAGAGTCCCTGAAGCGAAAAGAGATGGGATTTGGAACTGTGATCTGTGCAGAGTTTGGACTGTGCTTCCAAAATATGACAAACCTGTTCAGTCACCAGAGGATCCATTCAGGAGCTAAGCCCCATGTGTATGGTATGTGTGAGAACGGCTTCAGTCTAAAGAAGAGCCTTGCCAGACACCAGAAGACACATTCTGGAGAGAAACCCTTCCAGTGCAGTAAGTGTGGGCGAGGCTTCAGCCAGAAGTCAGTCCTCATTGCACACCAGAGGACACACTCACGGGACAAGCCTTATAAGTGCAGTGTGTGTGGGCGAGGCTTTTGCTGGAAGTCTTCACTCATTGTTCATGAGAAGACACACTCAAGTGAGAAGCCTTACAAGTGCAGTGAGTGTGGGCGAGGCTTCAGGCAGAAATCAAACCTCATTGCACACCAGAGGACACACTCACGGGAGGAGAAGCCTTATAAGTGCAGTGTGTGTGGGCGAGGCTTTTGCTGGAAGTCAACACTCATCATTCATGAGAAGACACACTCAAGTGAGAAGCCTTACAAGTGCAGTGAGTGTGGGCGAGGCTTCAGGCAGAAGTCAAACCTCATTGCACACCAGAGGACACACTCAGGAGAAAAGCCTTACAAGTGCACTGAGTGTGGGCGAGGCTTCAGGCAGCAGACACACCTCATCAGACATCAGTGGACACACTCAGGAGAAAAGCCCTTTGCATGTGGAGTCTGTAGGCATGGCTTCAGGCAGAAGTCATACCTCATTGCACACCAGAGGACACACTCACGGGAGGAGAAGCCTTATAAGTGCAGTGTGTGTGGTCGAGGCTTTTGCTGGAAGTCAACACTTATAATTCATAAGAAGACACACTCAAGTGGGAAGCCTTACAAGTGCAGTGAGTGTGGGCGAGGCTTCAGGCAGAAATCAAACCTCATTGCACACCAGAGGACACACTCAGGAGAAAAGCCTTACAAGTGCAGTGAGTGTGGGCGAAGCTTCAGGCAGCGGACACACCTCATCAGACATCAGTGCACACACTCACTGGAGGAGAAGCCTTATACATGCAGTGTGTGTGGGCGAGGCTTTTGCTGGAAGTCAACACTCGTCGTTCATGAGAAGACACACTCAAGTGAGAAGCCTTACAAGTGCAGTGAGTGTGGGCGAGGCTTCAGGCAGAAGTCAAACCTCATTGCACACCAGAGGACACACTCAGGAGAAAAGCCTTACAAGTGCAGTGAGTGTGGGCGAGGCTTCAGGCAGCAGACACACCTCATCAGACATCAGTGGACACACTCAGGAGAAAAGCCCTTTGCATGTGGAGTCTGTAGGCATGGCTTCAGGCAGAAGTCATACCTCATTGCACACCAGAGGACACACTCACGGGAGGAGAAGCCTTATAAGTGCAGTGTGTGTGGGCGAGGCTTTTGCTGGAAGTCAACACTCATCGTTCATGAGAAGACACACTCAAGTGAGAAGCCTTACAAGTGCAGTGAGTGTGGGCGAGGCTTCAGGCAGAAGTCAAACCTCATTTCACACCAGAGGACACACTCAGGAGAAAAGCCTTACAAGTGCACTGAGTGTGGGCGAGGCTTCAGGCAGCAGACACACCTCATCAGACATCAGTGGACACACTCAGGAGAAAAGCCCTTTGCATATGGAGTCTGTAGGCATGGCTTCAGGCAGAAGTCAAACCTCATTGCACACCAGAGGACACACTCACAGGAGGAGAAGCCTTATAAGTGCAGTGTGTGTGGGCGAGGCTTTTGCTGGAAGTCATCACTCATCATTCATGAGAAGACACACTCAAGTGACAAGCCTTACAAGTGCAGTGAGTGTGGGCAAGGCTTTTGTCGGAAGTCACAGCTCATCATTCATGAGAGGACACACACAGGTGAGAAGCCTTACAAGTGCAGTGAGTGTGGGCAAGGTTTTAACTGGAAGTCAGAAATCAACATTCATGAGAGGACACACACAGGTGAAAAGCCTTACAAGTGCGGTGAGTGTGGGCGAGGCTTCAGTGTCCGTTCAAGCTTCATCATACATCAGAGGACACACACAGGTGAAAAGCCTTACAAGTGCAGTGAGTGTGGGCGAGGCTTCAGCATCCGTTCAAGCCTCATCAAACACCAGAGGACACACTCAGGAGAAAAGCCCTATGTATGCGGAGCCTGTGGACGAGGCTTCAGTCAGAAGTCAGTCCTCACTGCACACCAGAGGACACACTCAGGAGAAAAGCCCTATGTATGTGGAGACTGTGGACGAGGCTTCAGTCAGAAGTCAGCCCTCACTGCACACCAGAGGACACACTCAGGAAAAAAGACGTATGTATGTAGAGCCTGTGGACGAGGCTTTAGCAGAAAGTCAGTCCTCATTGCACACCAGAGAACACACTCAGGGGAGTAGAATATTTCATAAGTACAGTGAGTGGGTGAGGCTTCAGCATCCGTTCAAGCATCATCAGACACCGGAGGACACACTTATCCAGTGCGTGCTGGATACTGTGGGCCACAGTCCCACAGCTGTCCTGCAGTAGCAGTATAGAACTTTGAGTCATGCTCTTCAGCATTCCATCCCAGGACTCAGTCTCCTAGCTCACCCCCCTGTTTTCTGGTCTAAGCTCCCTTAGCCCCCCAACCTGGTTAGTTCTCTGAAGATGCAGTAATTGAGATATCTTCCTGTACTTGAAGATTCTTTGCTGCATCTCCTTAGTTGTGTCCTAGTCCAAAGTGGCTTTCCTTAAAGAAGTAGCCTTTAGGATAAGATCATCACAAGGGCAAACCTGTAAGACTCTTAGGGCTGCAGAAAGCTAATTTGTGGGGTGCAGAAACTACACAAAATGGTTTGAATATTAAGGCTGTCATCCCATCAGACTAATTTTTTTTTCTTTATGAGTCAGAGTCTACTATGTAGCCCTGGGTGGCCAGGAACTCACAGAGATCTCACTGTTATCTGCCTTTCCCTGCCCCATGAGGCCTGGAATTAAACACCTGTTCCTCTATACCAGGCTGCCATAACATTTGGACACCTTCAACCAGAGGCTTTACTTGATTTTGGTGGAAGTGATTTTATCTAATAGAAATCCAGGTAGAATCATAGTAAATCACATCTAGAAACAGCAGAAGGGTTGAAAAAAGATTTTTTAGAAAACCTTGCATTTCTATGGTCAGAGAGGCAAGCACAGGTCATTCTCCATGTAAAAAGAGTAATTCTGCAGACATAAGCTGTGGAGAATGTCTCCCCACCACAGGACTCAGTAGGAAGTGGGTTATGTGCCCACATGGCTAGCTGACTTTTTGAATCAGTGTCTGCTCTTTGATTGCTATTTCTCCTTATTATTGGTGTTTTTAATAAAAATTTTTAATTTTATATATCTGAATGTATTTTCTACATGTATGTATATGTACCTGTGTCATGTGGTGTACTTGGAGTCCAGAAGAAGGCACTGGATCCTCTGGTACCAGAGTTATACACCATTGTTAGCCACCATGTGGGTGCTGGGAATTGAACCTAGTTCCTCTGCAAGAGCAGTCAGTGTTCCTAACCACTGAGCCATCTCTCCAGCCCCTCCTGTTTGTTTTTTAATAGAATCCTTTTGGGGGCAGGTACATATGGAGGCCAGGCACATTGGATCCCTTTGAAGCTGTATTGTAGGCAGTTCTGAACTGCCTATAATATGCTCTTAACCACTGAGCCATCTCTAGACCCTGTTTGAACCTGTCTTACCCAGGTCAGTGAAGAATTATAGATACGCATCTTTATTTTGCAGGTGTTCAGATAAACCAACATCTTTACCTTGTTGTGATATGGAGAAAGAGATCCAAAACTTAGAGCCAAAATCACAGAGGGTCTTAGAGATTATTATATTTTGCCTAGAATTGACATGAAGTCTGTGGTAAGGGGACTATGGAGCTAGTTAAAGGTAGTCAGCACTATTCTACACACACACACACACAGGAGATGGTGTCACTGTTCACCCCATGAATCTGGATCAGCCTTGTGGGTTTGCTTGATCAAGAACACAGCAGAAATGGTATACGGAGCTTATGAGGCTAGTTCTTAGGAAGCTCTAGACCTAGTCTTTAGCTCCTGCTGCTTTGCTGTGAGAACTTCAAATCATATGGAGAGGCCTTATGGAGGCTCCATGGTATCAGAGAGCCTGAGCCTTCAGCAGTGAACACCAGTCCCAGCCACATCCTGTCAGGCCCTCAATCCAGATGACTGAAGACCCAGCCCACATCTGAAACCCTGTGAGGAACCTGAAGTGCAAAGCATTTAGCTAAGCTGAGTCAGCCTATGGAATGGTGAGTGATGATAACTCTGATAAGTCTGAACTGCAGGAGTGTTCATTGCATAGTTGTGGCTAACTGACATACTGTGACCTAGTAGGAAAGACAAATGTGTAAAAAAAAAAAAAGAAAAGAAATTTTCCAAGACAACTCATACCATTATCCCGAAAGAAAAGACATGGAAAATACATCTGCATAATGTGTCTAGAAAGGAAATGTGAAAAATCAACAATGAAAAATAACACAATCAAAATCAGAACAGCAAAATCCCAGTATGGGAGGACTGATTTTAAAATATCAACCTGAAGCCAGGCATGGTGGCACACGCCTTTAATCCTAGCACTTGGGAGGCAGACGCAGGTGGATCTTTGTATGTTCAAGGCCAGCCTGGTCTACAGAGTGAGTTCCAGGACAGCTGGGGCTACAGGGAAACCCTGTCTGGAAAAGACAGAGAAAAAAATCAACCTGTAGGGGCTGGAGAGTTGGCCTATTTGTTAAGAGCGCTGACTGCTCTTGCAGAGGACCGGGTTCAATCCTCAGCACCCACATGGTGGCTGAGAACTGTCTTTAACTCCAGTTCCAGGGGAATCTGACACCCTCTTCTGACCGCCACAGCATTGCATGACACAGGTGTTCCAACCTACATGCAGACAGTACACTCATACACATAAAATTAACAAAATTTAGTCTGGGTGTGGTGGCGCATGCCTTTAAACCTAGCACTTGGGTGGCAGAGGCAGGCGGATCTTTGTGAGTTCAAGACCAGCCTGGTCTACAGAGTGAGTTCCAGGACAGCTTGGCAGCTGGGGCTACAGGGAGACCCTGTCTCGAAGAAGACCAATAATAATAATAATAATAATAATAATAATAATAATAAAATTTAAATTTTTTAATTGAAAAATAAAAAATTATTCTATTTTTTTATGTGTATGAGTGTACTGTCTGCATGTAGGTTGGTGTTACCGTGTCATGCAATGCCGCGGAGATCAGAAGAGGGCGTCAGATTCCCCTGGAATTGGAGTTAAAGACAGTTCTTAGCTGCCATGTGGGTGCTGGGAATCGAATCCGGGTCCTCTGCAAGAGGAGTTGGCACTCTTAACTGCTGAACCATCTCTCCAGCCCCCAAAAATAAAAATTAAAAATCAGTAAAGCAACAAAAGAAAACCACACAAGGATAGTTGCAATTGTCAGAAAACACAGTACAGAAAGACTAAAGGGCCCATCTCCAAGATGGATCTGAAGGCAAAGGACCCACCTCCAAGATGGATCAGAGAGTAGAGAGTAAAGGACAGATCAAAAGGACCTGCTTGCAGGAGGGATCAGAAAATAATGGACCCAGTACCAGAGTGGATCAGAGAGAGGGGAAAAAAAAGTACAAATTTTAAAAACTATGCAGTAGATTCTGGAAACAGGCATACTTGTTACAGTAAGCTCTGGCATATAAGTTAACACAGTCTATAATTTATAATATAGTAATGTCTACCAAGCTTTAAAGAGAATAATTTTCCTCTTTGAAGTGGCTTACCATTGTTTTATCTAGTTTTCTTTTTTTCTTTTTTTTACTCTTTTGACTTTACAGCCATAACCCATTGGGCTGGTTCTAATTTAAGGACAGATTTGCTGTCTCAGCTGGTGTTTCTTTCATACTATTATTTTGTATTACATCAGATTCCAGTCTGGGGAAGCAAATAGATAGTGACATTGCAGAAGAAATCGCAGAGCAGTACAGTATGATTTTGAATTTTTTTAATGTTTATTTTATGTGTATGAGTGTCCTGCCTGCATGTTTTTATTTTTTTACTTCTTTATTATTTTTTTTCATTTTTTAACAATAAATAATAATTTATGAGTATAAGCATCCTTCATGTAAAACCAATTTGCAAGCAATTGTGTCCAAACCCACACAGCCCAAGGGTCCCACCATCCAGCTGGGGGGGCGTGTATGTACAATCAAGTTGATAAAATACGTGTCCAGTCTATATTGCTGTAGTTTCACCATTTACCCCAATCGCAGCCCTTACATTCTACCATGCCCCCTCTTCTGCAGATTGTTCCCTAGGCTTAGAAAAGGGGCACAGGTGGATGAGAAGCAAAATAGTCTACTTTCTCTGGAGCTGTCGTTTTGGACTCTGGTCAATTCTGGCTGTTTCCTTTCATAGGCTGATAGTTTGTCCAGGAATTACCTTTCAATCCTACTGATTTAACACAAGCAATTAGATATATAGGTATTTAAACACTACTAATTGTTATGGTAGGTTACTTTGGTTGAGACACAGATGTTTGGGGTGGTATGTTATTCCATGAATTATGTTTTTACTGTAAAATATGACAGGGTCTTACTGTGGCTTATAACATCTCCGAACCATTAGAGTTTGTAAGCTTGTGGCATCAGCCGTGGGTTATTCTTCTAAGGAGAGAGCTACTGCCTGCATGTTTTTAAATACACCTATGGCATGCAAAGTCTGTGGAGACCTGAAGAGGCTGTGGATCCCCTGGAAATGCAGTTACTGATAGTTGTTAGCTGCCATGTGGGTGCTGGGAATCAAACCCAGGGTCTTGGGAAAAACTGCAATGTTCTTCACTGCTGAGCCATCTCTCCAGCCCCCAATTTTGATTTTTTAACTAACAAGACAACCATTTACCTATGTTCCAAATACTGCTAGTGTCAGGGATAAAGAGGCCAGCCTTGTGAGAAGAAAGAAGTTTTCTAGGTTTTGTGGACAAAACCAGACCTCATTCCCTATGTCACCATCAGACAGGGAAGTGGAACTGCAGGAGGAACCAGATTATAATAGTGCTCATCTGCGTTCCCTGGCAAAATGCAAATCTGCTTTGCTTTGGTTTGATTTTTAGCCAGGTCTCAGGTCTCCTGTAGTTCAGGCTGGTTTCAAATTCTCTGTAGTCAAGAACGACCTTGAACTTCTGATCCTGCAGAATGAGTGCAGGTGTTACAGGTGTAGCTACCACATCTTCTTTGTATAGTGCTGGGAACTGAGTGGAGGGGTTTGTGCATGATAGGCAAGCACCCTCTCAGCTGAGCTTCATCACTGCACACAAGTACTCTACAGTATTTATAAAGCCTACTAACTGCACTGTGGGACATCGTAAAGACTTATTTAGACAGGCAGCATGCCTTTTAAGGTTAATTGTCTTAGTTTCAAGTTTCTCTCATTCTTAAATTTAATTTTTTAATTTTTCTGTGTTTGAGTGTTATTCATGCAAGTATGTAAGTGCACCTATGCCATGCATTGCATATGGAAGAGAGAAGAGGTTGTCAGACCTCTAGAACATGTGGGTTCTGGGATTCCAAGGCAGAGTTTCTGCAGAAACATCCAGTGGTTTTAAGCACTGAGCTGTCTCTGCAACCTTCTATTTTTCTTTTTGACAGAGTATCCCTGTAGCCCCGCCTTGCCTATGTATGTAGCCCTAGCTGGCCTTGACCTAATAGACATCTAACAGCCTCGACCTCCCAAGTATTGGGATTAAAGGCATGCACTACCATGCCTGCCTCTTTTTAAAGTTTTTAAGGCTTTTTATTTTAGGTATGTGGATGTTTTACCCACACGTATATGTACAGCATGTGAATGCCTGCAAGCTCTGAGGTCAGAAGAGAGCTTCAAATCCCCTGGAACTGGAGGCACAGATACTTGTGAGCCACCACGTAGTTGCCATCTGAACCCAGGTCCTCTGCAAGAGCAGCAACTGCTCTAAACCAGTGATCCATCTCTCTAGACCAGGGATTTGGGGTTTTGTATTCTTTGCTGTTATTTCATAAAATTGGGCAAAGGCTCTTTCTCCAAAGTTTTAAAAAACCCTTTAATTTCTGTTGCTATAACAAAATGCCTGTAAGCAGGTAATGTATGAAGAATGGAGGTTTAACCCTGGCATGGTGGCACACACCTTTAATCCCAGCACTCGGGAGGTAGAGGTGGGTGGATCTCTGTGAGTTCAAGGCCAGCCTGGTCTACAGAGCGAGCTCCAGGACAGCTGGTACTAAAAGGGAGACCCTGCCTCAAAATTACCCAAAATAAATAAATAAATAAATAAATAAATAAATAAATAAATAAAAAATAAAAGAAAAAGGAAAAAAAAAACTAAAAAAGAAAAAAAAATTGAGGTTTATTTGGCTCAGGTTCTGGAGCCTTGGAGGTGGAAGAGCATGGCATTAGCATTTGGGGAGGACCTTTTAGCTCAGTCTGCAGGGCAGAGGGCATCACAGTGGTGAGGCAGAACCCATGTTGCAGGCACTATGTGTCTCTCTTCCTCTCCCTGTAAAGGCCGCATCTATCCACGTTGCCTCCCACACACTCCACCTCCAGATACCATTAACACGCAACTAGGAATTGTTTCCATTACATGGACTTTGGGGTACACGTTTAAATCATGAACTCTCAAATGTAGCTTCACAGTTCTCTAATACCAAATGTGCCCCTCAGCCCCTGCTAATGTAAGGTCACCATATGCCCTTGACCCAAAGGTGTCAGATCAGGCTGCAATATTGGAATTGTATTTAACCCACTACTTCTCTAAGTTGTCACTTCTAAGGGATGTTTCTGCAGGAACAGTTTCCACATTGGTCCTTAGAAAAGAGTATTGCATGTGAAATCAGAGGAAGCAAAACATGAACAAAATAATAAAATTCCATAGGAGTATTTGCTTTCTTCCCAGGAGAATGGAGAATCACAGTAATGTTGCATGGACTGAATAGCAGATCTCCACAACTGCTCAGGGTGGAAGCCACAGGGCATAAGCACATTTCAGCGACAGGGTGTGTGTGTGTGTGTGTGTGTGTCTGTGTGTGTGTCTGTGTGTCTGTGTCTGTGTGTGTGGTATATGTGTACATGTGTGTGATATATATATGTGTGGTATATGTGTGTGGCATATGTGTTAATGTGTGTGGTATATGTGTGTGGTATATGTGTACATGTGTGTTATATATGTGTGTGTCTGTGTAGGAGCAGAATGCAGATGACAGAGGTGGCTGTTGGGTCCTGCTCTGTGTCTCTCTCCATCTTACTCCCTTGAGACTGGTCCCTCACTGAACCTGGAGCTAGGGTTGTTGGCCACCAAGTCCCAGTGATCCTCCTGTCTCTGCCCAGCACCGCACTAGTGTTACAGATACACACAGCCATAATCAGCTCTGTACCTGAGGGCTGGGTATTTGAACTCTGATCCTCATGCTAGTGCAGCAAGTACTCTTATCCAAATGTGAGCCATTTACCAGCTCATCTCACAGATTTCCAATGTGAAATACAAGAAACATGGGACAGGGCCATGAGCAACAAATTTCAACCTTTCTAGTCCTCAGATAAAGGCTTGTTCATGGAAGGGGGCAAATAATCTTGTGCCCATTAGCCCTGGCACATTTTACAAAGATCTTTGCAGGGCTAAAGATATGAATCAGGATAGAGGACTTGCCCACCACATGCAGAGCCTGGATTGGAACCCTAGTACCTCTACACAAATACATAAATATTTTTAAATTTTTATTTATTTTTTATGTGTATGAATGTACTGTCTGCATGTAGGTCTGTGCACCCGTGTCATGCAAAGCCAAAGAGGTCAGAAGATGGCATCAGATTCCCCTGGAACTTGAGCCAAAGATGGTTCTCAGCTGCCATGTGGGTGCTGGAGATCGAACCCAGGATCTCTGCAAGAGCAGTTGGCACTCTCCACCGCTAGGCCATCTCTCCATCCCCATAAATATTTTTTATTGTTTGATGTTTGTGTTCTAATCCAGGTCCTTATGTGGTAGGATTCAAATTAAGTTCAAACTAGGGAGTGCTGGTCAAAGTCACAGGAATACTACAAGGCTGAAAGGGCCGAGCTGCATGAAGCTGGCTGTAATTTTAGGCTGTAATTTTTGTGGCTCCTTCTAGAGGAGACACAAAACTACTGCATTGAGAGAAACATGGACTGATTCATGTGGGCAGTTACCCTCTCCCTCTACCAACGTCCTGCCAAATCCTCACCTACAGGGGCCATGTCTTAGTCTTTTACCCTGATGGGAACAGGAGTATACCAAATCCTCAAAAATATATTCAGATGAGATTGTTTTCCTTTCCTGTAAACCAGTCCTGATTTTAAGGAATCCTGGGAAGACAAACACGGCAGCAGGTGGTGGGATTCTCTCCAGCAGATAGCATTGTTTCTTGATGAGCTGGGATTCATAGCTTTGTCAATCTGACCCAATCTTGAATCACCTGTGAGAGTCTCAATAAAAGATTCCCTAGATGAGGTTGGGATGTGGGTATGCCTGTGTGAGATTGTCTTGATTTTCTTAATTGAGGTGGGAAGACTCTCCCACTGTAGGCGGCTCTATTCCTAGGTGCAGGATTCTAGAGCATGTAAGACTGGAGAAATGGAGCTGAGCCCGAGCAGACATGCAGTCATTGCTTTCTGTTCCTGATTATGAATCTGACATGATCAACTCTCTCAAGCTCCTGTCACTATGAGCCTAGTGGCCTTTGTCAGGGCAGTGTATCACAGCCAGCAGAGAAGAAGCTAAGGGATAGATAGATGAAAATCACAGTATTTAGCCTGAAGATGTGGCACAGCAGTTAAGAGCACTTTCTGTAACTAGGAAGATTATTTAAGATCCAGGCACCCATGTAAGATGCCAGGCTTTCTCCACAAAAGCCTTAAACCTGAGCACTGAGGGTAGAGATAGGATGATTGCTTGATGGCATGGAATGGCCGAGAAGATGGGCCTGTAGGAAAAAAGAAAGCCTGTGGAGTTTCGCGAATTCACCCCTGCCCATCCAAGCAAGTAAGGCTAGCTTCGGTGTACTAACATGATAATTAGGGACTATGCTGGAAGGGAAAGGATTGGATTAATTAGGAACTTGTAAATTAAGCCTCCTAAAAAGACCAGTTGGGAAGAGACATATGCCCAAGTGGGGAAGCCAGCACAGCTTATAAACCTTTGTGAGCCTGCAATAAAGTGAGTCTTTGAGCTGTAACACCTTGACTCGACTCCCTGCCATGGTTGCTTTCGGTTCGGCAGCGCACTTACCCTCCCCAGCCCCACTCCGTCGCAGGCCGACAGAGTGAAGATTTTTGGCGGCGAGGAAGCTGGAGAAGGTGGTCTTTGCCAACCACCTCTCTATGACCCCCGCATCTGGCACCCCAATGTGGGGCTCGAAGACCCCCCTCGAGACCCTAACGGCTAGTAATATGGCTGGGGCCAATTGGTCTTTCGGGTGAGTCCCTGCGATGGGAAACGCAACAGGAAAAGATAAGGACCCAGCGCTTAAAGCACTGAGATTGATGTTAAAATCCAGGGGGTTAGAACTGACCAATGCGGTCACGGAGCCTGCCTGGGACCACGTCCTCTTTCTGGCCCCCTGGGTAAGAGGGGCCAACCTTTTCTCCTGGGAAGTTTGGGGGGCGAATAGAAAAGCTATCAAGAGAAAGAGAAAGGATTCTCGGAGCAGGACCCCCTTTGGGCTTTTACCCCATGATTGTGGCGCTTAAAGCCACTTTTCACCCCGACTCCCTCCCACCTCCTGGGGGTGGAATTTCAGCTTCGGAAGAGGTTGAGAGATCCCCTGGTCTCAGGGAAGAGAATATAGCCTGGGACGCCCCTGAGTGTCCAGACTCCACGGGCCCCATCCCTTCCCCCTACTTGGCTTCGAGGCAGGAGGCCAGAGAGACAGAACAATGCTTCTCTGAGGAACTCTCCCCACCACCGGCTTACACCGAGGTGCGAAAAGGGGGGGTCACTCCTAAATTAGTTATGCTGCAAATTGAGCTTGTAAATTATAGGCTTGGTGGTGGTCATGTAGCTGTTTGTAGATCCAATGTTTGTTCTGTGCCCCTCTCCTGCTCTGGAAACAGCGGATGGCTGGTGGGGGAAGGGCTGGCCTTCTAAGGCAAAAGCCTATGCCCGGGGCAGTGTTCTTTGGTAAGTGCAGCCTCGATTCCAATCCTCTCGGAGACAGAACTGTGGACCTCCACCCTACAAGTTGTATCAGCATGTTTAACTCAAAAAGTCTAGAAGAATTACAGCCTTGAATTCTAACAAAAACAAACTTGGTCCGATAAATTTTCTTTTTTTAAGAAATGTTGGTAAAAGTCTCTTTAACAAAGTAAATTGAATTTTTGGTTTATTTAAAACAAGAAAATTCTTTGATAGACTGTTACGCCTTCTTTTAAGGCCATCTTCAAGCTGTGTGTATGTGTGAGTGAATGTGGTTCCTGCTTCTAATTCATGATAGATCCTACTAGGTTTAAATCTGTTTAGCTAACTATAACATAGAAAATGTTTAGCTTTATACCCCTTACTGTTAAAAATTTTAAAATGGGTTATAGTATGGCATACTAGATTCCAGTTATGATATGGTGGTGTTAATGTATTATAAGTAATTGTTAGTTAATAGTTATAGTTATTGTATTAAATATAATTATTGATAATAATTGATAAAAATTCAGTCTCAAAGTAAATTGTTCATTGTTTGGCTGCTATTTTTGACCATTGTTGTATATAATTACTGTTGTGATAATTAACAATAATTAATAATGGTTATAAATATGGTTAAACTGTTGATTATGGATAATTATTTTTCTCAAAGTCCTTAATAGCAAGACAGATTGATCATTTCAAGACTACAAACAAACTTTGGCCTGTTTACTTATTGGGAATCCTCATATCTTTAGCATTTGTAAATAATATAGGGTCAGTTAGGATTAGCAAAAAGGACCAGCTTAAGGAAATAATTGACCAAAAGGGACAGGATAGGAGAAGAATAGTAAACTTTAGTATAGTCATTAAAGGCAAGTGTTTGCAAATGGGCCTAAGGAGGCATATGGATTCAGCTGTTTATGAGGTTACTAGGACATTTTTCTAATTATGTACAAATATAACCCCTATAACAGATTATAAAAAAATTTCATGTTTTTCATTGGACATAAATGATATGGCTTTCTTCTCTTACGAGTTCAACCTAACAAATATTATGATATGCTATATGTATGTGCACGCACAAATGTGTGTATGTGAGAGTGTACTTTTGATTTCTAAGTATATTATGTAACAAACATGATAATATAAGAACATTGCCCCTAAGTTAGAAGCTGGCCCTTCCATCTCAAGATGCAATTTATATTAAACAGCCAAAACATGGTTTGATTTCAACAAAGGTTATTGGTTATCTATCAAAAAATTTGGAATAATGAACCTACACTGGTTACACTCTTTAAACATCTAAAACAAAGAATGTAACATCTAAATTTATTGTCTCTTAGTCTCTTAAATGCTTCACAACAGGTGAGAGTTGTTTATAGAAATCAGCTCAGAGCTGACTGTTTAAAGATACATCTCAGTCCCTAAGCCAATTTTTTAATAGATGGAATATCAAACACATCACCCACCACCCCGGTATTCCTTAGAACCCACAAGGACAAGCGATCATTGAAATAACTCACCAGACTTTAAAACAACAAATACAAAACAAAAAGGAGGAGATGATGTAAAGCCGCAGTCCTCACCTGCAGCTGGCGGGGCATTATTAACGTAATATTTTTAAATTTTAGCCAAAAATGTACATTATAATGATTTTTCAAAAACACTGGGGGACAGTTAAACCCCAAGACAAAACCATCAATACAGGTCCGGTGGAGAGATCCCCTAACCCAGCAATGGCGAGGGCCAGACCCGCTTATAACTACAGGCCGAAGATTCGGCTGTATTATGCCAACAGACTCAAATACACCTATTTGGGTCCCGGCAAGGAACATCAAATATGACCTCCTGGAAACTTCTTAACCCCAACCTAAGGATGAACTCCTTAAGGTAAATCCCCTTGTTCTTACAGAAATGAATCTGATGCTCCTGGCCATCGGAATTCTCCTCGCACCATCATCTGGTCAGTGGTGAACGTCGCCAAGGAAATGTCGTCAAGGCTGTACTCTCCAAACCGATTTCTGCTTGTTAGCAGACGGTTACTTCAATGGACAATGGGAACAGTGCCGAAGGGAGGTGGATAGACTAAATGCTAAAAAGTGGGAATGTTATGTATGCCCCGGACTAATCCCTTGTGTGCCAACCTAGAAGCTGTAAAGACTCGTGTGCATTATACCACCCAGCAGGAGGCCTTTCAGTTCCTAGACATAAAAAAGAGAACCGCCCTTGCCCTGATGGGCATAATAGGAGTGGGAATCGCAAGCGCAGCTACTAGAGGAACAGCTCTCAGACAGATAAAAAAGGTAGAAATAACTCTGAGACACATAAAGGCATCATTGGATTCTTTAGCAGAGATGGTCCTTCAGTATAGAAGGGGGCTTGATCTCCTTGCACTAGAACAGGGAGGGATATGCCAGGCTTTAGGGGAAGAATGCTGCTTTTATGCAGACCACTCCAGTGTAATTGCAAAGAATCTAGACAACCTTAGGAACAGCCTTAAAAGAAGAAAGACCTCTTATTCTTTTGCTTTTGTTCATGGTAGGCCCTTGCTTGCTCAACTGGGTTATAAGGTTCGCTAGAAAACAGGCAGAAGAAGTCCAATTAACGGCCTTACAGGCAAAGTATAAGCCCATCCCCCTCGTCAATACCTACAAAAGGCAGCATCAGACTCCAAAGACGGGTAAGGGCTTTTTTGGGTTGGCCAACCTAAGACAGGGGGATAGCCAAAGCTGCTATCTACTCAAAGACGGGTAAGAGCTGAGCCCAGTAAAAGCACCAACCTAAGACAGGAGCTATGCCAAATAAAACAAAAAGGGGGAAATGACGGCATGGAATGGCCGAGAAGATGGGCCTGTAGGAAAAAAGAAAGCCTGTGGAGTTTCACGAACTCACCCCTGCCCATCCGAGCAAGGAAGGCTAGCTTCCGTGTACTAACATGATAATTAGGGACTATGCTAGGAAGGGAAGGGATTGGATTAATTAGGAACTTGTAAATTAAGCCTCCTAAAAAGACCAGTTGGGAAGAGACATATGCCCAAGTGGGGAAGCCAGCACAGCTTATAAACCTTTGTGAGCCTGCAATAAAGTGAGTCTTTGAGCTGTAACACCTTGACTCGACTCCCTGGCGTGGTTGCTTTTGGTTCAGCAGCGCACTTACCCTCCCCAGCCCCACTCCGTCACGGGCCGACAGAGTGAAGATTTTTGGCGGTGAGGAAGCTGGAGAAGGTGGTCTTTGCCAACCACCTCTCTACGACACCTGCAATTGCTGGGGCCTGCTGGCTTCCAAGATAGATGAGATGAGAACCCCAGTCCAAGAAGAGACCCTGCTTCAGAGGGAGAAGCAGAGGGTGAAGGAGAGGGGCACCTGATGCCCTCTTCTGGTCTCTGTGTATGTGCATGACCGTGGGCACCTGGGATACTCACATGCACCCGCACGCACACTCACACAAATCAGATCCCCTGGAACTGAAGATACAGATGGCTGTTAGCTGCCATGTGGGTTCTGGGAATCAAACCTGCCTCCCCTACAAGAGTAGTCAGTGTTTATACTGCTGAGCAATCTCTGCAACCCCTTCATCACAACCTTATAAAAGAAAAGAAAATGAATGATTTCTGTGGTGGTTTGAATGAGACTGTCCCCTATAGACTTCAAGTATTCAGATATTTTGTCCCCAGTTGGTGGCATGGTTTGCAGAGATCTTAGAAGGTGTGGCCATGCTAGAGGTAGTATGTCACTGGGGGAAAGCTTAGAGAGTTTGACAAGCCTTTCTAGTCTCCAGAGGCTCTCTCTCAGCTTCGTGTGCTCATTGGAAGATGTGAACCCCCACTTTCTGTACCAGCCCTGGCCACCATGCAACTATTTTTGTGGAAGTCTCCTTGTGCCAGGAGCTAGAATTAAGCATAATATGGAGACATAGTGCTTGGGGCTTGGGTATGTAAGCAGGCAAGTACAAGAGTGTGCTACCTAGGTTTTCATACCTATAACAAAATATCTGTGAAAATCAGTGTATGAAGAAAACGTTTTATTCGGGCTCACAGTTTTGGAGTCTCCAGTTGATGATCATTTCACTCCATAGCTTCACATCTGTAGTGAAGCAACACGTCCTCACAGAACAATTATCCTCATCCCACACAAGGAGAGGGCTCAGTGCCCACAGCCCCTTCCAAAGCATGCTCAATGACTAGAAGACTTGTCCTTAAGACCTGTTTCTTGAAGGCTTACATTTTAGCTCATCTAGTCTTACCTAGTCTCATGAGGGAGTTCCAGGTTTGTTCCACTAAGACAGTAAACCACTTCTAAGGGAAAAGACACTTTCAGGACTTTGGACAGGACACAAGAAATAACATGACACAGAAATAACTCATCACTTAAAAAATGTATGTATAAATAAATAATAAAAATTAAAAATTAAAAAAACAAAAAAACAAAAATAAATAATAAAAATAAAAATAAATTTTAAAAAAGAATGCAGGCTGGTGCACCGCAGAGTTACATGCACAGCCATGTTTATTTCAGCTCTCTTCACAATAGCAAGGAGCTGGAACCAACCCAAATGCCCCTCAACTGATGAGTGCATAGAGAAAATGTGGTACATATACACAATGGAGTTCTATGCAGCAGTAAAGAAGGATGACATCATGAGCTTTGCAGGAAAATGGCTGGAGCTAGAAGATATCATGCTGAGTGAAGTAACACAGTCCCAGAAAAACAAACAACAAATGCTATCCCTCATCTGTGGATGCTACTGCCAATTACCTAGTTGTAAGTATTTCTTGTGCATGGCCCCTTGAGCTTTTGTCCAAGTAGTTGGGAGTGATGCATATTGGAAACAAAAACAACAACAGAAAGGACTGCATCAAAGAACTGACTAAATGGTGAACTTCTGCTCAAAATAGTCAACTTCCACATGGAGAATTTTGAGAAAGACTGAGAAAGAGATGAAAGGCATGTTTGGCAGAATGCATGAGCTCTGCTTGGGGTG
>VZQC01012951.1:3638358-3672430 GCA_009823505.1 Rhizomys pruinosus
TTTTTTAATTTTTATTTATTTCGGTATGTGTATCAATGTACTGTCTGCATGCAGGTTTGTGCACCCGTGTCGTGCAATGCCGCGGAGGTCAGAAGAGGGTCTCGGATTCCCCTGGAACTGGAGTTCTCCTGGAACTGGAGTTTCAGACGGCTCTCGGCCGCCATGTGGGTGCTGGGGATCGAACCCGGGTCCTCTGCAAGAGCGGTCGGCGCTCTTAACCGCTAGGCCATCTCTCCAGCCCAATTATATTATTATTTTTATTATTATTATTATTATTATTTTAGTGTCTCTCTCTCTCTTTTTTTTCGTTTTGGTCATTTGGAGACAATGTCCCCCTCTGGCTCCAGCTGTCTTGGAACTCACTATGTAGCACAGGCTGGCCTTGAACTCACACACTGACTCTGGCTCCCCAGTGCTAGGAATAAGGGCATGTGCCACCACACACAGCCCTCTTTTACTCTTTTTGAGACAAGGTCTCCCTGTATGCCTGCTGTACTGGTACTTGCGACTTAGAGCAGGCTGGCCTTGAACTCACAGAGATCCACCTGCCTCTGCCTCCCAAGTGCTGGGATTAAAGTTGTGCACCACCATATCCAGCCAACAATCTATTTTTTTAGATAATTAATTTATAATTTGTATTTTATGTGTATAAGTGTACTGCCTGATGTAGTTGGTGCCACCGTGTCCTGCAGTGCTCTTGGAGGTCAGAAGAGGACACTGGATCCCCTGGAACTGGAGTTTCAGATGGTCGTTAGCCACAACCTGGGTGCTGGGAATGAAAGCCAGGTCCTCTTCAAGAACAGCTTGTACTCTTAACAGCTAAGGCATCTTTCCAGCCCTTAGAACACATTTTTGGCTATTATTTTGGCTCATCACTTTGGGCAACCTGGACCTAATGCACACCTATAGACTGCATGCTGCCCAAGATAGATATCAACTTCAGAAAATCTGCAGCTTTCCTGAGTTCCCACAATAGATGCAGAAACCTACTGGCTGTTGATGCAGTGGTTAAATGCAGCTTTTGTCTGATCCCTATGCTACAGAGTGAGTCCAACACGAGACTGAACAATTCAATGAGATGCTATCTCAAAAAGAGAACTGGAAACACTGCACAGTGGGAGTGCTTCCCTGGCAATGTGCATGGCCATGGGTTCAATCTTATAAAAGGAAAAAATATTGACTTTCTTTACAACTTAAATCCTATACTTAAATACATATTCCAAGAACAACAACAACAAATCCCCATAGCAGAGTGGTATCTTTGAGTTAATTCTTGTCAGCACCTCAGATCTGTCACCCAGCCTCACTTTCCTGGGTTGAAAGTTGGTCCTCAACAACTTGGCTAAATTCAGTGAGAAGGGATGCCGAAGTCAGCTGCAGGTCACTGGGAAGTGTAGTCCCTTAGAGGAGCCAAAGGACAGCCGCACTGGCAGGAGGTTTACTATCTTTATTAACAGGGTTTTAAGAAGAAGGGGAGTGAGTCCAATGCAAGCGTGGCTAGTCGCCAGATAAATAAATAGGCTGCCCAGAAAACGGCCTGTTGGAAGACAGTGGGACTTGAAGCAGTGAGCGCGCTGCTGGTGGCTGGGGCACGCTGGGAGGTGTAGTCCCCGCCTGGAGGCCTCTGGGTAGTGTAGTCTCTCACCTGCCTAGGGTGATAATTCCTGGTTTGTGGCGGGAGCTACCTCGCTTTCTTTGGTGGTGCTGGTGAGTGTCGCTGCCAGGGGCCCTGTCCTGCAGGGAAACAAAGGTTCTGCAGGGCTGGTTCAGGGACAGCTGGGCACCTTGGGGATGGGGTGGGAATGTGGGCGCCTAGGGGACACGTTGGCATGGCTGTCGCCCTGTCTTCTGGATGTCTTATTTTGGAGGGTGTGGAATAATGTGAGTCTCAGCTCTGAAGCTGGAAAGTACTTGGGTGAGGACTTCTGCTCTTCTGTGCCAAGTTCTTATGTGTAGGGACAGGTTTGGTGATGGGTGAAATCCCAGTGTAGGTAAAGGAGACCTCAAGCTGAAGTCCCCATCCCCGTGAGGACTTTTAGGGTGTGATAATTACTAGGTGAGAGGTGGGACTGTGCTAAGGGCCATGTATCCTCGGAGTTTTGCTGGTTTGGGGTCCTATCACCTCTTGGCCTTGCTTGGGACAAGGGGCTGTCTGTCTGACCTAGCAAAACAAGCTCAGGTTTCATTAGGGGTGAGGTGGCCTTGTTGTCCAGGTCTTAGTTTATTCTCTCCTGAGTTAGGGCTTTGCAAATGAGGCTGTCAAGCTGGCACACAGTGATCAGGTTTTTCAGTGGTCAATGACTTCTACAAGAATCCTAGGATTGCCGGGCGTGGTGGTGCACGCCTTTAATCCTAGCACTTGGGAGGCAGAGGCAGGCGGAGCTTTGTGAGTTCAAGGCCAGCCTGGTCTACAGAGTGAGTTCCAGGACAGCTGAGGCTACAGGGAGACCCTGTCTCAAAATGACCAAAAAAANACACAAAATAAAACAAAACAAACAAAAAAATCCATTTTCAGTCACAGGTAATATTGTGTATAGACATTTCTTAGACTTCATCTAGCGGATACACCAGTTTAGTCTTTATATGGTGTATACGTCCTGCGATGGATGATGAGTCCACCCCTAGAGGAGGGAAAGGCTGAGCAGTGGTTTGACAAGTGGATTGTGCCCTTCAAACCTTTCTCTCCATCATGCCTGAACCATGACCAAGCCACAGCAAGTGGGTTAACTGCCAAATGAAAAACAAGCGGCAAGGGCAGTGGAGGGGCTAACCTGATAACAGCACAAACACCCACAGACTCTTTTCGTAACGATACACCCGTGACTAAACCGAGCTTCCTTTTCTTTTTTCCTTTTTTTTCCAAAAATTGTAAATTTTTATTGAATTATTTATTTATTTTTGTTCTGTTTTCTTAATGACCCAAACAGCTCAAAAGAAATCGGAGGTGGTATAGTTCTTAGGACCTAAAAAATGTATCAAAGGGGAAGCCTACACAGAAGTGCTGGAACTCTGATATATGGTATGACAGCTCTACCCTAAGAGATTGGGGCCCGTCCAAGAGCAACATTTTACCAGAAGCAGCTGTCCTCCTTGTCTTGCAAATGGAGGGGCCCAGGCCTTTAATCCTAGCATTTTGGGAGGCAGAGGTAGGCGGTTTTTTGTGAGTTCCAGGCCAGCTGCCTACAGGCGGTGCCAGGGATAACAGCGCTTTTCAAACCACAACACACACAACCACACACACACACACACACACACCGACACCACACACACCAAAAATTAATATTAATAAAATAAAGATTAAGAAACAAAGAAAAGGAGAAAAGGAAGGAAAGAAGAAAAAAGAAAGAAGAAAAGGAAGAAAGAAAGGAAAGAAGAGATAAGAAAGAAAGAGAAAGAAAGAGAAAAGAAAGGAAAGAGAAAGAAAGGAGAAAAGAGCGAAGCCAGAGCAAGGGCATTGAATGCACTCGCCTGAGCATTAATGCCACCAGTTGATCACTGTGACAGAAAGTCAGGCCATCCTCCTTCCATTTAAGGATTTCCAGGGCAAGCTACAGGGATACCCTGCCTCAAACAAGTAAATGAATGAATGAATGAATGAATGAATGAATGAATGAATGAAAAATAAATAAATCTCTCTACAATGAAATTTTCCAAATAACTCTTGGGAACTTTTGGAAGACACCAGAATAAGCTGCGCGTGATGGTGCGCCACGGCTTTAAACCTAGGCAGAGACCAGCGGATCTTTGTGAGTTCAAGTGCCAGCCTGGTCTACAACGTGAGTTTCCGGACACTGAGATACAGGAGACCCCTGTCTCAAAAAGACCAAATGAATTGATGATAATAATAATACATAAATAATAAAATTAATTAAATTAATTTTGAAAATTTATTTTTTAAAAGGCCCTTACAAATAAAACAAGGAAATACATTTCGTACACATAAAAACCAAAAAGAAAAAAAAAAAGGTGGGGAGAAAATAAAGCATGAGTAAATTAAATTATAAATAAGTAAATAAATAAATAACAGAGTCTAAAAAAAAAAAAAACCTGCCACCGATTAAACACGGATTGTACTTCCGATTCTGATCAATGATTATGTCTTTCTCACGTGTTCATAGATACAATCTCCCTGTACACGTCTTAGAAAACTGAAGATAGGGCAGAAATACACACGAAAAAGGTTTTTATTTTTTAAATTTATTTAAAACTCTGAGTTCTAGCGGGCTGGAGAATGGCCTAGCAGTTAAGGAGCGTGCACTGCTCTTACAGAGGATCCGGGTTAATCCCCAAACACCCACATGGCGGCAAGAGCCATCTGGTTAACTCCAATTCCGCGAGAACTCCAGTTCCAGGGGAATCCGAGACCCTCTTCTAACCCTCCGAGGCATTGCAGGACACGGTGTGCCACCCATAAACCTACATGCAGCAGTACAATTTTCATACACACACAAAAATAAATAAAATTTAAGAAAGAGACAACCGACGGGCGTGGTGGCGCAACGCCTTTACGGTCTGGCACTTCGGGAGGCAGAGGCAGGTGGCATCTCTGTGAGTTCAAGAACAAAAAAAAAAAAAAAAAGTGAGCTCCAGGCCAGCTGGGACTAGAAGGGAGACCCCGTTGTCTCAAAAAGATTAAAAAAAAAAAAAAAAAAAAAAAAAGAGACAACCACCCCCGAAAAAAAGATCATTTTAATAAGCATTATCATCAGAAATGGATTAGTAGGGCCGTGAGAGATAGCCTAGCGGTTAAGAGCACCGACGCTCTTGAAAGAGGACCCCGGGTTCGATCCAAACCAGCACCCCACATGGCGCTAAGAACCGTCTGTAACTCCAATTCCAGGAGAACTCCAGTTTCCAGGGAATTTCTAGACCCCGTTCTGACCTCCGCGGCATTGACACGAACACGAGTTGCACAGACCTGCCACACCAGACAATACATTCATATCACATTGTAACACCATAAAAATAAATAATAAAAAAAAAATTAAAAAAAAAAAAAAAAAAGAAATGGATTAATAAACATAAAAACCAACGCTTAGAGTATCTACACATTTGCGCATGTGTCTGCCTGAAGGCTCTAGGAGAAACTACAGGGCCAACAGGAGACAGCCTCTACAACAGGCTATTTCCACAGTACTTGATATACCTTTGGAATCCCAACTGTTTTGTGGTGAACTGAATTCCAGATTCTGAACCTTACAGAGAAAATACATCATCACTCAGTTCTATTCCCCAAACGAAGGCACAGTGCTTTGTCAGGGATTTTCTACTATTTTTTACTATATTATTATTATTATTATTATTATTATTATTATTAATTTTTTATGTGTATGAGTGCACTGCTGCATATAGGTTGGTGCACCCGTGTCCTGGATTGCGGTGGAAGTCAGAAGAGGGTGTCGGATTCCCCTGGAACTGGAGTTAAAGACGGTTCTTAAGCAGCCATGAGGGTGCTGTGAACCCGGGTCTTCTGCACGAGCAATGGGTGCTCTTAACCTCTGTGTGAGCCATCTCTCCAGCCCCGATTTAAATTTCTCTTACAGGGCTGGAGAGATAGCCTAGCAGTTAAGAGCATCGCTCTTACAGAGGACCCGGGTTCGATCCCCAGCACCCACATGGCGGCTGAGAACCGTCTGAAACTCCAATTCCAGGAGAACTCCAGTTCCAGGGGAATCCGAGACCCTCTTCTGAACTCCGCGGCGTTGCACGACACGGGTGCACAGACTTGCATGCAAACAGTACATTCATACACATACAGAAATAAATAAAATTAATAAAAAAAAAATTTAAAAAAAAAGTAAAAATACCTGAAAGTCCTATGATAGGAGATCGTTCACAGGGCTGGGCTCAAAGGCTTCCTCTGGAATTGATCCTGGAACCTGAGCCCCCCAAACCAAGTGCTCCATTATAGACATTGGAATTTTCTTTTTGAACCCAACTCGAAAAGCTCAGCTGCCTTCATGGAGGAGGTGGACAGGGTGGGTATTTAGACTCCCTGGCAGAAGCAAAGATTGAGTGTGGATATCTCTGTAGACTACTGGAATGCTTGATGGAAATGAGGCAGAGTGGTTTACTCAGGCCAGAGGTGAAGACAGGAGGCAAGGAGTGCAGAGGCCCAAAGTTCAGGGGTCCCCCAGCTCCAGGGGAATCTTGAGGCTGAGCTTGCAAAGTGGCAAGCAGAGGCTGTGCCTTGGCCTGTGAGTAGCCCATGACCAAGCCTCCTGTGGCCCCTGGTGGGTTGCATAGGGGCAGGTTGAGCAGAAGAAAGCCCAGTAGGTGGGAGAAGTCCACATTATCAGTGCAGAGGGCCTCAGAGAGGTTGGCAGGACTCTTGGTGAGCAGTGCTTCATCTAGGAGGGCCGCAGCTGCTGCCGGTTGAGGTGAGGCGGGCTGGGGTTCAGCAGATGAGAGAGACAAGCTTCCAGGAAGTTCCGCCAGAAAACTATCCACCTCCACTTTGGGTAATTTGTGGGGCAAATATGAGGTAGATCCAAGCTGGTATTTTGGAGGGAGCTGAGCTGAAGAGGAGATAGGGGAGGATTCCAGAGGGTAACTCATCCCCATCGGCAGCGGGTTGTGCACCATGGAGTGTGGCATGCCTGTACTGGGCATGGTAGGGATGTGGGCACCATACATGCCCATGGGCAACATGCCAAGGGAAAGCCTTGACCCCCATCACATCCCGAGAAGCCATGCAGAGCACAGGGCTCAGCTCTTCCTTTACACTGACTGTGGAGCTGCAACTAAGTAAGCCTAACATGTCCACCTGCTCTGCCTTGATCTTAAGCAGCTCCTGTGAGTGGCTCTTCTTGATGTGGCCTGTCAGGTGATACTTTCGGCCAAACCTCTGGGCACAGTACTGGCATAGGAAGTCCTTCCGGCCTGTGTGCACCACTAGGTGCCGTCATACATCCTTTCAAGTATAGAATCGGTGGTCGCAGTGATCACAGGGGTGCTTCTTCTCCTTGGCACCTCCTGCTACCCGGCGTGAGTGGGCGTTCAGGTGCTCCAGCAGGGCCTGGGTACTCTCGAAGGTCTGCAGGCACACCTTGCAGCTGAGGTCACCACTGCTGGCAGCATGCATGGCCAAGTGGCGATGGTAACCCTGCTTCGTATTATAATTCTTACCGCACTCAGAGCAGTGGAGGGCCTCTTTGTTGGGGTCATGGGTCTGCAAGTGGTTTCGCAGATGGTCCTTTCAGTGAAACATCTTGTCACAGTACATGCACTGGTGGGGTTTCTGGGCCGAGTGGGTGGCCATGTGCCTATATAGCTTGTACTTGGAAGCAAAAGCCTTGCCACAGTGCAGCTGAGGGCAGCTATAAGGTCTCTGCTCTGGATGGGGGAGGCTGTGAGGCCTTAGCTTCTCCCCGCTTGAGAAGGGTGTCCCTGAGATTTCACATTGGCACTTCACTTGACTCTCCCTCCTGGCCCTGAGGCCTGGGAACTAGTTTCCAGCCAACTTCCTCCTCCTGCTTTGCATCTTGAATCCAGGTAGGGTCGCTGGTGAAAAATGTGGTCATGGCAAGGCTAATGGCAAATGGCCATGTTATTCAGAAAGCCTCCCCTTCAGCTCCACATGGGCTCTTTGCTCTGTCACAGCCTCCAAGGCAGCCTTCAGAAAACAGTCTCTTCACTGCGCTCGGGACCCCGCTCTGCCTGCAGGGCCGTGCTCTGGGCTCCGCCAGGCCTGCTCAGGCCCCGGTAGTGGAGGCTGTTGGGCCATTGTGCAGTGCATTGTCCATTCCTGATGCCTTTAAAGGAAGAGTAGGTGACCTGTCCTGTTGGAGCCTGAGGCTTTTCAGTGGCTTTCCTGAACCTTTGTTTTCTTCCCCTGGGTATGCTGTGAATCCTGGCTGCCTAAAGAGGACTTCCTGCTGGGGAAAGAGAGTTCTGCTGGGCTCCAGACTGCTAAACTTCAGGTGACTGCCATTCAGCTTTGCATCCTGAGCCTTGGGGAGGTTTCCTTTGCTCACTTTTGACATCCCGTGTCCTTTGGGGATCATGTCACCATTTGGTTCCTCCTGGAAGACAGTTTTTTTTTTTAATTTAATTTTTTCAATGTGTATGAGTGTACTGTCTACATGTAGGTTTGTGCACCTGTGTCTTGCAATGCCGAGGAGGTCAGAAGAGGGTGTTGGACTCCCCTGGAACTGGAGTTAAAGACGGTTCTCAGCCACCATGTGGGTGGTGAGGATGGAACACGGGTCCTCTGCAAGAGCAGTCTGAGCTCTTAACCGCTAGACCATCTCTCCAGCCAGGCAGTTTTAAGGGTGACAGTTTTCCCCGGTAATATTCAGACCAGGTGCTCCCCTTCATCCTAGCACCGTCATTCCCCCTGCTGTCCACCTCTCTGTCTATGTCCAGGCTGCTCAGTCCTCTTGCTGGTCAGGTGCTGTGAAGTTCTCAGCATTCAGTTCTGGTGTTCTCGAGGGCCCTCACTTACTCTTTTCCCTGCTAGAGTAGTGTAGTCAATCCCCCAGGCCTGCTGGGGAATTTTGGGTTCCAACCGGAGGAATGGGGGTGAGAGGCACAGAGTCGAAACATAGACCCTGGGAGTTAGGTGAGCGCAGACAGGGCGAGCTGTCTTGGACTCATTTATTGGGGGCAGGGTTAGGGGTTATGTACTGTTCGCATTCCCCGCTCTCCTCTTGTCGTCTTCTGATTGGCCCAGATCTGCAAGGCTGCTTGTATGATCTCACCTGCCTAGGGCAGGTTAGGTTGATGAGGGACAAGCTCTGCGCATGCGTAATTCTCAGCATACTGACTATACTACAGAGTACTTTGCAGAAACGCTTGTTTTTTTTTTTTTTACGTGCAAATATTTAGTTGAATGCACTAAAACATGGTAAATTCTGTTCAATATATATTCAAGTGTAACATGTACAAATTCTTTGTAATACATACATTAGTAGTTTCTTTTTTTTTTTTTCTGGTCTTTTTGAGACAGGGTCTCCCTTTAGTCCCAGCTGGCCTGGAGCTTGGTATGTAGAGCAGGCTGGCCTTGAACTCACAGAGATCTGCCTGCCTCTGCTGGGATTAAAGGCATACACCTCCATCCCCAGCCAGTAGTTTCTTTCTTTTTTTTTTTTTTTTGAGACAGGGTCTCCCTGTGGCCCCAGCTGTCCTGGAACTTGCTCTGTAGACCAGGCTGGCCTTGAACTCACAATGATCCACCTGCCTCTGCCTCCCAAGTGCTAAGATTAAAGGTGTGCACTTCCATGCCTGGCTTTCTGGCCAGTAATTTCTTAATAGCATTTAACACTCAATCCATATGTAATTTTCCTCAGGTATTTAGAAATGTGTTTTCTGTTTTTTCCTTCTCTCCCTACTCAGATCCCCAGTGGTCTGAGGCAGGTGAAGAGAAGTGTGTGGAACTCACAGTGGTTTTCTCCTTCTGTCTCCTGTGTCCCCTGATCCTCCTGATCCATGCTTAACAGCCGTAGCTAACTGATGGATGCTCCCAGCTGAGTCTCAGATTTTTCTTGTCACTTTGCTGATCCCACCCTCTTTTCCATTTGATTGGCCATCGCATGCTGTGATTCCCATGTGCTTCCTGCCTTTCTAGAACAGTAATTTTGTTCCATTGCTATCCTTCTCTTGTCACTTAAGCAGTACATTAAGATGGTTTCTTACTTTTTTTTTTCCATTTCTACCCACCAAGTCCTTGCCTCATCAAGGCTCTGATCTATTCATAGTCTTTTCAAAATAAGCCCCAGTCTTGGAGTGAATTAATTCTCTCAAAGTGAGCAGAGACCTCAAAATTCCTTAGGTTGCTCAGTCTGCCAGCAACCTAACACATGTAATGCACTGTTTCCATGAGCTTATGTTTAGAAATGAATATTTTACTTCATATCAGATTGGTTTCTATGTAAGCACTCATGTAAACTGAGGTTTTTAAATTATCCCAGCTTCTTGACCTCACAGTAAAACTAAAAGGAACAGAACCCAGCCTCAACAGATTAAGTCAGCTTGGCCACATGTACAGTATGCCAGTTAAAGGGGCTGGAGAGATGGCCTAGTGGTTAAGAGTGCTGACTACTCTTCCAGAGGACCCGGGTTTGATCCCCAGCACCCACATGGCGGCTGAGAACCGTCTTTAACTCCAGTTCCAGGGGAATCTGACACCCTCTTCTGACCTCTGCGTCTTTGCACGACACAGGTGCACAAACCTACATGCAGACAGTACATTCATACACATAAAATTTAAAAAAATTAAAAAAGATACTAAATCAATGTGAGCACTTTGATACAACAAGTAGAAATGAGGAATGGGTCTAGATTTTTCAAATCTAGAACAAGTTGACATGAATGTTTATGTTTACATGTTTAAAGACTGTACAGGGGCTGGAGAGATGGCCTAGCAGTTAAGAGCACCTGCTGCTCTTGCAGAGGACCCAGGTTCGATCCCCAGCACCCACATGGCGGACGAGAACCGTCTGAAACTCTAACTCCAGGAGAAATCCAGTTCCAGGGGAATCCAGTCCCTCTTCTGACCTCCGTGGCATTGCACGGCACGAGTGCAGACTTGCCATGCAGATAGTACATTCACGCACATGCAGAAATAAATAAAATTTTAGAAAAAAAAAAAAAGACTGTATAATAAGATATAACAAGTTACACAGTGTGGTCAAGGTGTTATGTCCTGGATCCTTGTCTCAATTCTGCTTCCATTACATGCTCTCTTAATATGCCAAACTCTTTATTCTAAGGATTAAGAAAGATCACTTCTCTCTGCTTTTATATGTATTTTGTATGAATGTTATATCCTTAAAATATAAACATTTTAGGACATTTTGATCAGGACTGCTTCTTAAAGCCAGCCAACAGATTTGACAAGGCATATCTTTGATAAATCTATGTAAACACAGCTCTAAATTAAAAAAACAAACAAACAATGATTTGAAAATACCTACTGTGTGCGGTTGTGGTGACACACTCCTTTAATCCCAGCACTCAGGAGGCAGAGGCAGGGGGATCTCTGTGAGTTCAAGGCCAGCCTGGTCGTCAAAGTGAGTTCGAGGACAGCTGGGNTCCAAGAAGACACAATGGAGGAAACAGCATCTTTAGCAAGTGGTGTTGGCAAAACGGGATCACCACTTGTAGAAGAATGAAATTAAACCCCTACCTCTCACCCTGTACAAAAGTCAACTCCAGATGGATCAAAGACCTCAACGTGAAACCCCAAATGAAAAAGTTGGCAGCAGACTACAAGACATAGGCGTAGGAAAAGACTTCCTAATTCAGACAGCTGCTGCACAAGAATTAAGGTCAACAATTGACAAATGGGACCTCATTAAACTCAAAAGCTTCTGTACATCAAAAGAAACAATCAAGGAAGTGAAGAGAGAACCCACAGAGTGGGAGGAAACCTTCACTGCAGATACATCTAACAAAGCATTGTTTTCCAGAGTATATAAACTACTCAAAAAACAAAGAAGAAAGAAAACAAATGAGTCACTCAAAAGATGGAGCAAAGAGCTGAACGGAGACTTCAAAGGTGAGGAATTAGAGAAGGCTGAGAAACATCTTTAAAAGTGTTTAACATCACTAATAATTAGGTAAATGCAAATTAGAACCACTTTAAGATATCATCTCACTCCAGTAAGACTGGCTAGGATCAAGAAAACAAATGATACCAAGTGCTGGAGAGGTTGTGGGGAAAGGGGAACACTCATCCATTGCTGGTGGGAATGTAAACTTGTACAGCCACTATGGAAAGCAGTGTGGAGAACCTTTAGAAGACTCAAAATGAGCTTACCACCTGACCCAGTCATACCATTCCTGGGTATATACCCACAAGACTTATCTTACTGCAGAGATACATGCACAGCTATATTTATTGTAGCTCTGTTCATAATAGCAAAAAGCTGGAACTGACCCAAATGCCCCTCAACTGATGAGTAGATAGAGAAAATGTGGTACATCTACACAATGGAGTTCTGTGCAGCAGTAAGAAAAGATGATGTCATGAACTTTGCAGGTAAATGGATCGAACTAGAAGATATTATGTTAAGTGAAGTAACAGAGTCCCAGAAAAACAAATGACAAATAGTATCCCTCATCTGTGGATGCTAGTGCCAATAACCTAGTTGTAAACATTTCTTGTTGGGAGTGATGCATATTGGAAAGAACAGCAACAACACCAACAACAGAAAAGCCTGCATCAAAGAACTGACTGAAAGGGTAAATCTGGTGGGGTGGTGGTTTGGGAGGTGGACACAGGTCTATATTTGATTTGTAACATAATCTTGTACAAAAAAATATAAAACAATAAAAAATAACAACAACAAAAGGACAAAGGCACTTAGGAGTGGTAGCTCAGTGCTGTAATCTCAATACCTGAGAGGCTGAAATAGCAGAATTGCTTTACATTTGACACATGAAAAAAAAAATAATTCTCTAAACCCAGTCCCAATGCCTTGCTCCCTCCAGCATGGCCACACATTCTTCGCCATCTGTGAACAAAATATCTGAATACTTGGAGCCTATGGGGGAGATTCTCATTCAAACCACCACATACACTTAAGAAAAGAACTTGGAGACTGTAGAGGTGGCTCAGCTGTTCAGAGCATTGTCTGCTCTTGCAAAGTCCCAGGTACAATAACAACCAGCTAATAGCCATCTCCAGTGCCAGTTCCAGGGGAACCAACTGCCCTTTTCAGACCTGCACTTCCACACATGCATGCAGTATCCTCATAAATAAAAATAAAAAAAGTAAAAGGCTAAATATTTAATCTGGCCCACAGCTCATGTCCATCATGGTGGGGGGAGGGGTCCTTAGAATGAAGTCGCACTTCATGCCAACCACAGTGCAGAGAGAGGGAGGGCGGGCAAACCACTGTGCATTGCTTTCTCCTCTTTCCCCTTTTACTCTGAACAGGCCCCCAGGCTATGGGATGCTCCACCCACTTCAAGGCAACTGTCCTTGGGAATCCTCTCTGGAAACGCCCTCTGACCCACTCAGAGGTGTGCTACACTGATCTCCTAGGTGCTTCTCCATACACTGAAGTTCACCATTAAGACGAGCTGTAAATGGGAAGGATCCATCACTGTGGTCCTTTCTGAAATCCTTCCCCACTGTTCTCCAGTAACTTTGTTCCACCCTTTAAAGTTCCTCCCTCAGTCTTTGTTTTTCAGTCCTTTCCATCCGCAAAGTCGGAGCTCCCCTGACAGCATAACTTACAGCATCCTGTTTTCTTTTCTGTTGAGCAGGAATTCCATTCTCCAAACCAAAACTGATCAGGCAGCTAGAGCAAGGGAAGGAGACATGGAGAGAGGAAAGAAAGCGTCCCCAGGCTGTCTGTGCAGGTGAGTGGGAAAGTTCTGGGCAATGGGACCCAGGGCTGTCAGCAGCGCAGGGACTGAGAGAGGAGGTGGTAACTAGGAGCTGCAGGGCAGCTTTTCTCTTGATCCCTTGTCCCCCCTTCCAGGCTTCTGGTTCCTGTAGGCGCTTTCCTGCTGTCTGTGTCTCCTCCTTCTTGAGGCCTTGGTTTTTTTCTCTTGTGCAGTTTTTAGACACAATGAGCAAGAAGATGGCAAAAACTGAGTGAGCTGAGAAAGCAAGGAAAGGCCAGTGAGAGGCAGCAAAGCTAGAATGCCAGTGGGGAGGACTGGGGTTTAATTGTGCAGGGCAGGCACTTAGCATGAACAGTCCCTGACTTCAGTGTCACTGTGTCAGAAAGAGAAAGAGAAAAAAGCAAAAGACAGTTGAGAAATTGAAATGGAATTCTGAAGAAATGGAGTGAAGAATTGACTGTTGATAGGAGAAAGGAAGAAACTAGCTCAGTTGACAGAAATTCATTTTCTCAGGGTCCAGGGTCAATGTGTCAGCAGGCCCTGGCTGTGACATCACTTTTGGGCTTAAAGTTACAAAACATGTTAATTATATAAATTACAGTTTTTACTTCTATGCTTTTAAAAATTGTTATTCTCATGTTTTTACTGTTGATGTTTAAGATTGCCTGAAAATTGGGTAGATTCACATGATTTCTGACCCTGTTTCCAAATTAGGATCTGAGGACACATGTCTACATTCTGCTAACTGTGCACATTCATGAGTGCAGCTTTAGCATATCTGAGCTCCATAATCAATATCTGAGTCATGGACATTTAAACTTTCTTTGAGAAGTTAAACCAGGTTTTTTTCTTTCTTTTTTTTCTTCTTACTTCAGATGGCTAATGTGCCAAAGTCCTAATAAGTTTGTGGGAGGCACATGTCAGGCCATGTTGTGAAGACTCAGTCATCACATTCCTGAACCAAAAAAGGGTCTTGACCCAGGCTTTTTACCACTGAGTGTTATGCTGCACCATGTGTGTTGTGGTGGAGTCAAGGAAAGGTGCCCCTGATGATGACTGGCTTTCCGGTATTCTGAAGCTCTGACTCCTGCCAGCCATTTCATTATATGCCGGCTGTGAGAGTCCTTCACAGTAGCTGACACACCCCGAGGTCCTTCTGTTCTTTCTTCTAGCACTGTCTGACAACGGGAGCTCTTCTATCAGCCAAAATCTTCTTTGCAGGTGGAGCTCCAGCTGCAGCAAGAAAGATTCCCCCCAGAAAGCAGCTAATCAGGTGGGGTGTGGGGGCAGGGGCCTTACACCCCAAGCAGAGGCAGAAGCAGATCTCCAGGAGCTTTAGTGAGATCAAGGCCAGCCTAGTCTATATAGAGAGTTCCAGGACAGCTGTGCTATAGGAGATGCTGTTTAAACAAACAAATAAGCAAAAGTAAACTAACACACACTGAAAAGAATCCTTTATTATTAAACTTGGAGTTCCACTTTTGTGTATTTTTTTTTATTTTTAGGTTTATTTTGGAGCTAGGGATTCAATCCATGGACTTGCTAAGTACATGTCAAGCATGTGTTCTACCATTAAAGCCCCTTCACACTCTGCTCTCAATTAAAAGGCAAATATTTTGGGGCTGGAGAGATGGCCTAGCAGTTAAGAGTGCCGACCACTCTTACAGAGGACCCAGGTTGATCCCCAGCCCACACATGGCGGCCGAGAACCGTCTGAAACTCCAATTCCAGGAGAACTCCAGTTCCAGGGGAATCCGAGACCCTCTTCTGACCTCCGCGGCATTGCACGACACGGGTGCACAAACTTGCATGCAGACAATACATTGACACACATACAGAAATAAATAAAAATGCTGGGCATGGTGGTGCACGCCTTTAATCATAGCACTTGGGAGGCAGAGGCACGCGGATCTCTGAGAGTTTGGGGCCAGCCTGGTCTACAGAGTGAGTTCCAGGACAGTCAGAGCTACAGGTAGACCCTGTCTCAAAATAAATAAATAAATAAATAAATAAATAAATAAATAAATAAATAATAAAAGACAAATATTTTTATTTAATGTGCATGAGTATATGAGTGGAACCAAGTCATAGAGGGCGTGGATCCCCGGGAACTGCAGTCCCAGCATTGGGACTGGCAGGGATGGAGTCAGGTGGATCGGGGGCTCTCAGACCATCATCCACACCTGACATAGACCACTGCAGGTACTGGCAGGAAAGACTTTTGCCTGGTGACTTCCCAGACATTGAAAGATCAAATGGAGGGGTGGAGAGATGGCCTAGCGGTTGGTAGCACCAACTGCTCTTGCAGAGGACCCGGGTTCGATCCCCGGCACCCACATGATGGCTGAGAATCATCTGTAACTCCAATTCCAGGAGAACTCCAGTTCCAGGGGAATCCGACTCCCTCTTCTGACCTCCGCGGCACTGCACAACACGGGTGCACAAACCGACATGCAGACAGTACATTCATACACATGCAGAAATAAATAAAATTAAAAATATAATAAAATAAAAGGCAAATACAAGATTAAAAAAAAAAGGATCAAATGGAAAGCATTGTGTAGTTGTCTGCCCAGTAGAAACAGTAGGAATTTTTTTGAGACAGGAAATACTAGTTATGCTTACTATAATAATTAGGCAAGCATAATTATAATTCAGTTATAATTGAAAAGTGCATTTTGCATAGAGGAGAACAATGCAGATGTACATAGAGTTCTCATAGCTTTGATGTTCCTAGTTAAGGGATGCGTGTTTAGGCCGGGTATGGTGGCGTCTCCTTGCAGACCAGCACTGGGAAGAATAGGCAGAGGAGGAGAGATCTCAGTGAGTTTGAGGCCACCCTGATCTGTATAGTGAGTTCTAGGCCAGTTGGGGCTAAGCACCAAAAATGAAAAGAAAAGGGTGTTTAGGTAGATTCACTAAGAGCTGTATCTCCCAGTTTCTGGAATTGGTTGGTCACTGCTTGTGTTCAGCTGACCGGTGCCAGTTGTGAAGAAACAATGTGTTTAATGTTAACATTTCCTACAGGAGGTACAATGAGGAGAATTGCCTTCTGGGTAGTGTTTTCTGTTCATTTTAAGTCATGTAATTTTTTGTCTTTTTGTGAGAGGGTCTCTCTGTAGCCCCATCTGGCCTGGAACTTGCTATGTAGACCAGGCTGTCCATGAACTCACAGAGTTCTGCCTGCCTCTGTCTCCCAGTTGTTAGGATTAAAGGCGTGTGCCACCATACCTAGCCACATGTGATGTTTTTTTATTCAGTTTTCCTTGGGCCTCTAGTCATTTGTCATAAATTTTGTGTGTGTTCATGGTCCAATGCTGAGAGGCTTTTTCTTTCTTTTTTTTTTTCTTTGTTGTTCTTTGAGAGAAGGCTGACCTTCAATTCAGTGCATACCTCAGGCTGGCCTCAAGCTCATAATCCTCCTCCCACACCCGTTGGTCTCTCCTCTGTACACTTGTTTTTCTCTCTCCCTCTCCCTTTCTCTGTGGTTCTAGGGATCAAACTCAAGGCCTTGTCTGTACTAGGCAAGCACTCCACCTCTCAGCTATGTCCCTGAACCGCAACATTACCTTTTGAATTGATTTCTGGATAAAGTTATATTTACACTCACTATGGAATTACCAGGACTTTGGAGATTGGTAAGGCTCCACCAGAGTGGAGCATCTTTCATGTTACTAGGTACCTAGGCTACAATGTCACTGATGACTTACTGCCTTGTAGAAATGCTGAAACAGGTAGTCTGCTGATACATATTTGTCAGAGGAGGGAGATCCCTGTTAGGTATGTGATGCCCTTTGTATTCTCTAAGACACCAAGGTCAGGTCTGTCAAGGAAATACCACACAATCCTGGTACCAATTGCTGTTCTAGTTTGTCACCATTTGCTGGGACAAAACAGTCTAACTGAAAGCCACTTGGGGAGGAAAGGTTTTATTGCCTTCCATGTCCTGGTCAGCGTTCATCACTGAGGCACCCAAGGTAGCAGGAACCTGGAGTCAGGAGCTGTAGGAGTCAGAGCCCATGGAGGAATGCTGCTTACTGGCTTCCTCCCCTGGCCTGTACTCAGCCTGCTTTCTTATACAATACCAAGCACGCTGGCCAGGGATTCCAATTCCCACAGTGGGCTGTGCCTTCCCACATCATTCAGAAGTCAAGAAGGTCCACCACAGACTTTGCCACAGTCCAGTCCAATGGAGGAAATTCTCCAGTTGAGGCTCCATTGACCCAGGTTACTCAAGTGGACAACTAAACCTATCCAGCACAGGTGGGTGTCTAGATGTAACAGGAGCTGTGGGATGTAGGGAGGGACAGGAAGGGAGGTCATGTGTGGAGGTCTTGGTGTGGTGGCACAGTTTTCGTCGTTTTGAAGAGCAGGCTCAAGTCTAGCATGAGATTATGTGGATTGTTTAGCTGTCCCTACCAGGACTCCATTCTGACTCCTGCTTTCCTCTGCAGCAGATCCAAACCCGGAACACCACTCTGGTCCTTCCTGCCCTCTGGATTTGTCCAGTCAGAAGTTCCCTGAGCAACACCTGTCACATGATCCCGTGCAAAGTGGTCAGAGCCCCCTGATCTTCACAGGCCTGTGTGCAGATAGTCGTGTTGACCCAGGGGACTGTCTGGGTCCCCAGGAGAAGCAGCAGCAAGCCTCTGATGGGAGCTCCTGGACAGAGAAAGCAGGAGGCGGAGGGAGAGAAGACAGCAGGACTTCATCCGGAAGGACAAAGAAAAGGAGTTTGGGAGCCTTGTCCAAGCCCCTGCAGAGGCAGCAGGTCAGCTCTCAGAATGGCGGCCCCGGAGTGGAGCTGGAGGCCATCCCAGCTCGAGTTAGGAGCCCTAAGGAAACAGAAGAGTCCCTGAAGCGAAAAGAGATGGGATTTGGAACTGTAATCTGTGCAGAGTGTGGACTGTGCTTCCAAAACGTGACAAACCTGTTCGGGCACCAGAGGATCCATTCAGGAGCTAAGCCCCATGTGTATGGTGTGTGTGAGAACGGTTTCAGTCTAAAGAAGTGCTTTGCCAGACACCAGAAGACACATTCTGGGGAGAAACCCTTCCAGTGCAGTGAGTGTGGGCGAGGCTTCAGCCTGAAGTCAATCCTCATTGCACACCAGAGGACACACTCAGGAGAAAAGCCTTACAAGTGCAGTGAGTGTGGGCGAGGCTTCAGGCAGCATACACACCTCATCAGACATCAGTGGACACACTCAGGAGAAAAGCCCTTTGCATGTGGAGTCTGTAGGCATGGCTTCAGGCAGAAGTCATACCTCATTGCACACCAGAGGACACACTCACGGGAGGAGAAGCCTTATAAGTGCAGTGTGTGTGGGCGAGGCTTTTGCTGGAAGTCAACACTCATCGTTCATGAGAAGACACACTCAAGTGAGAAGCCTTACAAGTGCAGTGAGTGTGGGCAAGTCTTCAGGCAGAAGTCAAACCTCATTGCACACCAGAGGAGACACTCAGAGGAGGAGAAACCTTACAAGTGCAGTGATTGTGGGCGAGGCTTTTGCTGGAAGTCAACTCTCATCATTCATGAGAAGACACACTCAAGTGACAAGCCTTACAAGTGCAGTGTGTGTGGGCGAGGCTTTTGTTGGAAGTCACAGCTCATCATTCATGAGAGGAAACACACAGGTGAGAAGCCTTACAAGTGCAGTGTGTGTGGGCGAGGCTTTAACTGGAAGTCAGAAATCAACATTCATGAGAGGACACACACAGGTGAAAAGCCTTACAAGTGCGGTGAGTGTGGGCGAGGCTTCAGCGTCCGATCAAGCTTCAACAGACACCAGAGGACACACTCAGGAGAAAAGCCCTATGTATGCGGAGCCTGTGGACGAGGCTTCAGCAGAAAGTCAATCCTCACTGCACACCAGAGAACACACTCAGGGGAGTAAAATATTTCATATGTACAGTGAGTGGGTGAGGCGTCAGCATCCATTCAAGCATCATCAGACACCGGAGGACACACTTATCCAGTGCGTGCTAGATACTGTGGGCCACAGTCCCACAGCTGTCCTGCAGTAGCAGTATAGAATGCTCTTCAGCATTCCATCCTAGGACTCAGTCTCCTAGCTCACCCCCCTGTTTTCTGGTCTAAGCTGCCTTAGCCCCCCTACCTGGTTAGTTCTCTGAAGACACAGGAATTGAGATATGTTCCTGTACTTGAAGATTCTTTGCTGCATCTCCTTAGTTGTGTCCTAGTCCAAAGTGGCTTTCCTTAAAGAAGTAGCCTTTAGGACAGAGATCATCACAAGGACAAACCTGTAAGACTCTTAAGGCTGCAGAAAGCTAATTTGTGGGGTGCAGAAACTACACAAAATGGTTTGAATATTAAGGCTGTTATCCCATCAGAATATTTTTTTTCTTTATGAGTCAGAGTCTACTATGTAGCCCTGGGTGGCCAGGAACTCACAGAGATCTCACTGTTATCTGCCTTTCCCTGCCCCATGAGGCCTGGAATTAAACACCTATTCCTCTATACCAGGCTGCCATAACATTTGGACACCTTCAACCAGAGGCTTTACTTGATTTTGGTGGAAGTGATTTTATCTAATAGAATGAAATCCAGGTAGAATCTTAGTAAATCACATCTAGAAACAGCAGAAGGGTTGAAAAAAGATTTTTTAGAAAACCTTGCGTTTCTATGGTCAGAGAGGCAAGCACAGGTTATTCTCCATGTAAAAAGAGTAATTCTGCAGACATAAGCTGTGTAGAATGTCTCCCTACCACAGGACTCACTGGGAAGTGGGTTATGTGCCCACATTGCTAGCTGACTTTTTGAATCAGTGTCTGCTCTTTGATTGCTTTTTCTCCTTATGATTGGTGTTTTTAATAAAAATTTTTAATTTTATATATGTGAATGTATTGCCTACATGTATGTATGTGTACCTGTGTTGTGTGGTGTACTTGGAGTCCAGATGGATCCTCTGGTACCAGAGTTATACACCATTGTTAGCCACCATGTGGGTGCTGGGAATTGAACCTAGTTCCTCTGCAAGAGCAGTCAGTGTTCCTAACCACTGAGCCATCTCTCCAGCCCCTCCTGTTTGTTTTTTAATAGAATCCTTTTGGGGGCAGGTACATATGGAGGCCAGGCACATTGGATCCCTTTGAAGCTGTATTGTAGGCAGTTCTGAACTGCCTATAATATGATCTTAACCACTGAGCCATCTCTAGACCCTGTTTGAAACTCTCTTACCCAGGTCAGTGAAGAATTATAGATATGCATCTTTATTTTGCAGGTGTTCAGATAAACCAACATCTTTACCTTGTTGTGATATGGAGAAAGAGATCCAAAACTTAGAGCCAAAATCACAGAGGGTCTTAGAGATTATTATATTTTGCCTAGAATTGACATGAAGTCTGTGGTAAGAGGACTATGGAGCTAGTTAAAAGTAGACAGCACTATTCTACACACACACACACACACAGGAGATGGTGTCACTGTTCATCCCAGGAATCTGGATCAGCCTTGTGGGTTTGCTTGATCAAGAACACAGCAGAAATGGTATACGGAGCTTATGAGGCTAGTTCTTAGGAAGCTCTAGACCTAGTCTTTAGCTCCTGCTGCTTTGCTGTGAGAACTTCAAATCATATGGAGAGGCCTTATGGAGGCTCCATGGTATCAGAGAGCCTGAGCCTTCAGCAGTGAACACCAGCTCCAGCCACATCCTGTCAGGCCCTCAACCCAGATGACTGAAGACCCAGCCCACATCTGAAACCCTGTGAGAAACCTGAAGTGCAAAGCATTTAGCTAAGCTGAGTCAGCCTATGGAATGGTGAGTGATGATAACTCGGATAAGCCTGAACTGCAGGAGTGTTCATTGCATAGTTGTGGCTAACTGACACACTGTGACCTAGTAGGAAAGACAAATGTGTAAAAAAAAAAAAAGAAAAGAAATTTTCCAAGACAATTTATACCATTAACCCAAAAGAAAAGACAAATATGGAAAATACTTCNCTCCGCAGCCCTTACATTCTACCACGCCTCCTCTTCCGCAATTTGTTCCCTGGGCTTTGGGAAAGGTGCACAAGTGGGTGAGAAGAAAACAATCTACTTTCTTTTTTTTTTTTAATTTTATTTATTTCTGTATGTGTATGAATGTACTGTCTGCGTGCAGGTTTGTGCACCCGTGCCGTGCAATGCCGCGGAGGTCAGAAGAGGGTGTCGGATTCCCCTGGAACTGGAGTTCTCCTGGAATTGGAGTTTCAGACGGGTCTCAGCCGCCATGTGGGTGCTGGGGATCGAACCTGGGTCCTCTGTAAGAGCGGTCGGCGCTCTTAACCGCTAGGCCATCTCTCCAGCCCCGGGAAGACTGATTTTAAAATATCAACCTCAGCCGGGTGTGGTGGTGCATGCTTTTAATCCTAGCACTCGGGAGGCAGATGCAGGTGGATCTTTCTAAGTTCAAGCCCAGCCTGGTCTACAGAGTGAGTTCCAGGACAGCTGGGAATACAGGGAGACCCTGTCTCAAAAAGACAAAAAAAAAAAAAAAGTCAACCTGTAGGGGCTGGAGAGATGGCCTAGTGGTTAAGAGCACCGACTGCTCTTGCAGAGGACCTGGGTTCAGGTCCTCAGCACCCACATGGTGGCTGAGAACTGTCTTTAACTCCAGTTCCAGGGGAATCCGACTCCCTCTTCTGACCTCCGAGGCATTGCATGACACAGGTGCACAAACCTACATGCAGACAGTACATTCATACACATAAAAAAAAAACAAAACCTCAACCTGTAGATATGACTCAGCAGTTAAGAACACTAGCTGCTCCTGCAGAGCACCTAGGGTCAATTCTCTGCAGGTAGGTGGTATAACTCCAGCTCCAGGGAATCTAATGCCCTCTTCTGACCTCTGCAGACATTTTTTGACTTGGGTACAGTTACATACATGCAGGCAATACACTCATACACAAAAAATAAAAATAAATAATTTTTAAATATCAACATCAGGAGTTTCGTGTGATGGCTCAGGGATTAAGAACATTGCCCATTCTTACCACATGGTAGAATCCCAGGACCCATATAGCAGCTAACAAATGTCAGCAACTCCAATTCCAAGGATCTGATGCCCTCTTGTGTCCTCTGTGGGCATTGCACATGTCTACACTTACATACATGCAGACAATACATGCATACATATGAAATAAAAATAATGAAAATTTTTTTGTCTTTCTTAGACGGGATCTTCCTATAGTTCAGCTGGCCTGGAAACTCACAGACATCCCCCGGCTGCTGCTTCTCCAGTGCTGGGATTAAAGGACTGCATATAAAATATTTGAAAAGGGGGCTGGAGAGATGGCTCACCGGTTAAGAGCACCAACTACTCTTGCAGAGCACCCACATGGCAGCTAAGAACTGCTTTTAACTCCAGTTCCTGGGGAATCCGATACCCTCTTCTGACCTCTGCAGCATTACATGACACAGGTGCACCAACCTACATGCAGACAGTACATTCATACACATAAAAAATAATAAAATTTAGGCTGGGTGTGGTGGCACACACCTTTAATCCTAGTACTTGGGAGGCAGAGGCAGGCAGATCTTTGTGAGTTCAAGGCCAGCCTGGTCTACAGAGTGAGTTTCAGGACAGCTGGGACTCCAGCTGTCTTGAAAAAGACCAAAATAATAATAATAATAATAATAATAATAATAATATTAAAAAACATTTTTAATTGAAAAATAAAAATTTAAAATCAGTAATGCAGCAAAAGAAAACCACACAGGGATAGTTTCAATTGTCAGAAAAGACAGTACAGAGAGACTAAAGGGCCCATCTCCAAGATGGATCTGAGAGCAAAGGACCCACCTCCAGGATGGATCAGAGAGTACAGAGTAAAGGACCTGTCTCCAGGACAGATCAAAAGGACCTGCTTGCAGGAGGGATCAGAGAATAATGAACCCAGCTCCAGGGTGGATCAAAGAGAGAGAAAAAAAAAAGGACAGTACAAATTTTACAAACTATGCAGTAGATTCTGGAAACAGGCACACTTGTTACAGTAAGCTCTGGCATATAAGTTGACACAGTCTATGATGGATAATATAGTAATGTCTACCAGGCTTTAAAGAGAGTAATTTCCCCCTTTGAAGTGGCTTACCATTGTTTTATCTAGTTTTCTTTTTCCTTTTTTTCACTCTTTTGACTTTACAGCCATAACCCATTGGGCTGGTTCTAATTTTAGGACAGATTTGCTGTGTCAGCTGGTGTTTCTTTCATACTATTATTTTGTATTACATCAGATTCCAGTCTGGGGAAGCAAATAGATAGTGACATTGCAGAAGAAATCGCAGAGCAGTACAGTATGATTTTGAATTTTTTAACGTTTATTTTTTGTGTATGAGTGTCCTGCCTGCATGTTTTTATTTTGTTTTTTTTACTTCTTTATTATTTTTTTCACTTTTTAACAATAAATAATAATTTATAAGTACAAGCATCCTTCATGTAAAACCAATTTGCAAGCAGTTGTGCCCAAACCCACACAGCCCAAGCGTCCCACCATCCAGGTAGGGGGCTTGTATGTACAATCAAATTGACCAAATAAGTGTCCAGTCTATATTGTTGTAGTTTCACCATTCACCCCAATCACAGCCCTTACATTCTACCACGACCCCTCTTCTGAAGATTGTTCCCTAGGCTTAGAAAAGGGGCACAGGCAGACGAGGAGCAAAACAGTCGACTTTCTCTGGAGCTGTAGTTTTGGACTCTGGTCAATTCTGGCTGTTTTCTTTCATGGGCTGACAGTTTGTCCAGGAATAACCTTTCAATCCTACTAATGAAGCACAAGCAATTAGATATATAGGTATTTAAGCAGTACTAATTATTATGGTAGCTTACTTTGGTATAGACATAGATGTTGGGATGGTATGTTAATCCATGAATTACTTTTTTTCTGTAAAATATGATAGGGTCTTACTGTGGCTTGTAACATCTCCTAACCATTAGAGTATGTAAGCTTGTGGCATCAGCCATGGGTTATTCCTCCAAGGAGAGAGCTACTGCCTGTATGTTTTTAAATACACCTATGGCATGCAAAGTCTACAGAGACCTGAAGAGGCTGTGGATCCCCTGGAAATGGAGTTAAGTAGTTGTTAGCTGCCATGTGGGTGCTGGGAATCAAACCCAGGGTCTTGGGAAAAACTGCAGTGTTCTTCACTGCTGAGCCATCTCTCCAGCCCCCAATTTTGACTTTTTTTTAAGTAACAAGACAACCATTTACCTATGTTCCAAATACTGCTAGTGTCAGGGATAAAGAGGCCAGCCTTGGGCTGGAGAGATGGCCTAGCGGTTAAGAGCACCGACTGCTCTTACAGAGGACCCGGGTTCGATCCCCAGCACCCACATGGCGGCTGAGAACCGTCTGAAGCTCCAATTCCAGGAGAACTCCAGCTCCAGGGGAATCTGAGACCCTCTTCTGACCTCCGCGGCAGTGCACGGCCAGGGGTGCAACCAAAAACCTTGCAGCAGACAGTACATTCATACAATACAGAATAAATAAAATTAAAAAAAAAAAAAAAAAAGAGGCCAGCCTTGTGAGAAGGAAGAAGTTTTCTAGGTTTTGTGGACAAAACCAGACCTCATTCCCTATGTCACCATCAGACAGGGAAGTGGGACTGCAGGGGAACCAGATTATAATAGTGCTCATCTGCGTTCCCTGGCAAAATGCAAATCTGCATTGCTTTGGTTTGGTTTTTAGCCAGGGTCTCAGGTTTCCTGCAGGTCAGGCTGGTTTCAAATTCTCAAATTCTCTGTAGTCAAGGATGTTTCTGCAGGAACAGTTTCCACATTGGTCCTTAGAAAAGAGTATTGCATGTGAAATCAGAGGAAGCAAAACATGAACAAAATAATAAAATTCCATAGGAGTATTTGCTTTCTTCCCAGGAGAATGGAGAATCACAGTGATGTCACATGGACTGAATGGCAGATCTCCACAACTGCTCAGGGAGGAAGCCACAGGGCATAATGCACATTTCAGTGACAAGGTGTGCACGCGCGTGTGTGTGTGTGTTGTATGTGTGTGTGTGGTATATGTGTACATGTGTATGGTATATGTGTGTGTGTGTCTGTGTGGTATATGTGTACGTGTGTGGTATATGTGTACATGTGTGTGATATATATGTGTGTGGTATATGTGTGTGTGGCATATGTGTCCATGTGTGTGGTATATGTGTGTGTGGCATATGTGTCCATGTGTGTGGTATATGTGTGTGTGTCTGTGTAGGAGCAGAATGCAGATGTCAGAGGCGGCTGTTGGGTCCTGCTCTGTGTCTCTCTCCATCTTACTCCCTTGAGACTGGTCTCTCACTGAACCTGCAGCTAAGGTTGTTGGCCACCAAGTCCCAGTGATCCCCCTGTCTCTGCCCAGCACAGCACTAGCGTTACAGATACACACAGCCATATCCAGCTCTGTATGTGAGGGCTGGATATTTGAACTCTGATCCTCATGCTAGCGCAGCAAGTACTCTTATCAAAATGTGAGCCATTTACCAGCTCATCTCACAGATTTTCAATGTGAAATACAAGAAACATGGGACAGGGCCATGAGAAACAAATTTCAACCTTTCTAGTCCTCAGATAAAGGCTTGTTCGTGGCAGGGGGCAAATAATCTTGTGCCCATTAGCCCTGGCACATTTTACAAAGATCTTTGCAGGGCTAAGGATATGAATCAGGATAGCGGACTTGCCCACCACATGCTCAGCCTGGATTGGATCCCTAGTACCTCTACACAAATACATAAATATTTTTTAATTTTATTTTTTATGTGTATGAATGTACTGTCTGAATGTAGGTCTGTGTACCCGTGTCATGCAAAGCCAAGGAGGTCAGAAGAGGGCATCAGATTCCCCTGGAACTGGAGCCAAAGATGGTTCTCAGCTGCCATGTGGGTGCTGGAGATCGAACCCAGGATCTCTGCAAGAGCAGTTGGCACTCTCAACCACTAGGCCATCTCTCCAGCCCCATAAATATTTTTTATTGTTTGATGTTTGTGTTCTAATCCAGGTCCTTATGTGGTAGTGTTCAAATTAAGTTCAAACTAGGGAGTGCTGGTCAAAGTCACAGGAATACTACAAGGCTGAAAGGGCCGAGCTGCATGAAGCTGGCTGTAATTTTAGGCTGTAATTTTTGTGGCTCCTTCTAGAGGAGCCACAAAACTACTGCACTGAGAGAAACATGGACTGATTCATGTGGGCAGTTAGTTCCTTCTCCCTCTACCAACGTCCTGCCAAATCCTCGCCCACAGGGGCCATGTCTTAGTCTTTTAACCTGATGGGAACAGGAATATACCAAATCCTCAAAACTATATTCAGATCAGATTGTTTTTCTTTCCTGTAAACCAGTCCTGATTTTAAAGAACCCAAGGAAAGACAAGCATAGAAGCAGGTGGCAGGATTCTGTACAGCAGGTAGCATTGTTTCTTGATGCATTGGGATTCATAGCTTTGTCAATCTGACCCAATCTAGAATCACCTGTGGGAGTCTCAATAAGAGATTCCCTAGATGAGGTTGGGCTGCGGGTATGCCTGTGGGAGATTGTCTTGATTTTCTTTTTTTTTTTTTGGTCTTTTCGAGACAGGGTCTCCCTGTAGCCCCAGCTGTCCTGGAACTCACGTTATAGACCAGGCTGGCCTTGAACTCACAAAGATCTGCCTGCCTCTGCCTCTCAAGTGCTAGGATTAAAGGCGTGCGCCACCACGCCTGGCGTGTCTTTATTTTCTTAATTGAGGTGGGAAGACTCCCACTGTAGGTGGCTCTATTCCTAGATGCAGGATTCTAGAGCGTAAGACTGGAGAAATGGAACTGAGCCCGAGCAGACATGCAGTCATTGCTTTCTGTTCCTGATTATGAATCTGATGTGATCAACTCTGTAAAGCTCCTGTTACTATGAGCCTAGTGGCCTTTGTCAGGGCAATGTATCACAGCCAGCAGAGAAGCTAAGTGATAGATAGATGAAAATCACAATATTTAGCCTGGAGATGTAGCACAGCAGTTAAGAGCACTTTCTGTAACTATGAAGATGATTTAGATCCCAGCACCCATGTAAGGTGCCAGGTGTTCTCCACAAAAACCTTAAACCTGAGCACTGAGGGTAGAGACAGGATGATTGCCTTGGCCTGCTGGCTTCCAACATAGCTGAGAGGAGAGGCCCAGCCCAAGAAGAGACCCTGCTTCAGAGGGAGAAGCAGAGGGTGAAGGAGAGGGGCACCTGATGCCCTCTTCTGGTCTCTGTGCATGTGCGTGACGGTGGGCACCTGGGATACTCACATGCACCTGCTCGCACACCCACACAGATCAGATCCCCTGGAACTGAAGATACAAATTGCTGTCAGCTGCCATGTGGGTGCTAGGAATCAAACCTGCCTCCCCTACAAGAGCAGACAGTGTTTCAATCTCTGCAACCCCTTCATCACAACCTTATAAAAGAAAAGAAAATGAATGATTTCTGTGGTGGTTTGAATGAGACTGTCCCCTATAGGCTTCAAGTATTCAGACATTTTGTCCCCAGTTGGTGGCATGGATTGTGGAGATCTTAGAAGGTGTGGCCATGCTAGAGGAAGTCAGTCACTGGGGGCAGGCTTAGAGAGTTATGACAAGCCTTTCTAGTCTCCAGAGGCTCTCTCTCGGCTTCGTGTGCTCATTGGAAGATGTGAACCCCCACTTTCTGTTCCAGCCCTGGCCACCATGCAACTATTTTTGTGGAAGTCTCCTTGTGCCAGGAGCTAGAATTAAGCATAATATGGAGACATTGGGCTTGGGGCTTGGGTATGTAGGCAGGCAAGTACAAGAGTGTGCTACCTAGGTTTTCATACCTATAACAAAATATCTGTGAAAATCAGCATATGAAGAAAAAGTTTTATTAGGACTCACAGTTTTGGAGTCTCCAGTTGATGCTCATTTCACTCCATAGCTTCACATCTGTAGCGAAGAAACACATCCTCACAGAACAAACAATTATCCTCATCCCAGACAAGGAGAGGGCTCAGTGCCTACAAGCCCCTTCCAAGGCATGCTGAGTGACTGGAAGACTTGTCCTTAGGACCTGTTTCTTGAAGGCTTAATTTTAGCTCCTCTAGTCTTACCTAGTCTCAGGAGGGAGTTCCAGGTTTGTTCCACTAAGACAGTAAACCACTTCTAAGGGAAAAGACACTTTCAGGACTTTGAGGGACAGGACACAAGAAATAACATGACACAGAAATAACTCATCACTTAAAAAAATGTATAAACAAATAATAATAAAAATTAAAAAATAAAACAAATCAAAAATAAAAAATAATAATAATAATAAAAAGAATGCAGGCTGGCCCATCGGAGAGATACATGCACAGCCATGTTTATTTCAGCTCTCTTCACAATAGCAAGGAGCTGGAACCAACCCAAATGCCCCTCAACTGATGAGTGCATAGAGAAAATGTGGTACATATACACAATGGAGTTCTATGCAGCAGTAAAGAAGGATGACATCATAAGCTTTGCAGGAAAATGGCTGGAGCTAGAAGATATCATGCTGAGTGAAGTAACACAGTCCCAGAGAAACAAACGACGAATGGTATCCCTCATCTGTGGATGCTAGTGCCAATTACCTAGTTGTAAGTATTTCTTGTGCATGGCCCCTTGAGCTTTTGTCCGAGTAGTTGGGAGTGTTGCATATTGGAAACAACAACAACAACAACAACAGAAAGGACTGCATCAAAGAACTGACTGAAATGGTGAACTTCTGCTCAAAACAGTCAACTTCCACATGGAGAATTTTGAGAAAGACTGAGAAAGAGATGAAAGGCATGTTTGGCAGAATGCATGAGCTCTGGTTGGGGTGGGGGGGTAGGGTGGGGGACACAGGTCTAGATTTGATTAGTAACATAAACTTGTACAAAAATATATATATATAATAAAAAATCTATTATATTGAAAGAAAAAAAAAGAAAGAAAGCAGGCTGGGTATGGGCTAGGGGAGCAAGCCAGTAAGAAGCATTCCTCCAAGGCCTGTGCTTCAGCTTTTGCCTCCAGTTTCCTGCTCTGAGTTGGGCTCCCTGAATAATGAATTGTACCCCCAGGAGATGTGAGCCAAATAAACCCTCCCCCCCCCAAAAAAGAAATAACTCATCACATCTTCCACATCCCTGAAGGGAAACAGACATCCTATTCTGCCATATCATAATGCTGGACACAAGAATCCCATTTCAGTGTCAACTTTGGGCATGGGCAAGAGTGCACAGCTCTTCACCATCTTTGTCATGTGGATGCCCCAGGTGAGCAGGGAGGTGCAGCCTCATTCCTAGCAGACTGACAGCATCTCTGCTGCACTTGATTGCCTAAGTGCTTCATCCTGTTTTCTCCACACATATCCTGAAAGCAACATGGAGTTGACTTTGGAGCTCATGCATGGATCCTTAAACATTGATTAGCATTCAATGAATGGAGAACATGTGGACGGCCTGTGTTTGTTAATGTTGACCTGTTTGTTAAAGGCTGGATTGTCGGACAGGTGTGTCTTAGACTCTTGGAATTAAGAATCTTTTCTTTTTTTTTTTTTTTTTTTTTTTTTTTGTCTTTTTGAGACAGGGTATCCCTGTAGCTCCAGCTATCCTGGAACTCGCTATGTAGACCAGGCCTACCACAGTGGACTGGGCCCTCTCACATCACTCAGCAATGAAGAACTTGCACCAATGATGTGTCCATAGGCCAATCCAATGCAGGCAGGCAATTCCCCAGTTGAGTACCTTAACCCAGGTTCGTCAAGTTTGCAACTAAATCTTTCCAGCACCATTGATCCTTTGTCAACTGAACACACAAATACATCAGTGTTAAACCACAAATCTTTGCACTCCTTACCCTCCCTTCCCTAGTGGCACGCTCCCATAGGCCTCACCCCCACTGGATTTCATGCATTCTGTCATTCATGATAAGGCCTATGGAGTCAGGTTAGTGTCCCCAGACATCCCTCAGTGCAGGTTGATCCACTGGGGTCTAGTCAGCCTATCTAGAGCCACTCCCTTAAAGCAGTTCAGCTCTTCCTCACCAAGCAGTACTCAGTTTCCCAATAGTTCTTCAGCTAACATTGGGGACTGCTGCCCATTTCCAGAGTTCTGTGCTGGTTACTGGTCTGCTTGTGTTTGCATGGGTCTTGCTCATGCTCTCAATATTACTGTAAGTTCATATGAGCATATTCCCAGGAGCCTCTAAGACTCTGTTTCCATATGGTCCTGCACCTGCTCCCCAGCTCTTACAACCTTTCCACCCCCTCTTCCTCAGTGGTCCCTGAGCCCTGGGTGGGTGAGGTTTAATATAGGAGTCCTATTCAAGGACTCATACTCTGAAGACTCTTATTCTCTATGATTTGATAATTTGTGGTCTTTTGTTATCATTGCCTTATGTTGTATGAGGGAGCTTCATTGATGAGAATTGAGAGGTGTGGTGGTATTCTCTCTACGCCTTGTTCCACTATGTTTTGGGAACCTGAGGAGTAGAGATTCCATTGTAGATGTGCCATTTCACAGACACTTATTCTTTGTGTGTGACCAGTTATAGAACTCTGAAATAGTCTCTGTTCCAAAAGAAGCTTCCTTCATGCAGGTGACTGGTATATATGTGTGGAAATATAGGGATCCATATTTAGAATATAGTAAGAAATTACATTTCTCTAGGGATATAACAGAGTTGGGCTTGTCTCTAAGATCTGTGCCCTCTCCAGAGATTTGTATTTGGTTATGTTTACAGTACCACACATGAGTTCCCTCCCATTAAGAGGCCATTAAGTCCAATTAGGTGGCTACTGATTACCCCCAAGATAAAAGTAACACTAATGCTCCAATAGTTTGGTGTCCTGGACATCGTAATTATTATGCCTTGAAGCTGGGTTTAGAACATCAATTGATGTTTTCCTTAGCAGCATGCAGAGTGTCCTCCAAAACTATGAGAGCTAGCCTACAGATTCCAGGTCAGTTCCAGCTTCACTGACCTAAGTTGTGTGTTACAAGCATGTCCTGTCTTCAGCAATAGGGACTTACTTTCAAGTTCTGGGAGGTAATCAAGGGCTGTGGCAATAGCCTGTGTGATTCTGGGAATCTTGGACTTCATGGTCCAAGAACTGGAAGGGAAGTTTCTCCTCTCTGTCACTGCTTCTTATTATTTAGCCTCCAGGTATATACATGGAGTCATGTACATAGATATTGTGTAATTTTTCAGTAGACTTTAAAACTAATACATTTCAGCCCATAATCTTTCCTCTCACAGGGGACTGTGAAGCTAAGGCAGAGCTTTTAGCAGCCTGGGTCAGCGCTGAAGGAGTGTGTCATGGCTCCAAGTGTTTAAGGAAATCTCTGGTAAATCATTAGCTGACCAACAAGCAAAATGAACAATTTTCTGTCTTAATTACAGAACAAAAGAAAGTCACAAGTCAAGGCATTTACCACAAACACTGGTGGAGACAGCAGATTGATGGGTTACAGTTAGGGAAGACTTAACTTAGCTTTTAGATGTTATTTGATGACATGGCTTTCAGGTAAATGGCTATTAAGGAAGCTAACATTAAGAAGACCAAGACCATTTGCCTCTGGATCGGCAGCATTTCAACTTTCCACCGGGAAGAAGTTTTAGTTAGTCAGCTTTGTAGAGTCTTTTTTTTTTTTTTTATGTGTTTGAATGTACTGTCTGCATGCAGGTTTGTGCACCTGTGTCGTNTTTATTTAATCTTTTTTTATGAGGATTTTTTTTTTTTTTTATGTGTTTGAATGTACTGTCTGCATGCAGGTTTGTGCACCTGTGTCGTGCAATGCTGCGGAGGTCAACTGGAGTTCTCCTGGAATTGGAGTTACAGACGGTTCTTAGCTGCCATGTGGGTGCTGGGGATCGAACCCGGGCCCTCTGCAAGAGCAGTCGGTGCTCCTAACCACTAGGCTATGTCTCCAGCCCCAAGGCTTTAATACTGCTGTCGTGTGGGGGGGGCAGGATAAGGAGTCTTCAGTTCACATTTCCCTCAACTGGCCAAGCATTGCTTCTTGTGCATACAGGTCAAATGCTTTATGTCTCAGGGGTATAGGAAGGCTCATTTCCAGGACTGAGTAAGGAAGAAAGGGTCTTGAGGAGAGAGCAATAGTTGCTAAAGCCCTTGAGGAAGAACTACATCTGACTTTATTTTCATTATTTCATTTAACATCAACATGTGAAAGTAATAGATGTATTATAATGAGTGGTAAAATAATTAAGGATAGTAAGCATTTTAACCAGCTAAAAAACATCTGCATGTGTATCATTCTCTTTTTTTAAATTTTTTTATTCTATTTTTGTATGTGTATGAATGTACTATATGCATGTAGGTTGGTGCACCCGTGTGGTGCAATGCCACGGAGGTCAGAAGAGGGCATCGGATTCCCCTGGAACTGGAGTCAAAGATGGTTTTCAGCCGCCATGTGGCTGCTGGGGATCGAATACAGGTCCTCTGCAAGAGCAGTTGGCGCTCTTAATCACTAGGCCATCTCTCCAGCCCCTATCATTTTCCTTTTTAAAAAGTATTTTAAAAACTTGTTTTCATCTTTTTGAGTTAGAGTTTCTCTGTAGGCACAGCTGGCCTTTGATTTGCTATGCAGACCAGACTGGCCTTGATCTCACAGAGAGCCACCTGCCCTGCCTCTGCCTCATCAGTGCTGGGACTAAACCATGTGCTACCCTTTCTTCAATTTGTGTTTTAAAGGCAGTCATGGTCGTATACATATTTATTTATTTATTTATTTATTTATTTATTTATTTATTTAGTTAGTTAGTTAGTTAGTTTTTGGTCTTTTCAAGACAGGGTCTCCTTGTAGCCCCAGCTGTCCTGGAACTCGCTCTGTAGACCAGGCTGGCCTTGAACTGACAAAGATCCTCCTGCCTCTGCCTCCCAAGTGCTAGGATTAAAGGCGTGTGCCACCATGCCCAGCCGTATACACCATTATGTGAGGAGCTGTAAACCTGTTCATAAAGGGTTAACTCTGAAATAGCTTCAGAGCTGTTCCCTAAAGGTGCAGACGTGCGGAGAAGCTTCCTACCTGCATACCTGATGTTCCAGAGGAAGCTTATCACAAGTAAACAGCTTCTGCTGGAGCCAACAGCCTGCGGAGGAAGCTTATTGCGAGCAAACAGTCTCTGCTGGTGCAAGCAGCCCACCCGATAAACTTTTAACTTTTACAAGAGCTACATTCTACCCCCTCCCCTCTTCCTGATTCTTTCCGCCTTTTGCTAAATATATACTGCTGTCTTTGCTCAATAAATTAGACTTTGACAACCTTTGCAAAGTCTTGATCTTCTCTCTCGCTTAATCTTCACAGGTTTTGGGGTCCTCCTCGGGTACCTATTGTTACATGACCCGTAGACAGGGTCACCTTTAATCCCACACTCTGAAGTCTGAGGCAGCTGGATCTCTTTGAGTTCAAAGCCAGCCTGGTCAACATACCAAGTTCCAAGTCAGTAGGGACTATAGAAAGACCTGTCTTAAAAGGTCAAAAAGAAATATTTTTTAAATTTTATTCGCATGAGTGTTTTCCCCACAGGTATGTAAGTTTGTACAAGTTTACATTCCCACCAGCAGTGGATGAGTGTTCCCCTTGCCCCACAACCTCTCCAGCACTTGGTATCATTTGTTTTCTTGATCCTAGCCAGTCTTATTGGAGTAAGATGATATCTTAAAGTGGTTTTCATTTGCATTTCCTTAATGATTAGTGATGTTGAGCAGTTCTTGAGGTGTTTCTCAGACATCTCTAATTCCTCGCTTGTGAAGTCTCTGTTCAGTTCTTTGCTCCATCTATTGAG
>VZQC01012951.1:3674010-3686207 GCA_009823505.1 Rhizomys pruinosus
GGTGGACTGATGTCTTTGGCGGAGGATATTTCAAGACAGCCTAATGTAGAAATGGTGGCATGGCTTTTAATGGTGAATATTATACAGATCTACAGTGAAAAAGAGCAGATGGGGCAGAAAGAAATGCAGAATGTACAGTTTGGGTCTGAAAACTGCACTAGGAAGATTAAAGGTGGGGCCAAGGCAAGTGAAGGAGAGGCTCCCTTTCATAAGGAGATTAAAGCAATTAAGGAGAGGCCTGGAGATTTACAAGTAAACAAAAGAATCAGGAACTTCATGGCAAGACCACACCCAGCTAATCCTCCAACAAGTCCAAGGCAGAGAAAAGTTGCAAATGTGGTTGAAATAGGCCAGGGTCCATCCCAAAATTGCAGCCAAACTGGGCAGTTTCATTCACGTGGTGCTGGCTTTAGAGGCATGAAGTTTGCAAGAGTGAAGGGGCCATCAGTTCTTACTCCACGGTTTCAGAGAGCTGCCAAGGTCAGGCAGAATGCAGCAGGGGTGTCCCTGCATAAAGCAGGCCCTGACAGGCCATTGCATGAAGCTGTGAATGTGAAGCCTGGTAGGCAGCAGAGACCCCAAAAAGACATTCGAGATGCCAGACCTGTGAGATATTTGCCAAGGAGAGCTGCATACAGGGAGTGGTACCAGTCTAAGAAAGAGATGTATGTTCCAAGCAAAGCTGGAAGAGTTGAGCCATCTAAGCCCTTTGGAAGTCAGGTCCCAGAAGTTTCATGTGGAGCTACAGGACTTGTTTTTTGCCTTGCTGGTTTTTGGTCTTGTTTTGGTCAGGTATTTCCTCACTATGCCTCTATTCCTCCCTTTTGGAATGGGAATGTGTATCGGTTCCACTGTATGTTGGGAGTATGTAATTAGTCTTTTGATTTTACAGGAGCTTACAGTTAAGAGATTGGCCTGAGACTCAGAAGAGACTTGGACTGTGAACTTTTGAATGGCATTGAGACTAGTAAAGACTGTGGGGACTTTAAAAGTTGGACTAAATGCATTTTATGTGGTCAGGAGCCTATGGGGGCCAGGGAGTGGAATGTGGTGGTTTGCATGAGTGTCCCCCATAGGCTATGTAAGTATTCAGACATTTGTCTCCAGTTGGTGGCGCTGTTTTTGGAGGTCTTAGAAGGTGTGGCCATGCTGGGGGAAGTGTGTCACTGGGGGCAGGCTTAGTGAGTTTCAACAAGCCTCATGGTCTACAGTTGCTCTCTCTCTGTTTCCTGTACTCTTTGTGAGATGTGACCCTCGGTTTGCTGCTCCAGATCTAGCTGCCACGCCTCCCGCCACAATGGACTCTTAATTCCCTGGAACCGCCAATCGTAAGCTCAAATAAACTCTTCCTTTTATAAGTTCCTTGGTCATGGTGCTTTATCACAGCAACAGAAAACTGACTAATACAGTTGGTTTGGTTTGGTTTGAGCCAAGGTCTAATGTCCCATTGTAGTCCAGGCTGGCTTCAAATTCTCTGTAGTCAAGGGTGACCTTCAACTTTTGCTCCTCCAGAGAATACTGGTATTACAGGTGCAGTCAGAACACCTAGTTTATGTAGTCATTGACAGCAGTCCCTAGGCACAGGATGCTAGACCCTGTAAGACGGGAGAAAGTGAGCTGAGCACAAGCACACATTCCTTCATTGCTTTCTGTTACGATTATGGGTGTAACATGATCAACTTTCTCAAGGACCTGTCACTATGAGCCTGGATCCTTAAACAGATTTGCATTCAATGACTGTAGATCACGTGGAAGACTTGTGTTCAGTAATGTTGACCTGTGTGTTAAAGACTACTGGATTGTCAGGATGCCTTCTTTCAGACTCTTAGATTAGAATTAAGAATCCATTTTATTTTTATTATTATTATTAAACTGTTATTTTGTCTTTTTGACTTAACAAGATAGGGTCTCCTTATAGCCCAAGCTGGCCTGGAACTCAGTCTGTAGACCAAGCTGGCCTTGAACTCAGAGACCCACCCACCTCTGCCTACCGAGTGCTGGGATTAAAGGTGTTTGCCACCATGCCCGGCAATTTTATTATTATTATTATTATTATTATTATTATTATTTTAGTCTCTCTCTCTTTTTTTCTCTTTTGGTTGTTTGGAGACAATGTCCTCCTCTGGCTCCAGCTGTCTTGGAACTCACTATATAGCCCAGGCTGGCCTTGAACTCACACACTGACTCTGGCTCCCCAGTGCTAGGATTAAGGGTGTGTGCCAACACACCCGGCCCTCTTTTAGTCTTTTTGAGACAAGGTATCCCTGTATCCCTGCTGTCCTGGTACCTGCTACTTAAAGCAGGCTGGCCTTCAGCTCACAGAGATCCACCTGCCTCTGCCTCCCAAGTGCTGGGATTAAAGTTGTGCACCACCATATCCAGCCAACAATCCATTTTTTCAGATAATTAATTTATAATTTGTATTTTATGTGTATAAGTGTACTGCCTGCATGTAGTTGGTGCCACCATGTCCTGCAGTGCTCTTGGAGGTCAGAAGAGGACACTGGATCCCCTGGAACTGGAGTTTCAGATGGTCGTTAGCCACAACCTGGGTGCTGGGAATGAAAGCCAGGTCCTCTTCAAGAACAGCTTGTACTCTTAACAGCTAAGGCATCTGTCCAGCCCCTAGAACCCATTTTTTTGGCTGTTATTTTGGCTCATCACTTTGGGCAACCTGGACCTAATGCACACCGATAGACTGCATGCTGCCCAAGATAGATATCAACTTCAGAAAATCTGCAGCTTTTGTGAGCTATTGTGAGTTCCCACAATAGATGCAGAAAGCTACTGGCTGTTGAGGCAGTGGTTAAATGCAGCTTTTGTCTGATCCCTATGCTACAGAGTGGGCCCAAAGCGAGACTGAACAATTCAATGAGATGCTATCTCAAAAAGGGAACTGGAAACACTGCACAGTGGGAGTGCTTCCCTGGCAATGTGCATGGCCATGGGTTCAATCTTATAAAAGGAAAAAAATTTGACTTTCTTTCCAACTTAAATCCTATACTCAAATACATATTCCAAGAACAACAACAACAAAACCCCATAGCTGAGTGGTCTCTTTGAGTTAATTCTTGTAAGCACCTCAGATCTGTCACCCAGCCTCACGTTCCTGGGTTGAAAGTTGGTCCTCAACAACTTGGCTAAATTCAGTGAGAAGGGATGAGGAAGTCAGCTGCAGGTCACTGGGAAGTGTAGTCCCTTAGAGAAGCCAAAGGACAGCCGCAGCGGCAGGAGGTTTACTATCTTTATTAACAGGGTTTTAATAAGAAGGGGAGTGAGTCCAAAGCAAGCATGGCTAGTCGCCAGATAAATAAATAGGCTGCCCAGAAAACGGCCTGTTGGAAGACAGTGGGACTTGAAGCAGTGAGCGCGCTGCTGGTGGCTGGGGTACGCTGGGAGGTGTAGTCCCCGCCTGGAGGCCTCTGGGTAGTGTAGTCTCTCACCTGCCTAGAGTGATAATTCCTGGTTTGTGGCAGGAGCTACCTCTCTTTCTTTGGTTGTGCTGGTGAGTGTCGCTGCCAGGGGCCCTGTCCTGCAGGGAGACAAAGGTTCTGCAGGGCTGGTCCAGGACTAGCTGGGCACCTTGGGGACGGGGAGGGAATGTGGGCGCCGAGGGGACACGTTGGTGTGGCTGTCGCCCTGTCTTCTGGATGTCTTATTTTGGAGAGTGTGGAATAAGGTGAGTCTCAGCTCTGAAGCTGGAAAGTACGTGGGTGCTGGGTTCTGCTCTTCTGTGCCAAGTTCTTATGTGTAGGGACAGGTTTGGTGATGGGCGAAATCCCAGTGTAGGTAAAGGAGACCTCAAGCTGAAGTCCCCATCCCCGTGAGGACTTTTAGGGTGTGATAATTACTAGGTGAGAGGTGGGACTGTGCTAAGGGCCATGCATCCCTGGAGTTTTGCTGGTTTGCGGTTCTATCACCTCTTGGCCTTGCTTGGGACAAGGGGCTGTCTGCCTGACCTAGCCAAACAAGCTCAGGTTTCATTAGGTGTGAGGTGGCCATGTTTTCCAGGTCTTAGTTTATTCTCTCCTGAGTTAGAGCTTTGCAAAGGAGGCTGTCAAGCTGGCACACAGTGATCAGGTTTTTCAGTGTCCAGTGACTTCTACAAGAATCCTAGGATTGCCGGGCGTGGTGGCACACGCCTTTAATCCTAGCACTTGGGAGGCAGAGGCAGGCGGAGCTTTGTGAGTTCAAGGCCAGCCTAGTCTACAGAGTGAGTTCCAGGACAGCTGAGGCTACAGGGAGACCCTGTCTCAAAATGACCAAAAGAAAAAAAAAAAAAAAAAAGAATGCTAGGATTGTAGATTCCATTTTTATGTTTTTTTTATGTATCATTCCAGACAGCCTGAAATACTGTAGAACTCTAATCTGTCATCCATATTCAACACTTGCCTCCTGGTGACCAATCTTCATTCATCTCAGAGTGGACACACTAGGAGACATTACAGCCGTTCTGCACAGTCATAGTTTCACAGGCTGTCATTTCATAGACTTGTCACTGTGGCAAGGATCTGATCTCACCTGTGTACCATGAAGGTAGAATCTGCTTGTCTGAGCTGTGTAAGGAGATAATGAAGAGGGTTCACCTGCAACAACAGCCTCTGGTGTAATGTAAGGCCTCAGTAAATTTTAACTTTCCTCACTGCAGGGAGAAAGGATCATCTTTCATTTCCTGTTGACAGCTTCTCTGGGTGGGCTGAGTTCCACTACATCCCAGCTTGGTTCCTAGGAAGTTACTCACAGTTCTTTCCATCTTGTCTTTGTGGCAGGTACATTCCTGATGCCTTTTTAAAAAATTATTTATTTATTTATTTTTATTTTGCCCAGTCCTAATTTTCTGGAAACTCTTCTAACAATGACACCACTTCCTGGAGAAAGGACAAGCAGGAGGGAAACGAGTGAGGGACTCATTCCCTCTCCTTTGCTATCCAGCCCAAAACTCACAGCCCCTCCCTCCAAGACAAATAACAGCTCATGATGTTCAGGGTAGGTTTAGGGATTAGGCAAATGATGGATATGGGGATGCCCTTCATTTCTTCCCCTCTTCAGTTCAAGAGGATGAAGGCGTCATGATGTACTTGGAGAAAAACCAAATTGCAGACCTATGAGAAAGCTGCTCCAATCTTCTTGCTGGTCTCATGTGGACACTGTCATGGAAGGCAGGAATAGATACAGTCATGGAAGATGGGAGAAACTGAAGCAGTCCAAAGTCAGTTTATTTCCCCATGGGGGAAAAGTGTGACCTCAAGTGAAGAGAAGTCAGTAAGACCCAACTCTGCCTTGTAAACAGGGCTCCAGTTAACACCAGGTACCAAGTGGTTCAGGCTGGTGGCAACTGAAATGGACTGGTGGGAATGGATTCACGGTGTGTAAACAGTGTTCACTGCAATCACTCTAAGGCTAACAGTGTGGCAAGGGAGGTGAAATGGTGTGTCTGAGGCTAATGTGTAAACGGTACCGTTGCTGGACAACACTGACTGAAAATGGGGCTGCTGGTAGAGTGGGGATGGGGTGGTAGAGAAGAATAGATGCCCTCTTTCCTGCCCGGTAGCTGGAAGCAGGTGATGGGAGTCCAGAGACCTTCCACAGCAGGACTGACCGACTGACTGCTGTGGAGTCTGCATGCTGGGACCAGAAGGCGGGCTTCTTGGGCTATTCTCTTGAGGTCATACAATGTAAAACCCTCTATGCCTCCAAGAGGCTTCCCCTTCTCCAAAGAGAAAGTGGTTCTGAGGCTCTGGAGAGGCAGAGGGCTAAATGTGGCTCCCAGTTCAGATCAAAACTTAAAAAGTAAAAATACCTGAAAGTCCTATGATAGGAGATCGTTCACAGGGCTGGGCTCAAAGGCTTCCTCTGGAATTGATCCTGGAACCTGAGCCCCCCAAACCAAGTGCTCCATTATAGACATTGGAATTTTCTTTTTGAACCCAACTCCAAAAGCTCAGCTGCCTTCATGGGAGGTGGACAGGGTGGGTACTTAGACTCCCTGGCAGAAGCAAAGATTGAGTGGGGATATCTCTGTAGACTACTGGACTGCTTTATGGAAACGAGACAGAGTGGTGGTACTCAGGCCAGAGGTGAAGACAGGAGGCAAGGAGTGCAGAGGCCCAAAGTTCAGGGGTCCCCCAGCTCCAGGGGAATCTTGAGGCTGAGCTTGCAAAGTGGTGAGCAGAGGCTGTGCCTCGGCCTGTGAGTAGCCCATGACCAAGCCTCCTGTGGCCCCTGGTGGGTTGCATAGGGGCAGGTTGAGCGGAAGAAAGCCCAGTACATGGGAGAAGTCCACATTAGCAACGCAGAGGGCTAAGTCAGAGAGGTTGGCAGGACTCTTGGAGGGCCGCAGTTGCTGCCGGTTGAGGTGAGGCGGGCTGGGGTTCAGCAGATGAGAGAGACAAGCTTCCAGGAAGTTCTGCCAGAAAACTATCCACCTCCACTTTGGGTAATTTGTGGGGCAAGTATGAGGTAGATCCAAGCTGGTATTTTGGAGGGAGCTGAGCTGAGCTGAAGAGGAGATAGGGGAGGATTCCAGAGGGTAACTCATACCCATGGGAAGCGGGTTGTGCACCAGGGAGTGTGGCACGCCTGTACTGGGCATGGTACGGATATGGGCACTATACATGCCCATGGGCAACATGCCAGGGAAAGCCTTGGTCCCCATCACGTCCCGAGAGGCCATGCAGAGCGCAGGGCTCAGCTCTTCCTTTACACTGACTGTGAAGCTGCAACTAAGTAAGCTTAATATGTCCACCGGCTCTGTCTTGATCTTAAGCAGCTCCTGTGAGTGGCTCTTCTTGACGTAGCGTGTCAGGTGATCCTTTCGGCCAAACCTCTGGGCCCAGTACTGGCATAGGAAGTCCTTCCGGCCTGTGTGCACCACTAGGTGCCGTCATACATCCTTTCGAGTTTAGAATCGGAGGTCGCAGTAGTCACAGGGGTGCTTCTTCTCCTTGGCACCTCCTGCTACCCGGCGTGAGTGGGCCTTCAGGTGCTCCAGCAGGGCCTGGGTACTCTAGAAGGTCTGCAGGCACACCTTGCAGCTGAGGTCGCCACTGCTGGCAGCATGCATGGCCGAGTGGCGACGGTAACCCAGCTTCGTATTTTCATTCTTACCGCACTCAGAGCAGTGGAGGGCCTCTTTGTTGGGGTTGTGGGTCTGCAAGTGGTTTCGCAGATGGTCCTTTCGGTGAAACATCTTGTCACAGTACATGCACTGGTGGGGTTTCTGGGCCGAGCGGGTGGCCATGTGCCTATATAGCTTGTACTTGGAAGCAAAAGCCTTGCCACAGTGCAGCTGAGGGCAGCTATAAGGTCTCTGCTCTGGATGGGGGAGGCTGTGAGGCCTTAGCTTCTCCCCGCTTGAGAAGGGTGTCCCCGAGATTTCACATTGGCACTTCACTTGACTCTCTGCCTCCAGGCCCTGAGGCCTGGGAACTAGTTTCCAGTCCACTTCCTCCTCCTGCTTGCATCTTGAATCCAGGAAGGGACACTGGTGAAAAATGTGGTCATGGCAAGGCTAATGGCAAATGGCCATGTTATTCAGAAAGCCTCCCCTTCAGCTCCACATGGGCTTTCTGCTCTGTCACAGCCTCCAAGGCAGCCTTCAGAAAACTGTCTCTTCACTGCGCTAGGGACCCACTCTGTGGGCAAGGACGCACTCCGGGCCCCGCCAGGCCAGCTCAGTCCCCGGTAGTGGCGGCGGTCGGGCCATTGTGCGGTGCATTGTCCATTCCTGATGCCTTTAAAGGAAGAGTAGGTGACCTGTCCTGTTGGAGCCTGAGGCTTTCCAGTGGCTTTCCTTAACCTTTGTTTTCTTCCCCAGGGTTTGCTGTGAATCCTGGCTGTCTAAAGACGACTTCCTGCTGGGGAAAGAGAGTTCTGCTGGGCTCCAGACTGCTAAACTTCAGGTGACTGCCATTCAGCTTTGCATCCTGAGCCTTGGGGAGGTTTCCTTTGCTCACTTTTGACATCCTGTGTCCTTTGGGGATCATGTCACCATTTGGTTCCTCCGGGAAGACAGTTTTTTTTTTTTTTTAATTTAATTGTTTCAATGTGTATGAGTGTACTGATTACATGTAGGTTTGTGCACCTGTGTCGTGCAATGCAGAGGGAGGTCAGAAGAGGGTGTCGGATTCCCCTGGAACTGGAGTTAAAGACGGTTCTCAGCCGCCATGTGGGTTGTGGGGATGGAACCCGGGTCCTCTGCAAGAGCAGTCTGCGCTCTTAACCTCTAGACCATCTCTCCAGCCAGGCAGTTTTATTTTAAGGGTGACAGTTTTCCCCGGTAATATTCAGACCAGGTGCTCCCTTCATCCTAGCGCCGTCATTCCCCCTGCTGTCCACCTCTCTGTCTATGTCCAGGCTGCTCAGTCCTCTTGCTGGTCAGGTGCTGTGAAGTTCTCAGCATTCAGTTCTGGTGTTCTCGAGGGCTCTCACTTACACTTTTCCCTGCTAGAGTAGTGTAGTCAATCCCCCAGGCCTGCTGGGGAATTTTGGGGTCCGACCAGAAGAATGGGGATGAGAGGCACAGAGTCGAAACATAGACCCAGGAGTTAGGTGCGCGCAGACAGAGGGCGAGCTGTCTCGGACTCATTTATTGGGGGCAGGGTTAGGGGTTATGTACTGTTCGCATTCCCACTCTCCTCTTGTCGTCTTCTGATTGGCCCAGGTCTGCAAGGCGCTTGTATGATCTCACCTGCCTAGGGCAGGTTAGGTTGATGAGGGACAAGCTCTGCGCATGCGTAATTCTCAGCATACTGGCTATACTACAGAGTACTTTGCAGAAATGCTTGTTGTTTTTTATTTACGTGCAAATATTTAGTTGAATGCACTAAAACATGGTAAATTCTGTTCACATACACACTGTTATTTTATAATATATATTCAAGTGTAACAGGTACAAATTCTTTGTAATACTTACATACATTAGTAATTTTTTTTTTTTTTTTGGTCTTTTTGAGACAGGGTCTCCCTTTAGTCCCAGCTGGCCTGGAGCTTGTTATGTAGAGCAGGCTGGCCTTGAACTCACAGAGATCTGCCTGCCTCTGCTGGGATTAAAGGCATATGCCTCCATCCCCAGCCAGTAATTTCTTTTTTATTTTTTTTTGAGACAGGGTCTCCCTGTGGCCCCAGCTATCCTGGAACTTGCTCTGTAGACCAGGCTGGCCTTGAACTCACAAAGATCCACCTGCCTCTGCCTCCCAAGTGCTAAGATTAAAGGCGTGCACTACCATGCCGGGCTTTCTGGCCAGTAATTTCTTAATAGCATTTAACACTCAATCCATATGTAATTTTCCTCAGGTATTTAGAAATGTGTTTTCTGTTTTTTCCTTCTCTCCCTACTCAGATCCCCAGTGGTCTGAGGCAGGTGAAGAGAAGTGTGTGGAACTCACAGTGGTTTTCTCCTTCTGTCTCCTGTGTCCCCTGATCCTTCTGATCCATGCTTAGCAGCCTTAGCTAACTGATGGATGCTCCCAGCTGAGTCTCAGATTTTTCTTGTCACTTTGCTGATCCCACCCTCTTTTCCATTTGATTGGCCATCACATGCTGCCGTTCCCATGTGCTTCCTGCCTTTCTAGAACAGTAATTTTGTTCCATTGCTATCCTTCTCTTGTCACTTAAGCAGTACATTAAGATGGTTTCTCTTTTTTTTTTTTTCCATTTCTACCCACTAAGTCCTTGCCTCATCAAGGCTCTGATCTATTCATAGTCTTTTCAAAATAAGCCCCAGTCTTGGAGTGAATTAATTCTCTCAAAGTGAGCAGAGACCTCAAAATTCCTTAGGTTGCTCAGTCTGCCAGCAACCTAACACATGTAATGCACTGTTTCGATGAGCTTATGTTTAGAAATGAATATTTTACTTCATATCAGATTGGTTTCTATGTAAGCACTCATGTAAACTGAGGTTCTTAAATTATCCCAGCTTCTTGAACTCACAGTAAAACTAAAAGGAACAGAACCCAGCCTCAACAGATTAAGTCAGCTTGGCCACATGTACAGTATGCCAGTTAAAGGGGCTGGAGAGATGGCCTAGCGGTTAACAGTGCCGACTACACTTGCAGAGGACCCAGGTTTGATCCCCAGCACCCACATGGCGGCTGAGAACCATCTTTAACTCCAGTTCCAGGGGAATCTGACACCCTCTTCTGACCTCTGCGGATTTGCATGACACAGGTGCACAAACCTACATGCAGACAGTACATTCATACACATAAAATTTAAAAAAATTAAAAAAGATATTAAATCAATGTGAGCACTTTGATAAAACAAGTAGAAATGAGGAATGGGTCTAGATTTTTCAAATCTAGAACAACTTGACATGAATGTTTACGTTTACATGTTTAAAGACTGTACAGGGGCTGGAGAGATGGTCTAGCGGTTAAGAGCACCTATTGCTCTTGTAGAGGACCCGGGTTCGATCCCCAGCACCCACATGGCGGACGAGAACCGTCTGAAACTCTAACTCCAGGAGAACTCCAGTTCCAGGGGAATCCAACCCCTCTTCTGACTTCTGTGGCATTGCACGGCGTGAGTGCACAGACTTGCATGCAGATAGTACATTCCTGCACATGCAGAAATAAATAAAATTTTAGGAAAAAAAAAAAAGACTGTACAACAAGATATAACAAGTTACACAGTGTGGTCAAGGTGTTATCTCCTGGATCCTTGTCTCAATTCTGCTTCCATTACGTGCTCTCTTAATATGCCAAACTCTTTATTCTAAGGATTAAGAAAGATCACTTATCTCTGCTTTTATATGTATTTTGTATGAATGTTATATCCTTAAAATATAAACATTTTAGGATATTTTGATCAGGACTGCTTCTTAAGGCCAACCAACAGTTTTGACAAGGTGCAAATCTTTGACAAATCTATGTAAACACAGCTCTAAAATAAAAAAAAAAACAAACAGTGATTTGAAAATACCTACTGTGCAGGTCGTGGTGGCACACTCCTTTAATCCCAGCACTCAGGAGGCAGAGGCAGGGGGATCTCTGTGAGTTCAAGGCCAGCCTGGTCTTCAAAGTGAGTTCAAGGATAGCTGGGGTTACAGGGAGTCCCAAGCCCCCCTTTTGTCTCAAAAAGACCAAGAAAATAAAAACAAAAAACATGTATTTTATAGCTGAAAAATAATCTTAATGTATAAGACTTCTTAAATTTCTAAGTAATCTTAATGTGTTACATTATAATAATATACTTGAGATAATTGTTGAACTCTCTGCATATATGTATTATTTATTTATTTATTTATTTATTTATTTATTTATTTATTTATTTATTTATTTTGGTCTTTTTGAGTCAGGGTCTCCCTGTAGCCCAGCTGTCCTGGAACTCCCTCTATAAACCAGGCTGGTCTTCAACTCACAAAGATCCGCCTGCCTCTGCCTCCCGAGTGCTAGGATTAAAGGCATGCGCCACCATACCCAGCTTTGCTTATATTTTAAAAATATGTTTTGGAGTCATACTTGTTAAATGATGACCATTATTAGTACAGCGGTAAATATATGGAAAAGTAAAGTCAACGATGCCAAAATTTTATCTTTTAGATGCTTCAATTCCTCATGAAATGTAACTGCTTATTAACAAAAATAATTTCATAGTGCCTGCTACAATGTCTTATATATTTAACTAATAATTACGCTAAATTGGTTAGGAAAAAGAAGACTATTTCTTTTACCTGTGAGGTAGGGCACATCAAGACTGACAATAGCTACACCATATTACAAGCCAGCTAAACCCACTAGTTAGAGCTAGAGGCAGTGAATTGGCTTGAGCCTGTGCAGGTCTTGTGCATGCTCTCACAAGCCCTGTGTGATCCAGGGCTTTGAATGTAGATTTACAAATGGTACTGGCTGGGCAGATACAGGAATTTAAAGGTCCTGGAACACACGGTGACAGCCAAAAGCAGGATCTAGATCTTACTGCCCCACCTGGGACAGCCTCTCCCTGCTCCTCAGCCAGAGCTCAAGGTTGGTTGGGAGTTAAACAGGGCTGTGCTGTGTTACAGGAACACATGGCATTCAGGGATGTGGCTGTGCATTTCTCCCAGGAAGAATGGATACTACTGAGCTGTGCTCAGAAGACCCTGTACAGAGAGGTGATGCTGGATAATTACAGTAACCTGGTCTCTCTGGGTAAGTGGTGTGTCCCTTGGGACTCAAAACCCCTCCCCAAGTGGAAATTTTAGATTGTGCTCACAGCAG
>VZQC01012951.1:3708265-3785638 GCA_009823505.1 Rhizomys pruinosus
TAGCATTGGATTCATCAGTAGGCTACAGGGTCACTGTGGAGTGTAATCCCATACCCAGATAGCATTGGATTCATCAGTGGGCTACAGGGTCACTGTGCACTGTAATCCCATACCCAGAGCATTGGATTCATAAGTAGGCTACAGGGTCACTGTGCAGTGTAATCCCATACCCAGAGCATTGGATTCATAAGTAGGCTACAGGGTCACTGTGCAGTGTAATCCCATACCCAAATAGCATTGGATTCATCAGTGGGCTACAGGGTCACTGTGCAGTGTAATCCCATACCCAGAGCATTGGATTCATCAGTAGGCTACAGGGTCACTGTGCAGTGTAATCCCATACCCAGAGCATTGGGTTCATCAGTAGGCTACAGAGTCACTATGCAGTGTAATCCCATACCCACATAGCATTGGATTCATCAGTAGGCTACAGGGTCACTGTGCAGTGTAATCCCATACCCAGAGGGGTCAAGAGCCAGCAGGAGGGCAAAGAGGTTTATTAGGTCTTATGGACACGATTTTAATAAAGAGGATGGCTCTTCCAGATCCCTGTGCTAGTCTCCAGGTGACTAAATCCTACAGCCCAGAATGACACTAGTGGAAGACAGTGGGAGTTACAGGTCTTCACAGACAGGCATGCTGGTGTTAGGACCAGGTCAGAAAGAGTTAATCTAGTTGAAGCAAGCCTGGTTCCCATGACTACCTTAATTGCAATAATACAGTACAACTCTGAGTTCCTAGTTCCCACAGCTACCTGAGGTCAGGATGAACTTTCCCAGCCCTGAAGGAGTGCTTCCTACCCCCTCTCCAAGGGGCTTCACACTGCTAAACACAACCAGTCAGTTTAAAGGTCACCACTGCTTGCATTGTGTTTCTATAGCCTTGCAATTGTGTATGAATGATGTCACCAAATTCCTCTAGTTTGTGGTTTTTGTCTTTAAAAGTCTCTGAAGAGCCAGGCGTGGTGGCGCACGCCTTTAATCCTAGCACTTGGGAGGCAGAGGCAGGCGGATCTTTGTGAGTTCAAGGCCAGCCTGGTCTACAGAGTGAGTTCCAGGGAGCTGGGGCTACAGGGAGACCCTGTCTCAAAAAGACCAAAAAATAAATAAATAAAATAAAATAAATAAAAGTCTCTGGGGGTCGTGCTCATCCCTGTGTGGAATGGGTTGCATCCCTGACACATCAACAACTGGCCTCCATTGATGTGTCAGTTTTCTTAATTGGGTTCTGGTGCACTAGCAAATTAAATAAATTTCATATTAATCTGTGGCCCCTTGTTGGTTTCTTTTGTGAGTGAGGCAGTTTGAGTCCAACACTGGGAGGCCTTGTCTGCCGCCTGGAGGACTTTGGATAGTGTAGTGCCAGCGCCTGGGGTGGGGGTGGGGGACGACTGTCCTGCCTTGTGTCTGGAACTACATCTTGTTCCTTTGTGGCACTGGTGAGTGACACTCTTCAGAATCTGTTCTGCATCAGGAGGAAGGTCCTGCAGGGCTGGTCCAGGGAATTGGGCACTGGAGAACGGGGCAAGAAAGTGGCCACCCAGTCGACACGCTGGTGTGACTCAGACCCAGTCTCCAGGATGTCTTATTTTGGAGGATTTTGAGTCAGATTGACTTCAGATAAGAATCTGGAAGATTGGTTAGTACAGGGTTCAAGTGTTCTCTGCTAGAGTTCTATGTGTGGGGACAGGTTTGGGCACTGTCAAATCTCAGTGTTGTTTAAGATCCCTCAAGCTGAAGTTCCCACCCTGGTGAGGATTGAGTTAGTAGGCTTTTAGGGGTGTGATAGTTACTAGGTAGTGAGTGGAACTGTGCTTAGGATGGCCAGCAGTGACCTGGCAGTTTGGCAGACTTTTTAAGAGGCTCATAGGGGGGCTGGAGAGATGGCCTTGTGGTTAAGAGTGCCGACTGCTCTTGCAGAGGACCCAGGTTCAATCCCCAGCACCCACATGCTGGCTGAGAACCGTCATTTTTTTTTTTTTTTTTTTAGACCAAGAAAAAAAAAAAAAAAAAAAACAATCGAAAAAACAAATCGATGATTGTTCTGCCAAAAGGCCCAGCCTGTGTCCAGAGGCGCACCTCGGTGGAGGTGGGCAAATATCTGTGGTGGAACCTCCAGATGGTGGCTCAAACTGCCAAGCACTCACAAAGAAACCAACAAAAGGGCCGAACAGATTAAATAATTAAATTTATTTAAGCCAGAAACCCCCGATTAAGAAAACTGACACATCAAGGGAGGCCAGTTGTTGATGTGTCAGGGACACAACCCATTCCACGAAAGGGATGGTTGCAACCCCAACTGTCTGTTATAAATAAAGCACTTTTAAAGAAAAAAACACAAAACCTAGAAGCGAAATTTGGTGACATCAAAATTCAATACACAGTTGCAAGGCTATAGGAACACAATGCAAGCAGTGGTGACCTTTAACTGATTGGTTGTGTTTAGCAAAGTGAAGCCCCTTGGGAGGGGGTGGGAAGCACTCCTTAAGGGCTGGGAAAGTTCATCCTGACCTCAGGTAGATGTGGGAACTAGGAACTCAGAGTTGTACTGTATTATTGCAATTAAGGTAGTCATGGGAATCAGGCTTGCCTCAAATAGATTAACTCTTTCTCACCTGGTCCTAACACCAGCATGAGCCTGTCTGGTCGAAAGACCTTGTTAGACCGCCCACTGTCCTTCCATCTAGTCGCAATTGCTGGGGCTGTCAACGATTTAGTTCACCTGGATGACCTAGCACAGGGATCCTGGCAACGGAGGGCCACATCCATCCTTTATTCAAAATACCGTTCATGAACGAACCTAATAAAACACCTCTATTGCCTCCCTGCGGCTCTTGACCCCCCTCTGGGCTATTGGGATTGACCACTGCAGCCAGTGACCGACGTAGCGCCTGACTAGATAGAACTCCAATGACTGATGTGGGAGTATGGGGAATATCAATCTGCATAGTGACTTCCTTGGTTAGCCTAGCTGATAACTCAAATGCTCTGGGTATCGGGGGATTGACACTGCACAGTGACTCTGTAAGGCCACTGAGTGAATTCCAATGCTCTGGGTCATGGGAGTTACGACTGCGACAGTGACCCTGTAGCCCACTGATGAATCCAATGCTATTTGGGTATGGGATTACACTGCACAGTGACCCTGTAGCCTACTTATGAATCCAATGCTCTGGGTATGGGATTACACTCCACAGTGACCCTGTAGCCTACTTATGAATCCAATGCTCTGGGTATGGGATTACACTCCACAGTGACCCTGTAGCCTACTTATGAATCCAATGCTATCTGGGTATGGGATTACACTCCACAGTGACCCTGTAGCCTACTGATGAATCCAATGCTATCTGCTATTTTCCCACCCAGATCGTTGTGGACTTTTCATGTTATAAAATTCCTATGTGTCTAGACTTTCCCTATCAATCTATACACTAAAACCAAGGCAGGGCAAGAAGAGCAGGGAGACCGCGCTGGCAGGTGCTCCACAGGTGTTGATGCTCTGTGAAGTGGCGGAACCGCTCACCGCACAGGACTTCCAGAACATATTGCAACACTAGTCACGGCGAAAGTTGGTGGCGCTGTTTTGGGAGTTTTAGAAGGTACAGCTGCCGGGTGTGGAAATGCTCGCCTTTAATCCTAGCAGAGACAAGAGGATCTGTGAGTTCAAGTCCAAACTGGTCTACATAGTGAGCTTCAAGGCCAGCCTGGTCTTATCCTGGTGAGTTCCAGAGCACCTGGGGCTACAGGAGTACCCTGCCTCTAAAAATGACAAAGAAAAAAAGAAAAAGTTAAGGAGACAAATATAATGTAAATGAAGGTAGTAGGACATAAGTAGCATATATATTGAATATATAATATAAATAAAAATGTTCTAGGGCTGGGAGGAGAAAAGCTGTAGTTAAGAACACTAGGCTGGAGGCTAGGCGTGGTAGGCGCACGCCTTTAATGCTGAGGCACGTATGGGAGGCAGAGGCACGGACGGATCTTATGCTGAGTTCAGAGGGCCGAGCCTGCTGCTACAGAAGAGTTCGATGACAACCTGGGGCTACATGGAGAACCCATCTCAAAAGACCAAAAAAAAAAAAAAAAAAAAAAAAACCACTCTGCTGAAAACTGCAGTTCAGAGGACCAGAAGCTTTAGTTCTGAGACTCTGAGAGCACTGCAACAACCATACATGAATCCGCCCGGACATAGTCTGGCAGTGACACTCGATACACCGTAAGACAACAAATAATAATAAACTATAGTTTAAAAAGATTTTTTCGAGGGTGTGTGGTTGCCAACGCCTTTAATCCTAGCACTTGGGAGGCAAGAGGCAGGCAGCATCTCAAGGCAGCCTGGTCTGATCAACTTAGCAAGTTCCAGAGACAGGCCCAGAGTATAGGGACGACCCTGTCTCAAAAAAGAACCGGAAAAAAAAAAAAATTCTTCAATTCCTAAGACCTGAGAGACAGGCCTGTCCGACTAATCCATCGCCTTTTAACACACAGGTCAACGTTAACGAACATACGCCTTCCACATGTTCTCCATTCATTGAATGCTAATCAATGTTTAAGGATCCAGACATGAGCTCCAAAGTCAACTCCATGTTGCTTTCAGGATAAGTGTGGAGAAACAGAAGGAAGCACTTAGGCCATCACAGGTCAGCAGATGCACTGGCAGTGTTGCCTGAGGAATGAGGCTGCACCTCCTACTTCCCTGGGGCAATCCCAACTGCGTACGAAGGATGGTGAATGAGCTGTGTCGTCATTGCCCATGCCCAAATGAGGTTGGACACTGGAAATGGGATGCTTGTGTCCCAGCATTAATGAATATGGCAGAAAAGGAGTTCGTGTTTCCCTCAGTAAGGGCCACTTCAGGGATGTGGAATATGTGATGAGTTATTTCTGTGTCATGTTATTTCTTTTGTCCTGTTCAAAGTCGTGAAAGTGTCTTTTCCCTTAGAAGTGGTTTACTGTCTTAGTGGAACAAACCTGGAACTCCCTCATGAGACTAGGTAAGACTAGAGGCGCTAAAATGTAAGCCTTCAAGAAACGGGTCCTAAGGACAAGTCTTCTAGTCATTGAGCATGCCTTGGAAGGGGCTTGTGGGCACTGAGCCCTCTCCTTGTCTGGGATGAGGATAATTGGTTTGTTCTGTGAGGACGTGTTTCTTCGCTACAGATGTGAAGCTATGGAGTGAAATGATCATCAACTGGAGACCTGGCCAAACTGTGAGCCCTAATAAAACGTTTTTTCTTCATATGCTGATTTTCACAGATATTTTGTTATAGGTATGAAAACCTAGGTAGCACACTCTTGTACTTGCCTGCTTACATACCCAAGCCCCAAGCCCAATGTCTCCATATTATGCTTAATTCTAGCTCAGGGCACAAGATGCCTTCCACAAAAATAGTTGCAAACATTCACTTTGTGGTTTTGTGAAAGGTCAAATGTTTTTTGTGTATAAAGGACAGATTTGCAAAAGATAGGGGTGTGACTGTTAAGTTGAAACACTGTATTAGTCACTTTTCTGTTGCTGTGATCAAGACCACGCATGAACACAGGAGAACTTATAAAAGGTGGAGTTTATTTGAACTTATAGTTGACAGTTCCAGGTAATTAACGAGTCCGATTGGTGGCAGGGCAGCAATGGTAGGCCACGGGCTGGAACAGAAAGCAGAGGGTCACATATTCCAATGAGCACAAGAAAGATGAGAGAGAGTCTTTGGAGACTAGCAAGGCTTGTCAACTCTCTAAGCCTGCCCCCCATGACATACTTCCTACAGCAAGGACACAATGCAGTCCTTCTAAGATCTCTCAAAACCATGCCACCAACTGGGTTGACAAAATGTCTGAAAATCACTTGAAGCCTATAGGAGGACAGTCCTCTATTCAAACCCACCGAAATCGATTCAATTTGCTCTTATTCTTTTATAATGTATGTGAAGGAAGGGGTTGATAGAGATGTCTCAGCAGTATACAGCACTGACTCCTCTTGTAGGGAGGATGCAGGTTGATTCCAGGCAGCCCACATGGCAGCTAACAGCCATTCTGTGGATCTTCAGTTCCAGGGAAATCTGATTGTGGTGTGTGGTGTGTTGTGTGTGTGTGTGTGCTGTGTTCATATAGTTTCCCCAGGTGCCCACCATCATGCACATACAGAGACCAGAAAAGGGCATCAGGTGTCCCTCTCCTTCACCCTCTGCCTCTCCCTCTGAAGCAGGGTCTCTTCTTGGACTAGGGCTCTCCTCTCAGCTGTCTTGGAAGCCAGCAGGCCCCAGCAATCAACCTGTCTCTACCCTCAGTGCTCAGGTTTAAGGCTTTTGTGGAGAAAACCTGACATCTTACATGGGTGCTGGGATCTAAGAAATCATTCGTTCTTGAGTTACAGAAAGTGCTCGTAACTGCTGTGCCACCTCTCCGGCTCAATATCTGTGAAATGTTTCATCTATCTAACCCTTAGCCTTCATTCGTCTGCTGGCTGTGATAACATGCCCTGACAAAAGCACGAAAGGCTCATAGTGACAGGAGCTTTACAGAGTTGATCACGTCAGATTCATAATCAGGAACAGAAAGCAATGAATACATGCTCTTGCTTGTGCTCAGCTCCATTTCTCCAGTCTTATGCTCTAGAATCCTGCGCCTAGGAATAGAGCCACCTACAGTGGGCGTCTTCCCACTCAATTAAGAAAAAATCAAGACAATCTCCCACGGCTGCATCATCCAGAGCCCAACCTCTATCTAGGGAATCTCCTTATTGACCTTCCCCAGGTGAGTCTAGATTGGGTCAGACTGTCAAAGCTAATAATCCCAATGTATCAAGAAATACTGCTACCTACTGTACAGAATCCTGCCACCTGCTGCTGTGCTTGTCTTCCCAGGATTCCTTAAAATCAGGACTGGTTTACAGGAAAGGAAAACAATCTCATCTGAATATATTTTTGAGGATTTGGTATATTCCTGTTCCCATCAGGTTAAAAGACTAAGACATGGCCCCTGTGGGTGAGGATTTGGCAGGACATTGGTAGAGGGAGAGGGAACTAAACTGCCCATTGAATAATGTCCATTGTTTCTCTCAGTGCTAGTAGTTTTGGTGGCTCTCTCAGAAAAGGGAGCCATAAAAAAAAGAAAAAAACAAAATCTAACAGACCTAAAATTAACAGCCAGCTTCATGAAGCTCGGCCCTTTCAGCCTTGTAGTATTCCTGCGACTTTGACCAGCATCCACTAAGTTTGAGACTTAGATTTAGAATCTGGGCCACATAAGAGACCTGGACTTAGAACACAAACATCAAACAATAAAAAATATTTGATGGGCTGAAGAGATGGCCTAACACGTGCGGTTGAGAGTGCCAACTGCTCTTGCAGAAGATCCTGGGTATTCGATCTCCAGCACCCCAATGGCAGCTGAGAACCAGTCTTGCTCCAAGTTCCAGGAGATCTGACGCCCCTCTTCTGAACCTCCTTGGCATTGCACGACTGGTGCACAAACCTACATTCAGTACATAACATCATACACATAAAAATAATAAGAAAATTTAAAATATATGTATTTGTGTAGATGGTACTAGGGATCAATCCAGGAATCTGCATGTGGTTGGGCGCCAAGTCCTCTATTCCTGATTCATGATCCTTAGCCCTGCAAAAGAATCTTTGTGTAAAATGTGCCAGGGCTACATAGGGCACAATGATTTATTCCCTCTGCTCACGAAACAAGCCCTTTATCTGAGGACTAAGAAAAGGTTGAAATTTGTTTCTCATGGCCCTGTCCATGAGAAATTTCACATTGTATTTCACAATGTGAAATACAAGAAACATGGGACAGGGAATACAAGAAACAGGAATACAGGACAAGGAATACAAGAAACATCTCACAGGAAATCTGTGAGATAAGCTGGTAAGATGCGCTCACATTTGGATAAAGAGTACTTGCTGGCTAGCATGAGGAATCAAGTTCAAAATACCCAGTCCCTCTACATAGAGAGCTGGATATGGCTGTGTGTATCTGTAATGCTAGTGCTGTGCTGGGCAGAGACAGGAGGAAGTCAGCTGGACTTGGTGGCCAACAACCCTAGCTCCAGGTTCAGTGAGAGACCAGTCTCAAGGGAGTAAGATGGAGAGAGACACAGAGCAGGACCCAACAGCCACCTCTGTCATCTGCATTCTGCTCCTACACAGACACACACATATACCACACACAATGGACACAAATATCGCCACTAACACATACCACACACATATATACACACCATGATACACATATACACACACGTACACATATACCACACACACAGAGACAACAGACACACAACACAACACACATAACACATACAGCGAGTATACACACAAGCACACACATAACACACACATCACACAACACACACTCACAGCCTTGTCACTGAAATGTGCATTATGCCCTGTGGCTTCCACCCTGAGCAGTTGTGGAGATCTGCTATTCAGTCCGTGCGACATCACCGTGATTCTCCATTCTCCTGGGAAGAAAGCAAACACTCCTATGGAATTTTATTATTTTGCTCATGTTTTGCTTCCTCTGATTTCAAATGCAATACACTTTTCTAAGGACCAATGCGGAAACTGTTCCTGCAGAAACATCCCTTAGAAGTGACAACTTAGAGAAGTAGTGGGTTAAACACAATTCCAGTTTTGCTGCCTGATCTGACACCTTTGGGTCAAGGGCATATGGGGATCTTACATTAGCAGGGGGTGAGGGGCACATTTGGTGTTAGAGAACTGTGAAGCTACATTTGAGAGTGTCATGATTTAAATGTGTACCCCAAAGTCCATGTAATGGAAACAATTCCTAGTTGTGTGTTAATGGTATCTGGAGGTGGAGTGTGTGGGAGGCAACATGGATAGATGCAGCCTTTACAAGGAGAGGAAGAGAGACACACAGTGCCTGCCACATGGGTTCTGCCTCACCATTGTGCAATGCAACTCTCTACACTGCAGGAAGCAGAGGGCCAGAACAAGGTCCTCACCAATGCTAATGCCATGCTTCTTCCACCCTCCAGGCTCCAAAAACATGAAGCCATAATAATCCTCTCATTTTTTTTTTTTTCTTTTTTAGTTTTTATTTCCTTTTTGTTTTTTGTTTTTTTTTTGGTAATTTTTGAGGCAGCTTTATAGTAGCCACAGCTGTCCTGGAGGCTTCCTCCTGTAGACCAGGCTGGCCTTGAACGTCACAGAGATCCAACCCACCTCTACCTCGCGAGTGCTGGGATTAAAAGGTGGTGTGCCACATGCCAGGGTTAAACCTCCATTCTTCATAGTTACCTGCTTACAGGCATTTTGTTATAGCAAAGAGCAAATTAAAAGAGTTTTTTTTTAAACTTTGGAGAAAGAGCCTTTGCCTAATTTTATGAAATAACAGCAAAGAATAGAAAACCCCAAATCCCTGGTCTAGAGAGATGGATCACTGGTTAAGAGCAGTTGCTGCTCTTCGCAGAGGACCTGGGTTCAGATTGGCAACCTACGTGGTGCTCACAAGTATCTGTGGCCCCAGTTCCAGGGGATTTGAAGCTCTCTTCTGACCTCAAAGTGCAGTGTATCACATGCCTAGCAGCATCATATGCATGTGGGTAATAAAATTGCATACCTAAAAAAACAGCCTTAAAAACTTTAAAAAGAGGCAGGCATGGTAGTGCACACACAGCTTTAATCCCAGAACCCCTTGGGAGGGTGGAGGCTGATTAGATGTCTATTAGGTCAGGGCCAGCTAGGGCTACATACATAGGCAAGGTGGGGCTACAGGGATCTCATCCGTCAAAAAAGAAAATAGAGGTTGCAAGAGACAGCGTCAGTGCTAAAACCACTGGCTGTATTCTGGCAGAAACTCTGCCTGAGTCCAGAACCCACATGTGTCCAGGGGTCTGACAACCTCTTCTCTCTTCCATATGCAATGCATGGCATAGGTGCACTTTACATACTTGCATGACAAACCTCAAAAACAACAGAAAAAATTAATATACATTAAGAAATAATGAGAGAAACTTGAAACTAAGACAATAAACCTTAAAAGGCATGCTGCCTGTCTAAATAAGTCTTTACCATGTCCCACAGTTCAGTTAGTAGGCTTTATAATTACTGTACAGTACTTGTGTCCAGCCGATGAAGCTCAGCTGAGAGGGTGCTTGCCTATCACGCACAAACCCCTCCACTCAGTTCCCAGCACTGTACAAAGCAGATGTGGTAGCACACACCATTAACACTTGCACTCATCTCTGGATGGATCAGAAGTTCAAGGTCATCCTTGACTACAGAGAATTTGAAACCAAGCCTGAACTACAGGAGACCTGAAACCCTGGCTAAAAACAAACAACCAATATGCAGTGTTTTGTAATTTGTGCCAAGGGGAAAGCAGATGAGCACTATTATAATCTCCTTCCTCCTCAGTCCCACTGGGTTCCCTGTCTGATGGTGAATAGGGAAATAGAAAGGTCTGGTTTTGATCCCAAAACCTATAAAACTTCTTTCTTCTCACAAGGCTGGCCTCTTTTTTTTTTTTTTATCTTTAAAATTTTGTGTTGAACTAATGAGAAATTTGAATTTTATAAAGTGAAAATTCAAAATTGGGGGGCTGGAGAGATGGCTCACAGTGAAGAACAATTGCAGTTTCCCAAGACCCTGGGTTTTGATTCCCAGCACGCCACATGCAGATACAACTGATTGTAACTCCATGTTTGTTGTCCAGGGGATCCGATAGCCGTCTTCAGGTCTCTGGTAGAACTTCTGCATGCATATGGTGTATTTAACATACAGGCAAGTAAGCTCTCTCCTTAGAGGAATAACCCACGCTGAATGCCACAAGCTTACATCCTCTAATGTAGGAGATGTATAAGCCACAGAAAGACCCTGTTATATTTTTGAAAAAAAAGTAATTCATGGATTAACATACCATCCAAACATCTGTGTGCTATACCAAAGTAACCACCATAACAATTAGTACTGTTTAAATACCACCTATATATCTATTGCTGTGCTTCAGTTAGTAGGATTAAAAGGTGAGTTCTGGACGAACTGTCAGCCCATGAGAAGGAAACAGCCAGAGAATTGCCAGAGTCCAAAACTACAGCTCCAGAGAAAGTAGACCTTTTTGCTTCTCAATCCATACCACCTGTGCCCCTTTTCTAATGCTAGGGAACAATCTGCAGAAAAGGGCGTCTGGTTGTGTGGTAGAATGTAAGGGCGTGATTGGGGTGAATGGTAAAACTACAGCAATATAGACCGGACACGTATTTGATCAACGTGATTGTAACATACAAGCCCCCCAGCTGGATGGTGGGACCCATGGGGCTGTGTGGGTTTGGGCCGGGAACTGCTTGCAATGGTTTACTATGAAGGATGCTTGTACTCATAAATTATTACATTACTTGTTAAAAATGAAAAAAAATAAGTAAAGAAAGTAAAAAAACAAAAAATAAAAACCATGAGGCAGGCGAACACTCATACACATAAAAATAAACATTAAAATTGCGAAATCAATCCTGACGTATCTGCTCTGCGATTTCTTCTGCAATGTCACTATCTATTTGCTTCCCCAGACTGGAATCTGATGTAATACAAAATAATAGTATGAAAGAAACACCAGCTGAGACAGCAAATCTGTCCTAAATTTAGAACCAGCACAATGGGTTTTATGGCTGGTAAAGATCAAAAGAGTGGAAAAAAAGAAAAAAAGAAAAACTAGATAAAACAATGGTAAGCCACTTCAAAGAGGAAAATTATTCTCTTTAAAGCTTGGTAGACATTACTACATTTTCCATCATAGACTGTGTCAATTTATATGCCAGAGCTTACTGTAACAAGTGTGCCTGTTTCTAGAATCTACTGCATAGTTTTTAAAATTTGTACTGTCTTTTTTTTTTTTCCCTCTCTATTGATCTATGCTGGAAGCTGAGGGGTCATTATTACTCTGATCCCTCACTGCAAGCTGGTCTTTTTTGATCTATCTTGGAGACAGGTCCTTTACTCTGTACTTCTCTGATCCACAACTGGATGGTGGGTCCTGTTGCTCTGAATCCATCCTGGAGACAGGCCTCCTTTAAGTCCTGCTCTGTACTGTCTTTTCTGACAATTGCAACTATCCCTGTGTGGTTTTCTTTTGTTGCTTTAATGATTTAAAATTTTTATTTTTAATTAAAAGATGTTTTTTTAATTTTATTAGTATATTATTATTATTATTATTATTACTATTATTATACTTTGGTCTTTTTCAAGACAGGTCTCCCTGTGGCCCAAGCACACTCTGCCAACCAGGCTGGCCTTGGAACTCACAGATTCCGCTCTGCCTCTGCCTCCCGCCGAGTGCTGAGATTAAAGAAGGCCGAGCGCCCACCACGGCCTGGCTTCAGGTTGATATTTTAAAATCAGTCTTCTCATACTGGGATCTTGCTGTTCTGATTTTGATTATGTTCTTTTTCATTGTTGACTTTTCACTTTTCCTTTTCTAACACATAACAGATGTGTTTTCCATGTTTGTCTTTTCTTTTGGGTTAATGGTATAAGTTGTCTTGGAAAATTTCTTTTCTTTTTTTTTTTTTTTTTTTTACACATTTGACTTTCCTCACTAGATCACAGTGTGTCAGTTAGCCACAACTATGCAATGAACACTCCTGCAGTTCAGGCTTATCAGAGTTATCACTCATCATTCCATAGGCTGACTCAGCTTAGCTAAATGCTTTGCACTTCAGGTTCCTCACAGGGTTTCAGATGTAGGCTGGGTCTTCAGTCATCTGGATTGAGGGCCTGACAGGATGTGGCTGGAGCTGGTGTTCACTATTGAAGGCTCAGGCTCTCTGATACAATGCAGCCTCCATAAGGCCTCTCCATATGATTTGAAGTTTTCACAGCAAAGCGGCAGGAGCTAAAGAGTAGGTCTAGAGCTTCCTAAGAACTAGCCTCATAAGCTCTGTATACCATTTCTGATGTGTTCTTGATCAAGCAAACCCACAAGGCTGATCCAGATTCATGGGGTGAACAGTGACACCATCTCCTCTGTGTGTGGTGGTGTTGTGTGTGTGTTGTTGTAAAGAGAATAGTGCTGTCTACCTTTAACTAGCTCCATACTCCTCTTACCACAGACTTCATGTCCATTCTAGGCAAAATATAATAATCTCTAAGACCCTCTGTGATTTTGGCTCTAAGTTTTGGATCTCTTTCTCCATATCACAACAAGGTAAAGATGTTGGTTTATCTGAACACCTGCAAAATAAAGACGCATATCTATAATTCTTCACTGACCTGGATAAGACAGGTTCAAACAGGGTCTAGACATGGCTCAGTGCTTAAGAGCATATTATAGGCAGTTCAGAACTGCCTACAATATAGCTTCAAAGGGATCCAATGTGCCTGGCCTCCATATGTACCTGCCCCAAAGGATTCTAATTAAAAACAATACAGGCAGGGGCTGGAGAGATGGTCAGTGGTGTAGGAACACCTGACTGCTTCTTGCAGAGGAAACAAGGTTCAATTCCCAGCAACCCACATGGTGGCTAACAAGGTATGTAACTCTGGTACCCAGTGAAGGAATCCAGTGCCTTCTTCTGAGATCCAATGTACACCACATACATGGTTCACATGCATACATGTAGGCAACATTCAGATATATAAATTAAAATTTTTTATAAAAAACAGCCAGACCATAAAGAAGAAAAGCAATCAAATGGCAGACACTGATATCCAAAAAAGTCAGCTAGCCATGTGGGCACATAACCCACTTCCTACTGAGTCCTGTGGTGGGGAGACATTCTCCACAGCTTATGTCTGCAGAATTACTCTTTTTACATGGAGAATAACCTGTGCTTGCCTCTCTGACCATAGAAACACAAGGTTTTCTAAAAAACCTTTTTTCAACCCTTCTGCTGTTTCTAGATGTGATTTACTATGATTATACCTGGATTTCGTTCTATTAGATAAACTCACTTCCACCAAAATCAAGTCAAGCCTCTGGTTGAAGGTGTCCAAATGTTATGGCAGCCTGGTATAGAGGAACAGGCATTTAATTCCAGGCCTCATGGGGCAGGGAAAGGCAGATCACAGTAAGATCTCTGTGAGTTCCTGCCACACCGGGCTAGCATAGTAAGACTCTGACTCAAAAAAAAAAAACATTAAGTCTGAATGGGATACAGCCCTTAATATAACCATTTGTGATAGTTCTGCACCCCACAGAATTAAGCTTTCTGCAAGCCTTAAGAGTCTTACAGGTTTGCCATTGTGATGATCTCTATCCTAAAGGCTACTTCTTTAAGGAAAGCCACTTTGGACTAGGACACAACTAAGGAGATGCAGCAAAGAATCTTCAAGTACAGGAAGATATCTCAATTCCTGCATCTTCAGAGAACTAACCAGGTTGGGGGGCTAAGGGAGCTTAGACCAGAAAACAGGGGGTTGAGCTAGGAGACTGAGTCCTGGGATGGAATGCTGAAGAGCATGACTCAAAGTTCTATACTGCTACTGCAGGACAGCTGTGGGACTGTGGCCCACAGTATCCAGCACGCACAGGGCTCTTCTCCTAAGTGTGTCCTCCGGTGTCTGATGATGCTTGAATGGATGCTGAAGCCTCACCCACTCACTGTATTTACAAAATATACTACTCCGCTGAGTGTGTTCTCTGGTGCCGCTGGTGAGGACTGACTTCTGACTGAAGCCTCGTCCACAGTCTCCACATACATAGGACTTCTCTCCTGAGTGTGTCATCTGGTGTCTGATGAAGCTTGATCGGACACTGAAGCCTCGCCCACACTCACTGCACTTGTAGGGCTTTTCACCTGTGTGTGTCCTCTGGTGTCTGATGAAGCTTGATCGGACGCTGAAGCCTCGCCCACACTCACCGCACTTGTAAGGCTTTTCACCTGTGTGTGTCCTCTCATGAATGTTGATTTCTGACTTCCAGTTAAAGCCTTGACCACACACACTGCACTTGTAAGGCTTCTCACCTGTGTGTTTCCTCTCATGAATGATGAGCTGTGACTTCCGACAAAAGCCTTGCCCACACTCACTGCACTTGTAAGCCTTGTCACTTGAGTGTGTCTTCTCATGAATGGTGAGTGATGACTTCCAGCAAAAGCCTCGCCCACACACACTGCACTTATAAGGCTTCTCCTCCCGTGAGTGTGTCCTCTGGTGTCTGATGAGAGTTGACTTCTGGCTGAAACCTCGCCCACATTCACTGCACTTGTAAGGCTTGTCACTTGAGTGTGTCTTCTCATGAACGACGAGTGTTGACTTCCAGCAAAAGCCTCGACCACACACACTGCACTTATAAGGCTTCTCACCTCCATGTGAGTGTGTCCACTGATGGTCTGCAGAGAGGTGTCCGCGCCTGAAGCCTCGCCCACACCCTGCACTTGTAAGGCTTTCTCCTGAGATGTGTCTCTTGTGTGCAATGAGGTTTGACTGTCTGCTGAAGCCTCGCCTCCACACTCACTGCGCAACTTGTATAAGCGCTTGTTGCCCGGACTTGAGTGTGTCTTCTATGAATGGATGAGTGTGACTTCAGCAAAAGCTCGGCCCACACACTCCTGACTAACTTCATTAAAGAAAGGGCTACACCTACTCACAACGTGAAGTGTGTATCGTGCGTCTACACTCGTGTGGGCATGAGCAGTTGACAAGGTATGAGTCACCTGGTCCTGAATGGCCAAAGTGTTCCGTAGTACGAGGACGCCGCAAGATGGCTTAATTCTAGGCAGAAGCTAACCAAGAGGCATTTTCTCTCTGAGTGTTGGAATGCCCACAAGTCCTGATGTCCGTGCGGCGTAGGGCGGGTATGTTCATCCACCGCACCTTGCAGGATGACGGTGTCCCTGTGCCGGCCATGTCAGGGCAATGAAAGTCCAGTAACCCCGATCGATCAGGTTCCGACCGTTCCATGGCCCCACAAGCACCAGAGGACACACCTTCAGAGATAGAAGACCCGTTACGAAGTGACAGTGAGTGTGGGCGCAGCTCAGTGCAAGCGAACGACACCTACACTCCAAAGACATCAGGTAGAGAGCGAAGCATCTTCTATCTGTGCCTGAAGTGCTATAGGAAGACTCCTCCTCTGAATGTGAAATGAGGTTTTGAACTTACTGCCTGTAAAAGCCTTGCCCACACTCATTGCACTTGTAAGGCTTCTCACTTGAGTGTGTCTTCTCATGAAAGATGAGTGTCGACTTCCAGCAAAAGCCTGGCGCCAAGAACACACATAACGCAATCTTATACCACCTGCTCTCTCCTCGCTTCATGGAAGGTGAGAAACACGACTGTGCTACATGGTGGAAGCAAGACACTTTATGCAAGGACTGAATGATGTTCCTAGACCTGAAGCCCGTGCGGGCACTCGCACACTCACTGCAGCTTGGCGTAAGGGCGTTTTTTCATGGCATACTATACGTGATATGTCCTCTGGTGGATGATGAGCTGTGACTTCTAGTTAAAGCCTTGCCCACACACATTGCACAGGAAGGGTTTCTCTCCAGAATGTGTTTTCTGGTGTCTGGCAAGGCTCTTCTTTAGACTGAAGCCGTTCTCACACACACCATANGGCGGGACTTCCGGCTGTAGTGGTCTAATCTGAAGATCTCTTTCTTATTTTAGTTAATCCCAGACTCCAGTCAAGGTGACACTCAAGAATCACTTGGTCAGAGCTTAATGAGCAAACACACAGTACTAGATGTTGGGGATTTTTAACGGGCGCACGTGTCAGCAGGGACAATGTTTTGGTAGACAATGAGAGCCCTGGGGCCCAATAAGGCCGATGGCAGGGGGAAAAGGGCCCACAAGCATAGAGGTAAAAGGACAATGAGAATTAGTGATGGTGGAGGACAAATTCAGAAAAAAAGTAACATCTTGTTGTTTGGTTTTTTTGTCTGTTTGAGACAGAAGTTCCTGGTCCCCATATGGTGTAGACAGTACTGTCCTGGGGCTTGCTATTTAGATCAGGCTTGCCTTGAAACTCACAGAGTTCCTTATCCTGCCCTGCTCCTGAGTGCTGGATTAAAAGTATTGCACCACCACACCTGGCCAAATTATATCTTCTTTTAAACAAAGCACTATAACCCCTGCTGAGTGATGGTGGGACCCTGGGCTGTGTGGGTTTGGGCACGAAACTGCTTGCAATATGGTTTTACTATGAAGGATGCTTGTGACTCATAAATTATTACATTTACTTGTTAAAAACTGAAAAAAAAAAAAACCTTGAAAGATGCAGGACAGTTTTATGGCCAGGAATGCATGATCTGGGATGGGTGGAACTGGGGTGGGAGGGAAAGGGAAATATGCCTGAAACTGGAAAATGATCTATGAAAAAAATAATAAAATAAAAAAAAAAAAAGTATCAATAAAAAATGAAAAATTAAAAAAAAAAACACATAAGCTCATAGAAACAGTGCATTCACATGTATTAAGTTGCTGGTAGACTCCTAAAAGGCCAGCCCAGTTCCCAATGTTCTGAAATGCTTGGTCCAGGCTTAGCACCTTCTCCTCAGTCTGCTTGTCAGGAGACCAAACAGTCACCAGCCATGCCGCCCAGACGAGTCATGGAAGATTCCCCAAGCCCTGAACTGCCTATAAGACCAAAAAAAAAAAAAAAAAAAAAAAAGGCTTGCTTGGACTTCTGATGCTGCTGTTACTGGTGCTGCTGATATCCAGGCAGAGGCAGTACAGGGGTCTATTCCCCAGTAAACTGCTGTCCTGATGGAGTTGTCTTGGTTGATGCTATTTTCTGCACCCCTTTTCATACAATATACAGTTATACATAACAGATTTTTAGCACCCCAGATCTTGTAATTATTCTTTGCTGAGAAAATATCTCCTGGAGTTTCTATTATGACTAGGAACCTTAACACAAATGTGTTTAGAAACACACACACACCAACACAATCTCCATGGTTTTTACATGTAGTCTAGTCTAAATAAAATCTTACATTTTATAGTTCGATTATTAAGAATATTTTGAAAGAAAAATTATGTTATCTCTACAACATGTGATAGAGATAAAACTTAATTGGTATACATTTGTTTAGAATTTGTTTTGGAAGTAAATCCTAATCAACCTCCATGTAAACACCATTAGATTGTATACCTTATTGAAACATTTCTTATGATTTTCATGAATGCCATTTTGGATAAATAGTTAGCATTTAAAGGTTGTATGAAACAATAGACTCAAAGATATTGCTTAGTCAGTTTTTAGATGTTTACAGTCACCATGTATTTCTCAGGCCTTTTAATACATTCACAAAAGACATTTATAATCTTGTACTCATATATTTTTAACTAGCATAATGAAAAAAAATAAAAAATAATAACAATAATTTTTGGTGCACGAACAAAAGTAATGCGGAAAAAAGGAGCGGGAGAGAATAGGAAGCTGCTGCTTAGATCCAGTGAACCTTGGACCTGGAAATACTGAGAAGTGGTCACCCAACCACCATCACACACTCTGGGAACAGGGGGCTGTAATTATGATTGGCTGCTGGGAGCTTTTTCTCTGGCTGTTTATCCTGGATACTGACCACAAACCTCCCACACCCTATTGCCTACTTTCCCCCTAAAAGTCTGCCAAACCAGCCAGTGGCTATGTTTCCCTACATGGGGCCTCTTTTTTTTTTATTAAATTTTTTAAATTTTATTTTTATGTGTACGTGTTATGAATGTACTGGTCTGCACGTAGGTCTGTGCCACCCGTGTCGTGCAATGCCTTCAGAGGGTCAGAAAGAGGGCGTCGGATTCCCCTGGAAACTGGAGTAAAAGATGGTTCTCAGTCAGGTGTGGTGTACACGCCCTTTAATTCCTAGCACTGGAAGGCAGAGCAGGTATCTTTGTGAGTTCAAGGCCAGCCTGGTTCTACAGGCAGTGAATTCCAGGACAGCTAAGGCTACCAGGAGAACCTGCTTCAAAAAAGACCAATTTTTTTGGTCTTTTCGAGATAGGGTCTCTCTGTAGCCCCAGCTGTCCTGGAACTCACTCTGTAGACCAGGCTGGCCTTGAACTCACAAAGATCCGCCTGCCTCTGCCTCCCGAGTGCTAGGATTAAAGGCGTGCGCCACCATGCCCCGGCTGAACAAAGCACTTTGAAAGGTACTGAACGCACACTCCTGTTTTGGTTTCAGTTTTCTGTTTCTGTGGCACCAGGGCTGCTGCCTTAGAGGAAGGTCAGACTCGACTAGTTCCTCTGGGCATGAGAGAAGGAGGATGCTCCAACTTGCCAGTAGACAAACAGGGGGTTTGTCTGATACTAGACTCAGGGATGGTCTAGTATCCTGGTTTTGGGGCATGGACAGTGGGTCTGGCCCTTCGGTTCTGGTCATGGCAGACAGCCCCTGCCGCCTGTGTTCTTTCTGTGTCCTCTGCGTCCTCAGCGTGTTTATTTGATTTGTGGTCTTTGTGTTTTTCTCCTCATTACCGCTTTTGTTTCTGCTCTTCTGTACTTTGAATCTAACATGGGACAATCTACTTCTTCTAATCCCCTACTCCCCTCTCTCCTGAGCAGGCAAGCATGCACACAAAGGGCCCAATGCTGCGAGCTCCAAGCAGCCAGAGCTGTTACTGCTCCACTCCCCTAGAAATACAAGATCCATCATAGTAAGATGCCAGGCAGCTGGCCCTCCTTAACAGGTCTGTAAATTAAGGTGGAGAAGGCATTTAATGAAATCAACCCAGCATTTGGGGGCTTTGAGCACAAAAGTGTTTTAAGGGAGCTAACTAAAAATGTCTTAAATTCTAAATGATTGTGTGTAAATGTGACAATGAAAAATTAATGGTTCCATAGTCCTGCACAGCCAAGGTGTGCAGCAGACCAGAAAACTGAAAACTTTCTTTGCCTTGACATCAAGTTATTCTATGAGATTTTAAAAAGAAAAAGGGGCCGGGCCTGGTGGCACACACCTTTAATCCTAGCACTGGGGAGGCAGAGGCAGGCAGATCTTTGTCAGTTTTGTGATTACAAAGAAGCATCTGAAGGAGGCAAGCAAAGCAAGCCTTCAACACAGTGAAGAGGCATTTAGGACTCACATTGGAATACAGGCAAGGAGAANGTTTCTGAGCTTTTTTTTTTTTTTTTTTTGGCTAACAGGGAGGACATGTCTCAAAATGACAAAAAATAAAATAATAATCTAAAAGAAAATAAATTAAAAATCGTCTTCTGGGGGTTCGTGCTACCCCTGTGTGGAGTGGGGTGCATCCCTGACAGCATCAACAACTGCCTCCATTTGATGTGTCAGTTTTCTGAATTGGGTTCCTGGTGCACTAGCAAATTAAATAAATTCTCATATTAATACTGTGGCCCCTTGTTGGTTTCCTTGTTGTGAGTGGGCAGTTTGAGTCCTCAACACGGGGAGCCTTGTCTGCGCCTGGAGGACTTTGGATAAGTGTAGTGCCAGCGCCTGTGGTGGGGGGTGGGGGACGACTGTCCTGCCTTGTGTCTGGAACTACATCTTGTTCCTTTGTGGCACTGGTGAGTGACACTCTTCAGAATCTGTTCTGCATCAGGAGGAAGGTCCTGCAGGGCTGGTCCAGGGAATTGGGCACTGGAGAACGGGGCAAGAAAGTGGCCACCCAGTCGACACGCTGGTGTGACTCAGACCCAGTCTCCAGGATGTCTTATTTTGGAGGATTTTGAGTCAGATTGACTTCAGATAAGAATCTGGAAGATTGGTTAGTACAGGGTTCAAGTGTTCTCTGCTAGAGTTCTATGTGTGGGGACAGGTTTGGGCACTGTCAAATCTCAGTGTTGTTTAAGATCCCTCAAGCTGAAGTTCCCACCCTGGTGAGGATTGAGTTAGTAGGCTTTTAGGGGTGTGATAGTTACTAGGTAGTGAGTGGAACTGTGCTTAGGATGGCCAGCAGTGACCTGGCGTTTGGCAGACTTTTTAAGAGGCTCATAGGGGGGTGGAGAGATGGCCTGTGGTTAAGAGTGCCGACTGTCTTGCAGAGGACCCAGGTTCAATCCCAGCCCCTCATGCTGGCTGAGAACCGTCATTTTTTTTTTTTTTTTTTTTTTTTGGTCTGTCTTTTTGAGACAAGGTCTCCCTGTAGCCTTAGCTGTCCTGGAACTCACTCTGTAGACCAGGCTGGCCTTGAACTCACAAAGATCCACCTGCCTCTGCCTTCCAAGTGCTAGGATTAAAGGCGTGTACCACCACACCTGACTGAGAACCATCTTTAACTCCAGTTCCAGGGGAATCCGACGCCCTCTTCTGACCTCTGAGGCATTGCACGACACGGGTGCACAGACCTACGTGCAGACCAGTACATTCATACACATAAAAAATAAATTTAAAAAAATTTAATAAAAAAAAAAGAGGCTCATAGGGAACATAGCCAATAGTGTGTGGGAGCTTTAGGGAAGTAGGCAATAGGGTGTGGGAGGTTTGTGGTCAGTATCCAGGATAAACAGCCAGAGAAAAAGCTCCCAGCAGCCAATCATAATTACAGCCCCCTGTTCCCAGAGTGTGTGATGGTGGTTGGGTGACCACTTCTCAGTATTTCCAGGTCCAAGTTCACTGCGATCTAACAGCAGCTTCCATTCTCTCCTTTTCGCATTACTTTTGTCGTGCACAAAAATTATTGTTATTATTTTATTTTTATTTCATTATGCTAGATTAAAATATATGAGTACAAGATTATAAATGTCTTTTGTGAATGTATTAAAAGGCCTGAGAAATACATGGTGACTGTAAACATCTAAAAACTGACTAAGCAATATCTTTGAGTCTATTGTTTCATACAACCTTTAAATGCTAACTATTTATCCAAAATGGCATTCATGAAAATCATAAGAAATGTTTCAATAAGGTATACAATCTAATGGTGTTTACATGGAGGTTGATTAGGATTTACTTCCAAAACAAATTCTAAACAAATGTATACCAATAAAGTTTTTATCTCTATCATGTAGTAGAGATAACACTAATTTTTCTTTCAAAAATATTGTTCATATCGAACTATTAAATGTAAGGTCTTGTTTATGCTAGACTACATGTAAAACCATGGAGATTGTGTGTGTGTGTGTGTGTTCTAAACACATTTGTGTTAAGGTTCCTAGTCATAATAGAAACTCCAGGAGATATTTTCTCAGCAAAGAATAATTACAAGATCTGGGGTGCTAAAAATCTGTTATGTATAACTGTATATTGTATGAAAAGGGGTGCAGAAAATAGCATCAACCAAGACAACTCCATCAGGACAGCAGTTTACTGGGGAATAGACCCCTGTACTGCCTCCTGCCTGGATCAGACAGACCAGTAACCAGCATCAGAAGTCAGCAGCCTTTATAGGTAGTTCAGGGCTTGGGGAATCTTCCATGACTTGGCTGGGCAACATGGCTGGTGATTGTTTGTTCTCCTAAGCAGACTGAGGAGAAGGTGCTAAGCCTGGACCAAGCATTTCAGAACATTGGGAACTGGGCTGGCCTTTTAGGAGTCTACCAGCAACTTAATACATGTGAATGCACTGTTTCTATGAGCTTATGTGTTTTTTTTTTAATTTTCATTTTTTATTGATACTTTGAGTAGTTCGTACATCATTTTCCAATTCAGTTCAGGCATATTTCCCTTTCCCTTCCCCCACCCCACCCCACCCCATCCCAGATCATGCATTCTGCCATAACTGTCCTGCATCTTTCAGGTTTTTTTTCATTTTTTAACAGTAAGTAATAATTTATGAGTACAAGCATCCTTCATGTAAAACCAACTTGCAAGCAGTTGTGCCCAAACCCACACAGCCCATGGGTCCCACCATCCAGCAGGGGGTCTATGAGCTTATGTTTAAAAGATGAATATTGCCAGGTGTGGTGGTGCATACTTTTAATCCCAGCACTCAGGAGGCAGAGGCAGGAGGATCTCTGTGAGTTCAAGGCCAGCCTGATCTACAGAGCAAGTTCCAGGCCAGCTACTGCTACAGGGAGACTCTGTCTCAAACAGACAAAAAACCGAAAATTCAAAAGATGTTACTTTTTCTGAATTGTCTCCACCACTTTCATTGTCTTCCTCTAGCTTTGGCCCCTTTTCCTGCCATCTTGGGCCCCTCTCACCAAAACATTGTCCCTGACACTCCCTTCCCACAGTTTGCTCATTAAGCTCTGACCAAGTGATTCTTGAGTGTCACCTTGACTGGATCTGGGATTAACTAAAATAAGAAAGAGATCTTCAGATTAGACCACTACAGCCGGAAGTCCCGCCCTCCTTGTGGACCTAACCTTCTGACGGCAGCTGATACAAAACCATGGCAGAAGGGAGCTCACCCCTTTCTGTGCTGCTTGTCTTCTCTCACTGGTTAGTTGGTCTGGCTGCTATGATCAACTCATCGGATCCCAGTGTAGACTGAAGACTATCAGATCTCCCAGAATCCATCAGCTCTCAGTGCCTGGTGAGGACTACTCAGGCATCCAGTCTTTGGACTGAAATGGACTCTCAGCCTCTCCAGTACAGTGTTGGGTTATTTGGACTCTATCCCATGAGCTAATCTAATAAATACATACATATATATGTATACTTATTTATATATGCATATATATATATATATTCTTTCTACTGATTCTGATTCCTTAGAGAACCCTGACTAATATACACGTATCACTTTTACTGGATGATGACAGCTGAGTCTCTGACTTTTCCTCACCTCGATTTCCCTTTGGTTGGCTCTGGCATGCTGTGTGGCTTCACTCCTAGAATAGTCATCATGTTTGTTTCCATTTCTGTCTTTCACCTGTTACTTAAACACAATAGTAAGGTTAGTTTTTCCATTTCTATGCACCAAAACCTCTCCTGTCAAGGCTCTGATTAACCATGATTTTCTCAAAGTAAGCCCCACCCCAGTGGGGTGCAGTAATTCTCTCACAGGGAGCAGAGACCTCCTCACTCCTGTATGTTGCTCAGGCCCCAAACCTTGATTCCTTTCTGGTTTTTACATGCTGTCTGTAGTGACCAAATCTGAAGTCTGAATAATCTGCTTCTTGCACCTGGATCTGGGTCACCATCTTCCCTGCGTGCTCAGTGTCCTTGGTCTTCTCTACGCTTCTTCCTTCCCTTAATCTCCTAGCTTGCCTCAACTTATATTAGTACAGCAACCAGGAGGATCATTTCAAGGACAAATCAAATGATGTTGTGTATTTATGCAAGTCCTCTCCAGTGCCTTCTCATCCTAATCAAAGTGAAAGCCAGTACCCTACCCCATATTTACTCTTGGATTTCATCCCCACCACCCCATCTCAAACACACAATGTCATCCACGGTAAACTGCCTACCCTTCTATCTTGCCAGCTTGACTGACCCTTAGACCAGGAGCTTGGCCCCAGCTGTTCCCCTGTCTGACGACACATTGACTTCTTCCCACCTTCAGAACTGCTCTCAATGTCTTCCCAAAGGTCTCTGTGATCATGGAATTATATTTCCACCCCTTCACTTTGGTTGCTACTTTTCTTCTCCTGTGCTTGTTCCTGTTACGCTATGGTCTATCCATTCATTTCTTCAGTCAGACCATAATCATCGAGTTCAATCATACAGGATGATTCCTTCAACACCTTTGGTGCTTCAGTGGCTTGGCAGGAAGACAGGTCAGCAAGGACCCTGGGTCTCACCTCTCCACATGCTGTCTGGTTCCCTGCTTCTCTCTGTGTTTTCTCTCTCAGAGCAGTTGAAATCCATTCATGGTATCTTAGGGTTCCCAAGAGTGACAGCTGTCTAGCCTCCTTAAGCCTTGAGCAGTGATACATTGTTAACCTGTATCACATTTGTTAGTTAAGCCAATGTTTAAAGCTGAAATAATGTAAACATTGGGAATATTATATCATAACCCCAGAGATAAGAACACATCTGGACATGAATAAACCACTGAATAGACAGGGAGATGGGACAGCTGTCGCTTGCAGATCTAAAGAGTGATTTTAGGAAAGAAAAAGGAAACAGCATATTGTCATTTGACAAATACATCAATGAAAAGTGTGGTAGGTATTTCCACAGCTGTATGCTAAAAACCAGTGAGTCACAGTTTGAGGAGACACAGATTGTTTGCATAATCTCAAAGTATTTCCTCTAAGGGGAATATACTGAGTTTATAGCGAAGAAACCCAGCAGACACCACCTTAACCAATTAGTCAGGATCAATGTTAACTTCATCAGAAACAAGATGGATCAGCACCACAAACACACTCACTGACGATGGTGAAAGGGTCGGAGGGTCTGAGGTATTCTTGGCAAAAGGAGAATAACCTCATTCCAAGCCTGAAACCTCCTCCAGATAAAGCTCCATTTTGAGATGCTCTTCAAAAGTGCCAAATTCACAAAAGATGTAGATTTATCACAGATCTAGGAGATTAATATGCATGACAATGAATGGAATGTGAGTAAATGCTGAATTTCGCACCAGAAAAAGGACCCTAATGGAACAACTGGCCACATTTACTTGGGGTTCTGGTCATTGTGCTAAGGTTTCCCAAGACAGAGAAAGCTGGGTAGGTAGTTGTGGGAATTGATGTTTATGTAATAACTTCTATGTTGACATTAGTTTAGTATTAAAAGCTTTAAAAACCCACCTGTCCTTTATTCCTTAAAAATTCTTCTAAGCACTTAATTTGTATGTATATGAATGCTTTCCCTACGTGTATGTAAGTGCACCCATGTTGTACAGCACCTGTGGAGACAAGAACTCCATGTCAGAGCCCCTGGAACCGAAGTTGCAGAAGGTTGATAGTCACCATGTTGCTGCTAGGAACTGAACCCAGGTCCCCTGCAAGAGCAGCCAGTGCTCTTAAATCTGAGCCATCTCTGCAGCCCCAAGTTCTGTATTTTTTAATTAATTAATTAATTAATTAATTAGTGTGTGAATGTATTATCTGCATGTAGGTTTGTGCACCCGTGTAGTGCAATGCTGTGGAGGTCAGAAGAGGGCGTCGGATTCCCCTGGAACTGGAGTTCTCCTGGAATTGGAGTTACAGATGTTTCTCAGCCACTATGTGGGTGCTGGGGATCGAACCCGGGTCCTCTGCAAGAGCAGTCGGTGCTCTTAACTAATAGGCCATCTCTCCAGCCCCTAAGTTCTGTATTTTTGAGGGGTTTTGATTTTAAGTGATGAGTGGATATTGTTTTATTAAAATATAGTTCCTGCTAAAGGGTGCTAATGTCGTATGTTAAAGTATTACATGTTCAAATGTTGGACCAGTCTTCATTCTTGGATAAATCTCTTTGTCTTGGTGAAATTTTTCTTAAGAAAATTTATTGGTATTAGTGTTTTACCTGCATTTACATATGTTTACAACGTGCCTGCAGTGTCTCTGTAAGGCAGAAGAGGGTGTCAGATACTCAGGAACTAGAGTTACAGTTTCTTATACGAGGGTGTTAGGACCTGAACCTTGGTCCTCTGGTCCCTAAATCAATGGGAAACTAAATGGAAATTATATAACTGAATACGTATATTAAATAAAAAATTGTCTGTGAAATGCGTAATGGTACATTGGAGAAGACAGTAAACACAAAGAATGATCAACAGAAACATCCAATCGAAAAGCAGAGAGAAAAGATGAGGGAGATTAGAGATATTTGGGGGGAGGGGGGCACAGCGAGTAGAATGCATTTTTATACACGTAGGAAGTTGTCAAAGAGCAAATTCAATAAAAATGAAGAAACATGGACTGGTTTAAAAAGTTCATGGAACATAGCCAGGCGTGGTGGCGCACGCCTTTAATCCTAGCACTTGGGAGGCAGAGACCGGCAGATCTTTGTGAGTTCAAGGCCAACCTGGTCTACAAGGTGAGTTCCAGGACATCTTGGACTACAGGGAGACCCTGTCTCGAAAAGACCAAAAAAAAAAAAAAAATTCATGGGACAACACAGAAGGAATGAACGCACATGTACTTCTCGTCCCAGAAGGAAAAGTAAGAATGGGGAGATGAGGGGCTGGAGAGATGGCTCAGCAGTTAAGAGCACTGACTGCTCTTGCAGAGGATCTGGGTTCGATTCCCAGCACCCACCTGGTGGCTAAGAACTGTCTTTAACTGCAGTTCCAGGGGAATCTGACCCCCTCTTCTGAACTCCGCATCATTGCACGACACGGGTATACAAACCTACATGCAGACAGTACACTCATACACATTAAAAATAATAAATAAAAAACAAGAAAAAAAAGAACGTGGAGATGAAAACATGTGAAACAATAATGTCCTTAGGAGTCACCAGAGTCCAGCTGCAGCTGCCAAAAACGTGAGGGAGACTGTAGCTTGTGTGAATCCTATTCAGGTTGAGAATGGTTCAGACAACAGGTGCCTTCTCAGAGCCATGGTGACAAAACAGCNCCCTGTCTCAAAAAGAACAACAACAGCAACAACAAAATTTGGTTTATTTTTTTAAGATTTTATTTTTATTTTGTGTATTGTTTTTGTCTCCATGTATTTCAGTGTACCATGTGTGTCTAAGGCATGCAGAGGCCAGAAGAGGGTGCTAAATACTCTGGAACTGGAGACACAGATGGTCTTAAGCTGGCACATGGGTGCTGGGAACTGAGCCTGGGACCTCTGCAAGAACAGCAAGTGCTCTTAACCACTGAGTCCTCTTTAGAGCCCTATAAATTACTTTAAAAATATTTCAACAAATCCAAAATATTATGATTACTAGATTCCTTTTATACTTTCTTCAAAACCTTGTTTCTTTGAGACAGGTGTTAGTTTCTTTTTTTTTTTTTTTCAATTAATTTTATTTATTTCTGAATGTGTATGAATGTACTGTCTGCATGCAAGTCTGTGCACCCGTGTCGTGCAACGCCACGGAGTTCAGAAGAGGGTCTCGGATTCCCCTGGAACTGGATTTCTCCTGGAATTGGAGCTTCAGACAGTTCTCAGCCGCCATGTGGGTGCTGGGGATCGAACCCGGGTCCTCTGTAAGAGCGGTCAGCGCTCTTAACCGCTAGGCCATCTCTCCAGCCCCGAGACAAGGTGTTAGTTGTTAGTGGTTTGCGCTGGCTAGCTTGGAACTCACTATGTAGCCAAGACTGGCCTTAAACTCTTTTTTTTGTTTTTTGGTCTTTTCGAGACAGGGTCTCCCTGTAGTCCCAGCTGTCCTGGAACTCACTCTGTAGACCAGGCTGGCCTTGAACTCACAAAGATCTGCCTGCCTCTGCCTCCCAAGTGCTAGGATTAAAGGCGTGTGCCACCACGCCCGGCTGAGAGTCAGTTTTCTTAAGGGTGTGACACTGGATGAGTTCTCCACACTCAAGGGGATGAACCCAAAGCCAAAAGCCTTGATAGTTTTTTGTTGTTGTTGTTGTTGTTGTTGTTTGTCTCTTTGAGACAGGGTCTCCCTTTAGTCCCAACTAGCTCGGAGCTCACTAGGTAGACTAAGGTGCCTTGAACTCACAGAGATCCACCTGCCTCTGGCTCCCCAGTGCTGGGATTAAAGGCATGAGCCATAAAGCTCAGCAGACTTGATAGGTTTTAAATAAACAATAGAGGACATGAAGTGAGGGTGGGTAGACCTAACAGGAAGTGGGGGAGGGAGTCTAAATATGTTAAAAAAAATCCTGCATATAATTTAAAAATAATCAAAGAAGTTTAAATTTCATTTAGGCTAATGTTTTGTTTTGATTTGTTTATTGGGGTACAGCATCTCCTTGTACCCCTAGCTGGCCTGGAACTTGCTATGTATACTATGCTGGCCTTGATCTCACAGAGATCTGACTGCCTCTGTCTCCTACTGCTGGGATTAAAGTCACACAGCATCACATGCAGATTACAAACTTTTTTGAGATTTATTTGAGCTGCAAAGATGGCTCACTTGGCTGCTCTTCTAGAGGACACATGTTCAGTTCCTAGCAAGTCACATGGTGGCTAACTATCATCTATAACTTTAATTCAAGGGATTCTACTCCCCTCCTCTGGCCTCTGTAGGTATTCTTGCATGTGATACACACACACACACACACACACACACACACACACACACACACGCCTATAAGTAGACAAAACAGTCAAACTCATTAAAAATAAAGATATATTTTTTTTTGCCCGCCAGTGCCCCCCGCGCCAGCCGGGAGATACATTTTCTTATGATTTTATGTGTATGACTGTCTTCTCTGCACAAGGTGTACCATATGTATGCAGTGTCTCAGAGGCCAGAAGAGGACATCAGATCCCCTGGTGTGGAGTTAAAGATGGTTGTTAGCCATGCAACGTAAGTGCTGGGACATGAATCCAGGTCCTCTGCAAATGTAGCAAATTCTCTCAACTGTGGAACTGCCTCTCCAATCCCATCTTGTTGAATCTCTTTGGGCCCCATAACCAATGGTTTATTTTGATGTCCTCAACTTTGTTCCACTGGTGTCTCTTGTCTTTATGCCAGTATCAGAATTTGGAATAGTGTTGATTTATGGAAATGTGTGAAATCTCTAAGTGACAGTCCCTCTCTCCAAACATTGAAAGATCAAACAAAAAATTTGTTTAGTTGTCTGCCTAGTAGAAAGAGTCAGGACATGGGGCTGGAGAGATGGCCTAGTGGTTAAGAGCACTGACTGCTCTTACAGAGGATCCAGGTTCGATCCACAGCACCCACATGGCAGCTGAGAACCGTCTTTAACTCCAGTTCCAGGGGAATCCGATACCCTCTTCTGACCTCTGAGGCATTGCACGACACGTGTGCACAAACCTACATGCAGACAGGACATTCATACACATACAAAAATAAATAAAATTAAGAAAAACAAAGAAAGAGACAGGACCTCTTTTTTTACATTAGGAACTCGTGGCAATACTTACTATAATGATAAGGAATTTATTATAACTATGCTAATTATAATTCAGTTATAATTGAACATTGCACCGGGAGTGGTGGCGCACACCTTTAATCCTAGCACTTGTGAGGCAGAGGCAGGCGGATCTTTGTGAGTTCAAGGCCAGCCTGGTCTACAGAGTGAGTTCCAGGACAGCTGGGGCTACAGGGAGACCCTGTCTCAAAAAGACCAAAAAATAAAAAAATAAATAAAAATAATTGAACATTGCACTTTTCAATGCAGATGTATACAGAGTTCTGAGAATTTTAATATTGGTTAGTTAAGAAAAGAGTGTTAGCCGGGCATGGTGGACCATGCCTTTAATCCTAGCACTTGGGAGGCAGAGGCAGGCGGATCTCTGTGAGTTCAAGGCCAGCCTGGTCTACAGAGGAGTTCCAGGATAGCTGGGGCTACAGGGAGGCCCTGTCTCAAAAAGACCAAAAAAAAAAAAAAAAAAAAAAAAAAAAAAAAGAAAGAAAAGAGGTTTAGGCTTGTGTGATGGTGAGTGCTTTTCATCTTACCTCTGTGAGAAGAGGCAGAGGCAGGCAAGATCTCTGTGGTTTGAGGCCCAGCTGTGGTGTCAGAGTGAGTTCCAGGCCAGGGTTTCCTGTAGTCCCAGCGTGCCAGAACTTATTACTGTAAACCAGCTGGGCTTGAAACTCACAGAATCCACCTGCCCTGCCCCCTGGTGCTGGGAATAAGGATGTGCCACCAGTCTCAGCTATGCTACATTTTTTTACAATAGTTTTTTTAATGTATTTTTTAAATTTTTTAAAATTTATTTTTGTATGTGTATGAATGGACTGTCTGCTTAGGTTTGTGCACCCATTGCCGTACAATGCCGTTGGAGGTCAGAAGAAGAGGGTGTCGGATTCCCCTGGAATGGAGTCACGGATGGTTCTCAGCCGCCATGTGGCGTGCTGGGGATGGAACCTGGGTCCTCTTCTAGAAGCAGTCAGTGCTCTTAACTGCTAGGCCATTTCTCTAGCCCCTGTGCCACGCTTTTAGATGACTCAGGTGTGTGATTTTATCTAATTTTCCTCAGGCTTTAAGGATATTTTGGCCAAGAGTCTGGCTGGGAGTTTGCCAAAGCCCAAATGCTTGCCTGAGTCTAAGTTGAAAAAGCAATGGACTAATTTCTTTGGTGGAGGAGTTTTCAGACAGCCTAATGTAGAAATGGTGGCATGGCCATTAATGGTGAACTATTATACAGATCTACAATGAAAAAAGAAAATGGGGCAAAAAGAAATGCAAAATGGACAGTTTGGATTGGAAAAGTGTACTAGGAGATTAAGTTTGAGCCAAGGACTATGAAGGAGGAATCCCTTTGTAAGGAAGATTAAAGTTTATTAAGGAGAGGCCTAGAGATTTACAGTAAACATAGAACATACCTTCATGGGCAGGACCACACTCCGCTAGCCTCCAACTTTTGAAAGGAAAATCTGAAGAGGTTTTCTATCTCCAACAATCCAGGGCAGCAGAGAAAAGCGCAATGTGGTAGTGCAGAGATTCATCCCAACTTGCAGCTGTCGCATTTCATCACTTGGTCTGGCTTTAAGGCATAAGATGCAAGTTGAAGGGGTTATCAGTTCTCTCTCGGTTTCAGAGAGCCAGAGGCCAGTCAGGTGCAGGGGCATCCCTGCATAAAGAAGCCCCTGAAGCCATTGAATGAAACTGTGAAGGTAAAGCGGTTGGCATGGAGACCCCGAGAAGCCTAAAGCTGTGATATATTTGCCAAGGAGAGCTGCATTACAGGGATTGGTACCAGCCTAAAAAAGATGTATGGGGGCTGGGAGATAGCTCAGGGTTAAGAGCACCGACTGCTCTTGCAGAGGACCTGGGTTCAATCCTCCAGCACCCACATGGTGGCTAGAACTGTCTGTAACTCAAATTTCCAGGAGAACTCCAGTTCCCAGGGGAATCCGAGAGACCTCTTCTGAACCTCAGCCACATTGCAGACAGGGTGCACAAACCTACAGAGACAGTTACATTCATACACATACAAAAATAAAAATTGAAAAAAAAATGGCCTTTCTTAAAAAAAAAAAAAAAAAAAAAAGAGATGTATGTTGCCTGAAAAGCTGGAAGACCTGAGCCATCTAAGCCTTTTGGAAGTAAAGTCCCAGAAGTCTCATGTGGAGCTACTGGACTTGGTGTTTGTCCTGATGGTTTTCAGTCTTGTTTTGGGTCTATATTTCCTCAATATGCCTCTATTCCTCCCTTTTGGAATGGGAATGTGTATTCAGATCCACTGTATGTTGGGAGTATGTAATTTGTCTTTTGATATATATATTTTTTTTTGCTGTTTTTGAGACAGGGTCTCCCTGTAGCCCCAGCTGGCCTGGAACCTCACTCTGTAGGCTAGGCTGGCCTTGAACTCACAGAGATCCACCTGCCTCTGTCTCCCAAGTGCTGGGATTAAAGGCATGCACTACCACACCTGGGCTTTGTCTTTTTTTTTACAGGAGCTTATGGTTAAGAGACTTGTGTAGGTCTCAGAAGAGCCTTTGGACTATAGATTTTTGAATAGTATCGAGACTGATAAAGACTATGGGGACATTTAAGGTTGGACTAAAGTCATTTTGGATTTTATATGTTCATGAGCCTATGGGGGCCAGGGAGTGGAATGTGGTGGTTTGAATGAGAATGTCCCTCATTGCCCTCAGGTAGTCGGGTATTTCGTCCCCAGTTGGTGGTGCTCTTTTGGGAGGACTTAGAAGGTGAGTCCATGCTGGACAAAGTACATCACTGGGGGCGGGCTTAGACAGTTCAACAAGCCCTGCTAGTCTCCAGTTGCTCTCTCTCTCTGCTTCCTGTATTCACTGGAAGATGTGAACCTCAGCTTTCTGCTCCTGCTCCTGCCAAGGAGCCTGCTTCCCTGATGGACTCTAGTTCCCTGTAACCATAAATAGTAAGCTCAAACAAACTCTTCCTTTTTGGGGGGGGAGGTCTTCTCAAGACAGGGTCTCCCTGTAGCCCCAGCTGTCCTGGAACTCACTCTGTAGACCAGGCTGGCCTTGAACTCACAAAGATCTACCTGCCTCTGCCTCCCAAGTGCAAGGATTAAAGGCGTGTATCACTCCTGGCATAAACTCTTTTATAAGTTCCCTTGGTCATGGTGGTTTTATCACAGCAACATTAAAGTGACTAATACAGTAACCTATGTCTCAAACTTACACTTACCAGAAATGAAATTTTGGACATAATTACGAGTCATCTTGTCCCTCCAGAATTATGTAAAATTTTATTTCCAAATTTGTTAGTGGTGCAGACACAGTTGGCATGCGTTATTCACCATAGCTTTTAGCCCCAACAACACAGGCATGCAGCCTTAAAAATTCAATCAACACCAGGCACGGTGGCACATGCCTTTAATCCCAGCACTCTGGAGGCAGAGGCAGGTGGATCTCAACACAGGCATGCAGGTTTAAAAATTCAACCAAACTGTGATTTTTGTTTTTGGATATAAATCTTTTTTGTATATTTTTAAATTGAAACTTGTGTGTTTCATACACAACAGCATAATCATCTTTATATTCTCTTCCTCATTGGCACCCTCCCATAGGCCTCACCCGCACTGGATTTCATGCATTCTTAAATTATTTATTTTATTTTTTTTTATTTTTGTATGTATCTGAGTGTACTGTCTGCTTGTAGGTCTGTGCACCCATGTCGTGCAATGCCGTGGAGGTCAGAAGAGGGTCTCGGATTCCCCTGGAACTGGACTTCTCCTGGAATTGGAGTTACAGACAGTTCTTAGCCGCCATGTGGGTGCTGGGGATTGAACCCGGGTCCTCTGCAAGAGCAGTCGGTTCTCTTAACCACTAGGCTATCTCTCCAGCCCCTGGATTTCATGCATTCTGTCATTCATGATAAGGCCTATGGAGTCAGGTTAGTGTCCCCAGACATCCCTCAGTGCAGGTTCATCCACTGGGGTCTAGTCAGCCTATCTAGTGCCACTCCCTTAAAGCAGTTCAGCTCTTCCTCACCAAGCAGTACTCAGTTTCCCAATAGTTCTTCAGCTAAGGTTGGGGACTGCTGCCCATTTCCAGAGTTCTGTGCTGGTTACTGGTCTGCTTGTGTTTGCATGGGTCTTGCTCATGCTCTCAATATTACTGTAAGTTCATATGAGCATATTCCCAGGAGCCTCTAAGACTGTTTCCATGTGGTCTTGCACCTCCTCCCCTGCTCTTACAACCTTTCCACCCCCTCTTCCTCAGTGGTCTCTGAGCCCTGGGTGGGTGAGGTTTAATATAGGAGTCCTACTCAAGGACTCATACTCTGTAGACTCTTATTCTCTATGCTTTGATAATTTGTGATCTTTTGTTATCATTGCCTTATGTTGCATGAGGGAGCTTCATTGATGTGAATTGAGAGGTGTGGCAGTATTCTCTCTACCTCTTGTTCCACTATGTTTTGGGAAACTTAGGAGTAGAGATTCCATTGTAGATGTGCCATTTCACAGACACTTATTCTTTGTGTGTGACCAGTTACAGAATTCTGAAATAGTCTCTGTTGCAAAAGGAGCTTCTTTCATGCATGGTGACTGGTATACATGTCTGGAAATATAAGGATCCATATTTACCATATAGTAAGAAATTATATTTGTCTAGGGATGTAACAGAGTTGGGCTTGTCTCTAAGATCTATGATCTTTCCAGAGATGTGCATCTGGCTATGTTTACAGTACCACACATGAGTTCCCTCCCATTAAGTGGTCATTAAGTCCAATTAGGTAGCTGTTGATTTCCTCCAAGATAAAAGTACCACTAATGCTCCAACAGTTTGATGTGCTGGACATTGTGATTATTAGGCCATAAGCTGTGGTTGGACCATCAATTAAAGTTCTCCCTTTAAATCGTGCATAGTGGCCTCCAAAACTATGAGAACTAGCCTTCAGAGAGGTGGATTCCACATCAGTTCCAGGTCCATTGCTTCAAGTCCTGTGTCAGAAGCCTGTCCTGTCTTCAGCAATAAGGTCTTACCTTCAAGTTCTGGGAGGTAACCAATAGCTGTGGCAATAGCCTGTGTAATTTTGGGAATCTCTTTGACTAAATCGCCCAAGAACTCGAAGGGAGTTTTTTCCTGTCTGTCACTGTTTCATGTTATGTAGCCTTCAGCTATACACATGGACTAACGTAGAGATATCGTGTGTGTAATTTTCTAGTAGACTTTTATTTTATTTATTTATTTATTTATTTATTTATTTATTTATTTATTTATTTATTTATATGAATGTACTGTCTGCATGTAGGTTTGTGCACCCGTGTCGTGCAATGCCGCGGAGGTCAGAAGAGGGTGTCGGATTCCCCTGGAACTGGAGTTAAAGACGGTTCTCAGCCACCATGTGGGTGCTGGGGATTGAACCCAGGTCCTCTGCAAGAGCAGTTGGTGCTCTTAACCGCTAGGCCATCTCTCCAGCCCCCATTTTCTAGTAAACTTTTAAATTTAATTTTATTTATTTATTTTTATGTGTATGAATGTACTGTCTGCATGCAGGTTTGTGCACCTGTGTCGTGCAATGCTGTGGAGGTCAGAAGAGGGTGTCGGATTCCCCTGGAACTGGAGTTAAAGACGGTTCTCAGCCACCATGTGGGTGCTGGGGATTGAACCCACAACCTCTGCAAGAGCAGTGGGCGCTCTTAACTGCTAGGCCATCTCTCCAGCCCCCATTTTCTAGTAGACTATTTTTTTTTGTCTTTTCAAGACAGGGTCTCCCTGTAGCCCCAGCTGTCCTGGAACTTGCTCTGTAGACCAGGCTGGCCTTGAACTCACAAAGATCCACCTGCCTCTGCCTCCCAAGTGCTAGGATTAAAGGCGTGCACCATGACTTTTTAACTAATACATTTCCCTCTGGTTTTACACAACACCTAAGCATTGTTTATCTCTCCTCTCTCCCTAGTTAACCTTCCCTCCTCCCTCTTTGGTTAAAGTACTCCCATTTCACCCTTGATAATACCTGTCTTCTATGATTCCTATGCTCTTGAGCTTCTTACCACTCCCATAGGTCTTTGTTAAATTCCCCCATTTTACCTATTTACCTCTTGGTAATACGAGTCGCCTACTGTTTTTTTTTTTTCTCAGTCTTTTTTCTATCCATGCTTCCTTTCCATTTTTCTTGCAGTTACATAAGGATATATACTCATATATAAGTATTTGGTGCTTGGATCCACAGATGATATAAATGCTAAGGCAATTAGCCTGGAAATATGATTACTAAGCCAAACATTCCAAAATGGCCTAGAAATAGGATCTTTATGCACGCCTTTAATCCTAGCACTTGGGAGGCAGAGGCAGGTGGATCTCTGTGAGTTCAAGGCCAGCCTGGTCTACAGAGCAAGTTCCAGGCCAGATGAGACTAAAAAGGGAGACCCTGTTTCAAACCCCCCCAAATCTAAATTATCATAAATCACAGATTTCCAAAGTTTGTGGGTAGATTTTTGCCCTTTTTGGATGGGGGTGGAGAATGAACCCAGGACTCTGAACACCCTAGGCAAGTGTTGGACACTTAAATCACATCCCCAAGCCAGTTTTATTTCACAGCATGGTGAATTGCTAATTAGATCAGTATATTTGACCAGTCAATTGCTAGTAAAAAAAAAAATATTCAAGGGCCTGTGAGATGGCTCAGTGGGTAAAAGCAATTGCTACACAGGCCTGGAGACCTGAGTTCAAGCCCTGCAAACCCCACAGGTGTTGAGAGACAATTCCACATGCCCATATGCATGGGGTGGCACACTCATCTCCACACATGCATAGTGTGCACACAGTAATGACTTTAAAATGCATGAAAGTCAGCTGCTGGAGAGATGGCTAAGAGCACTAGCTGCTCTTGCAGAAGACCCAGACTTGATTCCCAGCCCCCACATGGTAGGTCTGAAAGAGCAGCCAGTGATCTTAATCACTGAGCCATCTCTCTAGCCCAGACTTTTCCTTTTTAAGAATATGACATAACAGCTGGGCATGGTGGCGCACGCCTTTAATCCCAGGACTTTGGAGGCAGAGGCAGGCGGATCTCTGTGAGTTCAAGGCCAGCCTGGTCTGCAGAGTGAGTTCCAGGCCAGCTGGTGCTGAAGGGAGACCCCGTCTCAAAAAACAAAAGAAAACAAAGAATATGACAAATGATGGGATGGGGGTAGAAAGACGGCAGCAAAGTCTTCTACTTAATCAACACAAAGTATTCAATGCAATAGTAGTTTCTAATTTTAGCAAAGAGTTCGGCATGGAAACTGAGAGCTAACGTTGTTCTGTAACTCCAGTGCCAGGAGATCAGCACCCTCTTCTCATCTCCACAGCCACCACACCACACACGTGCACTACGTACATTTAGGCAATACATTGCTACACTTCAAATACAAATAAGATAATTTTAAATTCAGCCTTTTGTTTTACTGAATATAACTTTTCATGTGGCTTAGCAGTTTTCATCAAAGAAAATGTTCCTTACTCATGTTTAAAACAGTGACCTGGGTTCGTGCTTCAGCAATGATTACACTAATGGAATTTGATTTCTGCATTCTATGAAGCAGTTCTCAACAGGAGAATTCTCAGTTTTGCTCTTTGGGGCTATGGATGTTTGATTCTCCCAGTTGTGAGACTGATACACTGGTATTTAGCCGGTAGAGGTCAGAGACGCTAGGAAACATCCTTCGATGGACAGCCCTCCACAGCAAGGAATTATCCAGTCCTTCATAGCAACTGTGTGAAGCTGAGAACTCGGCTGTAAAGGAGTATAAACTTGCATATAATTCATTCAGAAAACTTGATGGATAGTTTCTGACATTTTTATTTCATTGAAGCTAGATCCTCTTTTTTTTTTTTTTTTTTTTTTTTTTTGTTTTTTTATTTCAGGGTCTCCCTATAGCCCCAGCTGTCCTGGAACTCACTTTGTAGACTAGGCTGGCCCTGAACTCACAGAGATCCGCCTGCCTCTGCCTCCCAAGTGCTAGGATTAAAGGCGTGCGCCACCACACCCGGCTTGAAGCTAGATCCTCTTGACACCACAGAAATCAGCTTTATCATCTCACCCCTGAGCTCATTTCTTTAGCACTATGTTGCATTGCCCAGGTTACCTGGACATTTCTACTTCTCATATTCAGTAATTCCTCCTTTCTTATTTATATTAGCTTTATTTGATTATAATTCTTGTGATTTTTTATAAGGTGTTGAGTGATGATAAAGGAAGCAAGAAAGGCATTTCATAGTGTTCCTTATAGAATAGGTATGTTTTTAGAAAAAAATGAAAAGGAATTTTTTATGTTTTCTATGTATTTCTGATAAATACCTATTGGAGAGTCTTTTTTTCCCTCTCTTTACAAAAAGTCACTTACTGGGGGCTGGTGAGATGATTAAGAGCACTGACTGCTCTTGCAGAGGATGTGTGTTCAATTCCCAATGCCCACAAGGTGGCTAACCACCATCTGTAACCACAGTTCCAGGAGACCTGCTCACTTCTTCTGACCTCTGTGGGCATTGCATAATAGGGGGGCACTGACATTCATTCAGGCAACAGGCTTTTTTTTTTGTCCTTTTTTAAAAGTTAATTTTTTAATTTTTTTAAATTGATTTATTATGTGTATGAATGTACTGTCTGCATATAGGTTTGTGCACCCGTGTTGTTCAATGCTGCGGAGGTCAGAAGAGGGTGTCGGATTCCCCTGGAACTGGACTTAAAGATGGTTCTCAGCTGCCATCTGGGTGCTGGGGATCCAACCAGGGTCCTCTGCCAGAACAGTTGGCACTCTTAACTGCTAGGCCATCTCTCCAGCCCTTTTTTTTTTTTTTTTTTTTTTTGTCTTTTTGAGACAGGGTCTCCCTGTAGCCCCAACTGTCCTGGAAGTCACCATGTAGACCAGGTTGGCCTTGAACTCAGAGATTCGCCTGTCTCTGCCTCCCAAATGCTAGATTAAAGGCATGTGCCACTACGCCTGGCCGAAGGCAATATACTTGTACACATAATAAGGGAATTGAGACTGTATTTTAAAATAACAGGGGATGGAGAGATGGCTCAGCCATTTAAGAGAACTAGCTGTTCTTGTGGAGGGCTTGAGTTTGGTTCCCAGAAACCACAAGGTGAATGAAGGACAAAGACTTTTTTTCTTATTTTATTTATTTTTGTATGTGTTTGAGTGTACTGTCTGAATGTAGGTTTGTGCACCCATGTCGTGCAATGCCACGGAGGTCAGAAGAGGGTCTTGGATTCCCCTGGAACTGGAGTTCTCCTGGAATTGGAGTTACAGATGGTTCTTAGCCACCATGTGGGTGCTAGGGATTGAACCCGGGTCCTCTGCAGGAGCAGTCTGTGCTCTTAACCACTAGGCTATCTCTCCAGCCCCAGGACAAGGACTTTTAACTGTAGTTCCTGGGAATCTGATGCCCTCTGCTGGCCAGCCTAGCCTACTGCATGAATGTGGTGCACAGATACTCCCACGGGCACACATATACATTAAAAAAAAAAAAAAAATCAGGTAAAAAATACCCCTGGAAAGATGTCTGTTGGGAGCCATGGCCAGTAGGCAACGGTCTTGCCACAGCTTCTAGGGTCACCTTAGGTTTCTGTTTCCCCAAGGCTCATCCAATTAGCACTAGGCAGCTGACCAAGCTTATAGTTATCTTATCAGGACAGCATTCCTCCTTTGAATGGAACGCCCTGCTTCTTCTGGGAATTAACCTACCCATAACCTTTCCCAAAAACATTAGGCAATTAGGTATCCTAGCAACCTAACAGCCCTAAACTATGCCAACTGGGGCTGTTTCCCTCTACTTGCTCCTATATAAACCGCCTTGCAAAAAATAAACTTTGAGACCTTGATCATAATATAGACTTAGTCTCCGGTTTGTCTCTCATTCAGGTTACTCTCCCCTCAGGTCCTTGTTGAAGACCCCGCTGGCGGGAGCAGATGGAGGTGCCGTTTATGGCCTGTTTACCATTCTCCTCCCCGTCCCAGCAACAGCTGGGAAAGCAGTCCACATTCCACTTGCAAGTAGCTTGTACCACAGGGAGCTCTATGGAACTTATTCTCAGGGAATCACACTTATGTGTTTGGACCTGGCTGAGCTTCTTGAAGGTTTAGCTCAAGGGCTTGCTTTTATTTCACCTTCAAGGCAAAAGAGACTTTTTAGGTTGGTAGCTACTGAAGGGATTCAGAGGCAAATGCATCAGCTTCAGCCACCCAAGCAAAGGATGGCAAAGCAAGCCAGAGCCAGAAAGGATGGCTTTGAAAAGCTGCTACATACAGCAGGAAGCTAGGAGGCCGCTTGTATGTCCAGGAATGGACATAAGCTCAGGAGACCTCAGCTCCAAAATCTTTCCTCTCACAGGAGGCCATGAAGGTAAGGCAGAGCTTTTAGCAGCCTGGGTCAGCGCTGAAGGAGTGTGTCATGGCTCCAAGTGTTTAAGGAAATCTCTGGTAAATCATTAGCTGACCACCAAGCAAAATGAACAAATTTCTGTCTTTTAATTACAGAACAAAAGAAAGTCACAAGTCAAGGCATTTACCACAAACACTGGTGGAGACAGCAGATAGATGGGTTACAGTTAGGGACGACTTAACTTAGCTTTTAGATGTTATTTGATGACATGGCTTTCAGGTTCCTAGAAGCTAGTGGCTAGTCAATATATCCCAAACATTTTACGTGATAGTTGAAAGGTGTTGTGTCAGGCACAGAGGTGGGCAGTCAGTGGCTATTAAGGAGGCTAACATTAGGAAGACCAAGACCATTTGCCTCTGGGTCTGCAGCATTTCAACTTTCTACAGGGAAGAAGTTTTAGTCAGTCAGCTTTGTAGAGTCTTTAATACTGCTGTCGTGTGTGTGGGGCAGGATAAGGAGTCTTCAGTTCACATTTCCCTCAACTAGCCAAGCATTGCATTTTGTGCACACAGGTCAAATGCTTTATGTCTCAGGGGTATAGGAAGGCTCATTTCCAGGACTGAGCAAGGAAGAAAGGGTCTTCAGGAGAGAGCAATAGTTGCTAAAGCCCTTGAGAAAGAACTAAATCTGACTTTATTTTCATGAATTAATTTAATATTAACATATGCAAATAATAGTATTATAATGAATGGTAAAATAATTAAAGGGATGCCGGGTGTGGTGGCACACGCCTTTAATCCTAGCACTTGGGAAGCAGAGGCAGGTGGATCTCTGTGAGTTCAAGGCCAGCCTAGTCTACAGACTGAGTTCCAGGACAGCTGGGGCTACAGGGAGTCCATGTCTCAAGAAGACAAAAATAAGAATAATAATAATTAAAGGGAGTAGTCATTTTAACCAGCAAAAAACCCATCTGTGCCGGGTGTGGTGGTGCACGCCTTTGATCCTAGCACTGGAGAGGCAGAGGCAGGCAGATCTTTGTGAGTTCAAGGCCAGCCTGGTCTACAGAGGGAGTTCCAGGAAAGCTTGGGCTACAGGGAAAACCTGTCTCGAAAGTACCAAAAAGAAAAAAAAATCTTTATGTGTATCATCTTTTTTTATTTTTCTTTTTATCTTTTTAGACAGTCTCCCTGTAGCCTGAGCTGTCCTGGAAATGGCTATGTTGGATTAAAGGCATGTGCCACCACGCCGAGTTCAAAGTTATTTTTATTTTTTTATTGTTCTATTTTTTATTTTTCTTTTTTATTATATATATATATTTCGTACAAGATTATCAAATCTAGACCCGTGTCCCCCACCCTATCCCTCAAAGTTATTTTTAAAAACATTTTTCCAATACTTACCTGGCAGGGGAGATACTGTGATCATGAAGGTGGTTTTCCTAGGCGAGGCTCATCCACTGCACTCTGATGTGCTGACCCCTGTGATTTCCCCAAATGTGGGAAATTCCACTGCATAATTTGTGGTAGTGGGGAACGGGGAAAAAAAAAATCTTCCAAGCCCGGCATGGTGGCACACACCTTTAATCCCAGCACTTGGGAGGCAGAGGCTGGCAGATCTCTGTGAGTTCAAGGCCAGCCTGGTCTACACAGTGAGCTCCAGGTCAGCTGGGACTAAATGGAGACTGTCTCAAAAAACAAACAAAATACATTTTTTTCATCTTTTTTTTTACACCAATATTACAGGCAATTTTTTTCATCTTTTTGAATTACAGTTTCTCTGTAGCCACAGCTGGCCTTTAATTGGCTACACTGATTAGCCTGGCCTTGATCTCACAGAGAGAGATCCACCTGCCCTGCCTGTACCTCATCAGTACTGGGACTAAACCATGTGCCACCCTTTCTTCAATTTGTCTTTTAAAGACAGTCATGATGGTACACACATTTAACCCCACACTCTGGAAGCTGGATCTCTGAGTTCAAAGCCGGCCTGGTCTACATACCTAGTTCCAGGTCAACAGGGACTATAGAAAGATCCTGTTTCAAAAGACAAATGTATTTTTTCTATTACTTCTTTTTTTTTTAAGCCTAGGGAAAAATATATTCTTTTAATTATATGCATGAGTGTTTTCCCTCCATGTATGTAAGTTTGTTCATATCATGGAATACATGTGGAGGCCAGAAGAGGGTATGTGATCCTCTGGAACTGGAGTTACTGAAGGTAACAGGGTCTGCCTTTAGTCCCAGCTGGCCTGGAGCTTGCTATGTATACCAGGCTGGCCTTGAACTCACAGAGTTCCTCTGGCCTCTGCCTCCCTAATGCTGGGATTAAAGGCGTGGACTACCCTGCTCTGCCATGCAGGTTCTTAATCTCATGTGGGTGTTGGCAACAGAAACCAAGTTCTGTACCACGCCGAACAATTCAATGATATCCTGTCTCAAAAAGAGAACTGGAAATACTGCACAGTGGTAGAGTGTTTCCCTAGCAATGTTCATGGCCATGGGTTCAATCTCGCTTATAAAAATAAATAAATGAGAGACTGAACCCATGGCCATGAACATTGCTAGGGAAACACTCTACCACCGTGCAGTATTTCCAGTCTCCCTTATAAAAATAAATAAATGGGTTGGAGAGATGGCCTAGCGGTTGGGGGCGCCGACCGCTCTTACAGAGGACCCGGGTTCGATCCCCAGCACCCACATGGCGGCTAAGAACCATCTTTAAGCCAGGTGTGGTGGCACACGCCTTTGATCCTAGCACTTGGGAGGCAGAGGCAGGTGGATCTTTGTGAGTTCAAGGCCAGCCTGGTCTACAGAGTGAGCTCCAGGCCAGCTGGGACTAAAGGGAGATCCTGTCTCAAAAATAACTAAAAAGAAATACAGGATTTATTTATTTATTTATTTATTTATTTATTTATTTGTTTGTTTGTTTGGTCTTTTCGAGACAGGGTCTCTCAAAAATAACTAAAAAGAAATACAGGATTTAAGTATTTACTTATTTATTTGTTTGTTTGGTCTTTTCGAGACAGGGTCTTTCTGTAGCCCCAGCTGTCCTGGAACTCGCTCTGTAGACCAGGCTGGCCTTAAACTCAGAGATCGGCCTGCCTAGTGCTGGGATTAAAGGCATGCTCCACCACGCCCTGCACTAAGAAGGTACCTAGCCGCCACATGGGTGCTGAGAACCCAGCCCCGGTCCTCTGCAAGAGCAGTTAGTGCTCCTAACCGCTGAGCCATCTCACCAGCCCCTTAAATCCTATACTTAAATACATATCCTAAAAACAACAACAACAACAACAACAACAAAACCCCATCGCTGAGTGGTCTCTTTGAATAAATTCATGTGAACACCTCAGCTCTGTCACCCAGGCTGAGGTTCCTGGTTTGAAGGAGTAGGTGCTCAACAATTTGGCTAAATTCAGTGAGACAGGATGCGGAAGTCAGCTGCAGGCCTCTGGGGAGTGTAGGTAGAGAAGCCAAGGGCCAGCGGCAACTATCTTACTATCTTTATGAACACGGTCTTAACAAGAAGTAGAGCCAGTTCAAATGCAAGCGTTGCTTGTCGCAAGATAAACAAAGCATAGAACCCTGAAAACGACCACATGGAAGACAGTGGGACTTGAGGCGGTCAGACCGGTTACTGGTGGCTGTGGCATGCTGGGAGGCGTCGACCCCCGCCTGGAGGACTCTGGGTAGTGTAGTCCCATCGCCTGCTGGGGGACGTTCCCTAGCTTGTGGCGGGAGCTGCCGCTCTTTCTTTCGTGCTGGTCAGTGTCCTGTCGCTGGCTCTGTCCTGCAGGGAGACAAAGATCCTCCACGGCTGGTCCAGGGACAAGTTGGGTACCTTGGAGACGGGGTGGGAATGGGGGTGTGCTGAGGGGATACGCTGGCGTGGAAGTCGCCCTGTCTTCCTGATGTCTTATTTTGGAGGATGTGGAATAAGGCGAGCTTCAGCTATGAAGTTGGAAGGTACGTGGGTGCGGGGTTCTGGTCTTGTTTGCCAGAGTTCTTCTGTGTGGGGACAGGTTCGCTGGAGGTTGAAATCCCAGTGAAGTCCCCACCCTGGTGAGGACTGAGTGAATGGGCTTTTAGGGGTGGGATAGTTACTAGGTGGTTGGTGGGANTTTTTGTTTTTGTTTTTTTCTGTTCCTTTTGTTTTTTTTTTTTTTTTTTTTTTTTTTTTTTTTTGTGTTTGTTTTTGGGTTTTTTTTTTTTTTTTCTTTTTTTTTGTTTTTTTGGTTTTTTTTTGTTTGTGTCTTGTTTTTTTTTGATTTTTCTTTTTTTTTTTTTTTTTTTTGTTTTTTTTGTTTTGTGTGTGTTTTTGTTTGTTTTTTTGTTGTGGTGGTTGTGTTGTTTTTTTTTTTTTTTTTTGTGTGTTTTTTTTTTTTTTTTTTTCTTGTTGAGAGCGATTTTCTCCTTATGTTTGGTGTTCTTAAATTTTTTTTTATATGTATGAATGTATTGCCTGCTTGTGTGTATGTGTATCTGTGTCATGCAGACACAGTGTACTTGGAGTCCAGAAGCAGGCATCAGATCCTCTGGTACTAGAGTTGCACACCATTGTTAGCCACCATGCATGTGCTGGGAATTGAACCTAGTTCCTCTGCAAGAGCAGTCAGTGCTCCTAAACCAACTCAGCCATCTCTTCAGCCCCTCCTGTTTGGTTTTTAATAGAGTCCCTTGTTGGGGCAGGTACCTCTGGCGGCCAGGACATTAGATCCTTTGGAGCTGTAGTTAGGGCAGTTGTGCCCCATCTCATTTGGGTGCTTGGAAGAAAACTCAGGACTTCTATAAGGGTAGAGTATGCTCTTAACCACCTAGCCATCTCTAGACCCTGTTTGTACCTGTCTTACTTGAGTCGGTGAATAATTGTAGATATGCATCTTCATTTTGCAGGTCTTCAGATAAAGCAATATCTTTACCTTGTTGTGATATAGAGACAGTGATCCAAAACTTTGAGCCAAAATCACAGAAGGTTTTTACTAATGATTATATATTTTGACTAGAATGGACATGAAGTTTGAGGTAAGAGGACTATGGAGCTAGTTAAATGTAGTCAGGAACTCTTTGCTACACACAAAGACATACACACACACCACTCATACACAAAAACACACACACAAACACAGATACATAATAACATGGTGTCACTGTTCACCATTGTTCAGATTCATCATGAATCTGATCAGCCTTAGGGGTTTGCTTGATCAAGAACACAGCAGAAATGGTATTATGGAGCTTATGAGGCTAGTTCCTTTTTTATGTCCTTTTGAGACCGGGGACAGGATCTCCCTTTAGCCCCACATGTCCTGGAACTCACTCTGTAGACCAGGCTGGCCTTGAACTCACAAAGATCCGCCTGCCTCTGCCTCCTGAGTGCTAGGATTAAAAGCATGTGCCACCACGCCAGGCTGAGGCTAGTTCTTAGGAAGCTCTAGACCTAGTCTTTAGCTCCTGCTGCTTTGCTGTGAGAACTTCAAGTCATATGGAGAGGCCTTATGGAGGCTTCATGGTATCAGACAGCCTGAGCCTTCAATAGTGAACAACAACTCCAGCCACATCCTGTCAGGCCCTCAATCCAGATGACTGAAGACCCAGCCCACATCTGAAACCGTGTGAGGAACCTCAAGTGCAAAGCATTTAGCTAAGCTGAGTCAGCCTATGGAATGGTGACCAATGATAAGTGAGATAACCCTGAACTGTAGGAGTGTTTGTTGCTAACTGACACACTGTGACCTAGTGAGGAAAGTCAAATGTGTCTACAGAAAATAAATTTTCCAAGACAACTCATACTATTAACCCAAAAAAAAGACAAACCTGGAAAACACATCTGTATGTTGTGTCTAGAAAGGAAAAGTGAAAAGTCAACAATGAAAAAGAACATAATCAAAATCAGAACAGCAAGATCCCAGTATGAGAAGACTGATTTTAAAATATCAACCTGTAAAAACAAAGAAAAAAGAAAATACTAAACACCAACAACAAAATCAACCTTCAGCCAGGCAGAGTGGAACCTTTAATCCCCACACTTGGGCAGCAGAGGCAGGCAGATCTCTGTGAGTTCAAGGCCAGCCTGGTCTACAGAGCGAGCTCCAGGCCAGCTAGGACTAAAGGGAGACCCTGTCTCAAAAAGACTAAACCCAACAAAACAAAACAAAACAAAACAAAAAACCTGAACCTGTAGATATGACTCAGCAGTTCAGAACACCAGCTGCTCCTGCAGAGGACCTAGGGTCAATTCTCTGCAGGTAGGTGGTATAACTCCAGCTCCAGGGTATCTAATGCCCTCTTCTGACCCCTACAGGCATTACACGACTCAGATACAGTTACACACATGCAGGCAATATACTCATACACAAAATAAAAATAAATAATTTTTAAATACCAACATCAGGGGGTTTGAGAGATGGATCAGGGGTTAAGAACACTAGCTGTTCTTACAGAAGACATGGTAGAATCCCAGGACCCACCTGGCAGTGAATAAATGCCTGTAAATCGCGTTCCAAGGTATCCGATGCCCTCCTATATCCTCTGTGGGCATTGCATGATATGTATGGGTGCATTTATATGCAAGCAATATACTTTTACACGTAAAATAAAAATAATGATTTTTTTTCTCTTTTGAGGACAGGGTCTCCTTATAGCTGGCCTGTAACTCACCAGACATCCCCCTGCTGCTGCCTCTCCAGTGGCTGGGATTAAAGGACTCACATATAAAATGTTGAAAAATAATCAATTCAAAATCAGCTAACAAAACCAAGGAAAATACACACAGGGATAGTTGCATTTGTCAGAAAAGACACTACAAATTACAAAACTATGCAGTGGATTCTGGAAACGGACACTTTTTACAATAGGCTCTGGAATATAAGTTGACACAGTCTATGATGGAAAATGTAGTAATGTCTACCAAGCTTTAAAGACAATAATTCTCAATCACTTTGACTAGAAGAAAAAAAAAAAAGAGAGAGAGAGAGAAAGAGAATAATCCCCCACACACAGTTTGAAATGGCGTACCATTGGTTTATCTAGTTTCTTTTTCTTTTCCCTTTGACTTTGCAGCCATAACCTCATTGGGCTGGTTCTAATTTTAGGACAAATTTGCTGTTTCAGCTGGTGTGTCATTTGTACTATTTTGTATTACATCTGATTCCGGTCTGCGGAAGCAAATAGATAATGACATTGCAGAAGTAATTGCAGAGCAGTACAGTATGATTTTGTGGTGGTTTGAATGAGTGCCTCCCCCATAGGCTTTAAGTATTCAGACTAATTTTGTCTTCCGTTGGTGGCACTGTTTTTGGAGGTCTTAGGTGTGGCTGTGCTAGGAGTATGTGCACTTGGGGGCAGGCTAGGAGGTTAAACAAGCCTACATGGTCTCCAGTCGAGCTCTCTCTCTGCTTCCTGTGCTCATTGTGAGATGTTTGACCCTCGGCATGCTGCTCCAGCTCCAGTCCGCCATGCCTCCCGCCACAATGGACATCTAATTCCCTGGAACCTCAATGTAAGCTGAAATAAACTCTTCTTTTTTTTTTTTTTTTTTTTTGTCTTTTCGAGACAGGAGTCTCCCTGTAGTTCCAGCTGTCCTGGAACTCACTCTGTGACCAGGCTGGCCTTGAATCACAGAGATCTGCCTGCCTCTGCTCACCAAGTGCTGGATTTAAAGGCGTGCGCACCACGCCTGGTTAAAACTCTTCCTTTTATAAGTTCCTTGGTCATTGCTAGTTTTATCACATAAAGCACAAAAAAAAAAAAAACAATTTTGGATTTTTTTTTTTTGGTTTTGGTATGAGACAGGGTCTCCTGTTATGCCTCAGCAGTCCTGGAATTCGCTCTGTGAGACCAGGTGGCTTGACTCACAGAAGATCCGCATTGGCCTCTGCCTCCCAAGTGCTGGACTAAAGTGCGTGCGCCACCCACGCCTGGCCCGATTTTGAATTTTTTACGTTTATTTTATTATTGTATGCCTTTTTTTTTTTGTATGTTTTTTTCTTTATTTTTTAATTAATTTATTTCATTCTGTATGGTATGAATGTACATGCTGCATGCAGTTTGTGCAACCTGTGCGTGCACATGCTGCGGAAGTCCGAAAGGGGTGTCGGATTCCCTGGAACTGGAGTTCTCCTGGAACTTGGAGTTTCAGACGGTTCTGGCCGCCAATGTGGGTCTGGGGTGATTCCAAACCCATGGTCCCTGTAAGAGCGGTCGGTGTGCTCTTATGCTAGGCCATCTCTCCATGCCCCTGCCTGTTGTTTTTACCATGCCACCTATAGGATGAAAAGTCTGCATAGACCTAAAGAGGCTGTGGATTCCCTGGAAATGCAGTTACCTGATAGTTGTTAGCTGCCTGTGGTGTGCTAGGAAATAGACCCAGAGCCTGCCAGAGCGGAAAACAGTGCATATGTCTCACTGACATGCTCATCTCTCAGACCCCATTTGATTTTTTTTTAAGATAACAGGACAACCATTTACCGATGTTGCAAATACTTGCTGTGTCAGTTGATAAAGAGGGCCCAGCCTTGTGTAGAAGGAAAGAAGTTTTATAGGTTTTGTGGACAAAACCAGACCTCATTCCCTATTTCACCATCAGACAGGGAAGTGGGACTGCAGGAGGAACCAGATTATAATAGTGCTCATCTGCGTTCCCTGGCAAAATGCAAACTCTTGCTTTGGCTTTGGTTTGGTTTTTAAGCCACGGGTCAGGTCCTGTAGTTCTAGGCTGGCTTCACAATTCTTCTGTAGTCAAGGATGACCTTTAACTTCTGATCTTCCAGAATGAGTGCAGGTGTTCTAAAGGTGTAGCTACCACATCGTAGCTTTGTTATAGTGCTGGGAACTGCGTGGAGGTGTTTTGGGTGATATGCAAGCACCCTCTACAGCTGACGCTTCATGGCTGCACACAAGTACTGTATCAGTCTATTTATAAATCCTACTTAACTGCACTGTGGGCCATCGTTAAAGACCTTATTAGACCGCCGTGGGTGTGGTGGTGCATGCCTTTAATCCTAGCACTCGGGAGGCAGAGGCAGGTGGATCTTGTGAGTTCTAAGCCAGCCTGGTTACAGAGTGATTCCAGGAACAATGGGGCTACCGGGAGGACCTGTCTTGACAAATAAGGACAAAAAAAAAAACAAAGACTTATTTAGACAGGCCAGCATTGCCTTTAAGTTATTGTCTTGTTTTCATTTTTCTCTTATTCTTAAAAAAAAATGATGTGTTTGAGTTGTCATGCATGCATGTATGTAAGTGCAAACTTGTGTGTATGTAATGCATCTAGTGTGGCAAGACAGAAAAGGTTGTTGGAACCCTGGAACTGGAGTTAGAGGATGGTTGTTTCGTCACATAGTGTTTGAGATTCACCTGGGACTTCTGCAGGAATACCCAGTGCTTTCCAGTGGCTGCGGCCATCTTTCCTTTTTTTTTGTGTCTTTTTGAGAACAGGGTCCCCCTGTAGTCCCGGCTGTCTGGAACTCACTCTGTAGGACAGGGCTTGCCTTGTATTCACAAAGATCCACCTGCCTCTCCTCCCAAAGTGCTAGGATTAAGGGTGCGCCACCATCCCTGTGAGCCATCTTTCCATTCAAACCTCTCTATAGTTTTTTTGTTTTTTTTTTTTTTTTTGTCTTTTCGAGACAGTGTTTCTCTCCTGTAAGCTCCAGCTGTCCTGGAACTCACTTGTACGACCAGGTGCTGCCTTGAACTCACAAACATGCGCTGCCTCTGCCGTCCAAGTGCTAGTGATTAAAGGTGTGCACCTCCAACCCGCACATTCAGCTGGGAAAGCAGTCAAATTCCACTTGCATGTGGCTGGTACCACAGGGAACACTATGGAACTTATTCTCAGGGAATCACACTTATGTGTTTGGACCTGGCTGAGCTTCCTGAAGGTTTAGCTCAAGGGCTTGCTTTTATTTCACCTTCAAGGCAAAAGAGACTTTTCAGGTTGGTAGCTACTGAAGGGATTCAGAGGCAAATGCATCAGCTTCAGCCACCCAAGCAAAGGATGGCAAAGCAAGCCACAGCCAGAAAGGATGGCTTTGAAAAGCTGCCACATACAGCAGGAAGCTAGGAGGCCGATTGTATGGCCAGGAATGGACATAAGCTCAGGAGATCTCAGCTCCAAAATCTTTCCTCTCACAGGAGGCCATGAAGGTAAGGCAGAGCTTTTAGCAGCCTGGGTCAGCGTTGAAGGAGTGTGTCATGGCTCCAAGTGTTTAAGGAAATGTCTGGTAAATCATTAGCTGACCAACAAGCAAAATGAACAAATTTCTGTCTTTTAATTAGAGAACAAAAAGAAAAAGTCACCAAGTCAAGGCATTTGCCACAAACACTGGTGGAGACAGCAGATAGATGGGTTACAGTTAGGGAAGACTTAACTTAGCTTTTAGATGTTATTTGATGACATGGCTTTCAGGTTCCTAGAAGCTAGTGGCTAGTCAATATATCCCAAACATTTTACGTGATAGTTGAAAGTTGTGTCAGGCACAGAGGTGGGCAGTCAGTGGCTATTAAGGAGGCTAACATTAGGAAGACCAAGACCATTTGCCTCTGGGTCTGCAGCATTTCAACTTTCCACAGGGAAGAAGTTTTAGTCAGTCAGCTTTGTTAGAGTCTTAATACTGCTGTCGTGTGTGGGGGCAGGATAAGGAGTCTTCAGTTCACATTTCCCTCAACTGGCCAAGCATTGCATTTTGTGCATCACAGGTCAAATGTTTATGTCTCGGGGTATAGGAGGCTCATTCCAGGACTGAGCAAGGAAGAAATTGGGTCTTCCGGAAGGGCAATATTGCTAAAGCCCTGGTGAGGAAGAACTACATCTGACTTTATTTTCATAAATTAATTAAACATTAACATATGCAAATAATAGAAGTATTATGATGAATGGTAAAATAATTAAAGGGAATAGGCTTTTTTTTTTTTTTTTTTTTTTTTTTTTGTCTTTTTGAGACAGGGTCTCCCTGTAGCCCCAGCTGTCCTGGAATTCGCTCATGTAGCCTAGCTGGCCTTGAATCCACTACAAAGACTGCTGCCTCTGCCTCCCAGTGCATTCGGATTAAAGGCGTGGCCACACGTCCAGCGAAGTGAGTTAGTTCATTTTAACCAGACAAAAACTACCGTGTATGTGTATCATCCTTCCTTTTTCAATTATTTGTCTTTTTAGACACTGCTCCTGTAGCGCCTGAGCATTCCTGGAACTGGCATATGGTAGACCTGGTCTGTGGCTTGACTCCAGAGATCTGCTGCCACCGTCCTCCCAAGTGTGGGGATTAAAAGATGTGGCCCTCCGCACCTGAGCCTCAAGAGTTATTTTTACAAAACATTTGGCCCCTTTATTTTTCCTAGCACTTGGGGCAGTAGGCAGCAGATCTCTGTGATTTCAAGGCCAGCCTGGTCTTCTCAGATGAGCTCCAGGCAGCTGGAAGCTAAAAGGGGCCAACACCCTGGCCAAAAATTGACAAAAAAAAAAAACAAAACAAAACCCAAAACAAAACAAAAAAAACATAAAAACACAACCAACATTTTTTTTCAAGTCAGGGCATGGTGGTCACACCTTTAATCCCAGCACTTGGGATGACAGCGGCAGGCAGATTTCTGTGAGTTCAAGACCAGCCTGGTCTAACATAGTTGAGACTCCAGGCTTGTTGGGACTAAATGGAGATTGTCTCAAAAAACAAACAAACAAACAAGAACTTTTTTTTTCTTTTCATTTTTTGAGTTACAGTTTCTCTGTAGCCACAGCTGGCCTTTAATTTGCTACACTGCTCAGCCTGGCCTTGATCTCACATTGATCCACCTGCCCTGCCTCTACCTCATCAGAGCTGGGACTAAACCATGTGCCACCCTTTCCTCAATTTGTCTTTTTTAAAAAATATTTTATTTTAGTGTATGAATGTATTGTCTGCATGTAGGTTTGTGCACCGTGTCATGCAATGCCTTGGAGGTCAGAAGAGGGTGTCGGATCCCCTGAAACGTGAGTTCTCCTGGATTGGAGTTACAGACGTTTCTCGGCCACCATGTGGGTGTTGGGGATCGAACCCGGGTCTTCTTCAAGAGCAGTCCGCGCTCTCAACTGCTAGGCCATTTCTCCAACCCTCAATTTGTCTTTTATAAGGCAGTCATGGTGGTACACACCTTTAATCCACACTCTGGAGATCATAGGCAGCTGAATCTCGTGACTTCAAGCACAGCCTGGTCTACATTCCTAGTTCCAGGTCAGCAGGGACTATAGAAAGATCCTGTCTCAAAAGACGGAAAAAAAAATTTAAATTTTATGCATGAGTGTTTTCCCTCATGTATGTAGTTTGTTCATATTCATGGATATACATGTGGAAGCCAGAAGAGGGTATGTGATTCTCTGGAAGGAGTTATGAAGGAACAGGGTTCGCCTTCTAGTCCCAGCTGCGCTGGCGCTTGCTATGTATACCAGGCTGGCCTTTGAACTCACAGAGTTCCTTCTTGCCTCTGCCCTCACTAGTGCTGGGATTAACGGAGTGGGCCACACTGCCCTGACCTGCAGGTTCTTAACCTCATGTGGGTGTCTGGCAACACGAACCCAAGTTCTGTACCATGCCAAACAATTCAATGATATCCTGTCTCAAACAAGAGAACATGGTAAATACTGCACAGTGGTAGAGTGTTTCCCCCTAGCACTGTTCCATGGCCATGGGTTTTCATCTCGCTTATTAAAAAAAAAAAAAAAAAAAAACAAAAAACAGGGGCTGAGCAGATGGCCCCTAGTGGTTTAAGAGCGCCGACTGCCTCTTAGCAGAGGACCCCGGTGTTCGATCCCCAGCACCCACATTTGTGCTGAGAAACCGTCCTGAAAACTCCAATTCCGAGAACTCCAGTTCCAGGGGAACCGAGACCCTCTTCTGACTCCGCGGCGTGGCACTGGACCCGCGGTGCACCAGACTTGCATGGCAGCAGTACATGTCATACACATACGGAAATAAAAAATAAAAATTAAAAAAAAAAAAAACCTTAACTCCTAATTTCTTTTCAGTTATTTTTGAGACCGGGCTCTCCCTTTAGTCCCAAGTGTTCGGAGCTCACTCTGAAGATCAGGCTGGCCTTAAATTCAGAGACCCGCCTGCCTAGTGCTGGGATTAAAGGCATGCTCTCACACGCTCTGCACTAAGAAGGTTCTTAGCCATCACACAGGTGCTGGGAACTCCAACCCCGGGTCCTCTGCAAATAACGAGTTGTGCTCCTACCGTCTGAGCCATCTCACCCGCCCCTTAAATCCTATACTTAAATACATATCCTAAAAACAACAACAACAACAAAACCCCATCGCTGAGTGGTCTCTTTGAATAAATTCATGTGAGCACCTCAGCTCTGTCACCCAGGCTGAGGTTCCTGGTTTGAAGGAGTAGGTGCTCAACAACTTGGCTAAATTCAGTGAGACAGGATGCGGAAGTCAGCTGCAGGCCTCTGGGGAGTGTAGGTAGAGAAGCCAAGGGCCAGCGGCAGCTATCTTACTATCTTTATGAACACGGTCTTAACAAGAAGTAGAGCCAGTTCAAATGCAAGCGTTGCTTGTCGCAAGATAAACAAAGCATAGCACCCTGGAAACGACCACATGGAAGACAGTGGGACTTGAGGCGGTCAGACCGGTTACTGGTGGCTGTGGCATGCTGGGAGGTGTCGACCCCCGCCTGGAGGACTCTGGGTAGTGTAGTCCCATCGCCTGCTGGGGGACGTTCCCTAGCTTGTGGCGGGAGCTGTCGCTCTTTCTTTCGTGCTGGTCAGTGTCGTGTCGCTTGGTCTGTCCTGCAGGGAGACAAAGATCCTCCACGGCTGGTCCAGGGACAAGTTGGGTACCTTGGAGACGGGGTGGGAATGGGGGTGTGCTGAGGAGATACGCTGGCGTGGCAGTCGCCCTGTCTTCCGGATGTCTTATTTTGGAGGATGTGGAATAAGGCGAGCTTCAGCTATGAAGTTGGAAGGTACGTGGGTGCGGGGTTCTGGTCTTGTTTGCCAGAGTTCTTCTGTGTGGGGACAGGTTCGCTGGAGGTTGAAATCCCAGTGAAGTCCCCACCCTGGTGAGGACTGAGTGAATGGGCTTTTAGGGGTGGGATAGTTACTAGGTGGTTGGTGGGACTGTGCTTAGGGCCATGTATCTCTGGAGTTTTGTTGGTGTGGAGCCCTACCACCTCTTGGCCTCGCTTGGGTCAAGGGGCTGTCTACCTGACCTAGCCAAACAAGCGCAGGACTCATTAGGTGTGAGGTGGCTACGTTGCCCAAATCTTAAGGTCTAACTTTATTCTCTCCTGAGTTAGGGCTTTGCAAAGGAGGCTGTCAAGCTGCCACACAATCATCAGGTTTTTCAGTGTCCAATGACTTCTACAAGAATCTTAGGATTATTTTATGTTCCATTTTTATGTTTTATTATTAGGACAAGGCCCAGACAGCCTGAAATACTGTAGAACTCTAAAGGTCTGTCATCCATATTCAACACTTGCCTCCTTGTGCCCGACCAATCTTCATTCATCTCAGAGTGGACACACTAGGAGACATTACAGCCGTTCTGCACAGTCATAGTTTCACAGGCTATCATTTCATAGACTTGTCACTGTGGCAAGGATCTGATCTCACCTGTGTACCATGAAGGTAGAATCTGCTTGTCTGAGCTGTGTAAGGAGAGAATGAAGAAGGTCCACCTGCAACAACAGCCTCTGGTGTAATGTAAGGGCTCAGTAAGTTTTAACTTTCCTCACTGCAGGGAGAAAGGATCATCTTCCACTTCCTGTTGACAGCTTCTCTGGGTGGGCCTGGTTCTTCTACTACATCCCAGCTTGTTTCCTAGGAAGTTACCCACAATTCTTTCCATCTTAAGGAAGAGTAGGTGACCTGTCCTGTTGGAGCCTGAGGCTTTCCAGTGGTTTTCCTGAACCTTTGTTTTCTTTTTCTTGGGTTTGCTGTGAATCCTGGCTGCCTAAAGACGTCTTCCTGCTGGGGAAAGAGAGTTCTGCTGGGCTCCAGACTGCTAATCTTCAGGTGACTGCCATTCAGTTGTGCATCCTGGGTCTTGGGGAGGTTTCAAAGCTTTATTCACTTTTGACATCTTGTGTCCTATTTTGGATCAGAGTGCCATCTGGTTCCTCCAGGAAGATAGCTTTGTTTTAAGGGTGACAGTTTCCCCTGTAGTCTACCTTTCTGATCGATGTTGGGGAGGCTAGAGTCATAATGTGAGTTCCCTCTTAAATGGTTTCTAGATGGAGAAGAAATTTAGCCCTCATTTATTTTATTTATTTATTTTTATTTTTTGGTCTTTTTGAGACAGGGTCTCCCTGTAGCCCCAGCTGTCCTGGAACTCTATATAGACCAGGCTGGCCTTGAACTCACAGAGATCTGCCTGCCTCTGCCTTCCAAGTGCTAGGATTAAAGGTGTGGGCCAGCACACCCAGCATCTTTTTTTTTTTTTTGTATTTTTGAGACAGGGTCTCTCCTTTAGTCCCAACTGCTCTAGAGCTCACTTCTAGTAGAAGCCTGGAAGAAAGCATGGCTGCAAAAAATGTAGTTCCAGAGGAAAATAAAGACTTAGGCAGCAACTGGGATATTTTGATAGAGTCTGGCAGCAGTTTGCCTACAGCCCAAATGCTTGCCTGATGCTAAGTTGAAAAGTGATGGACTAATGTCTTTGGCAGAGGATATTTCAAGACAGCCTAATGTAGAAATGGTGGTGTGGCTATTAATAGTGAATATTGTACAGATCTACAGTGAAGAAGAGCAGATGGGGCAGAAAGAAATGTAGAATGTACAGTTTAGATCTGAAAACTGCACTAGGAAGATTAAAGGTGGGGCCAAGGCATGTGAAGGAGAGATTCCTTTTGATAAGGAGATTCAAGTGATTAAGGAGATACCTAGCTATTTACAAGTAAACAATGAAAAAGGTGAGATCAAAATGATTAAGGAGAGGCCTAGCTGTTTAAAAGTAAACAATGGAAAAAGTGAGATTAATATGATTAAGGAGGGGCCTCGAGATTTAGAAGTAAACAACAGAAATAGTACCTTCAGGGCAAGACCACACCCAGCTAATCCTCCAACTTTTGAAAGGAAAATACTGAAAGGGTTTTCTGCTCCAACAAGTTCAGGGCAGAAAAATGTGGTTGAAATAAGCCAGGGTCCATCCCAAACTTGCAGCCCGACTTGGCAGTTTAATTCACATGGTGCTGGCTTTAGAGGCATGAAGTTTGCAAGAGTGAAGGGGTCTTCAGTTCTTCCTCCATGGATTCCGAGAGCAGCCGAGGCGAGGCAGAGTGCAGCAGGGGTGTCACTGCATAAAGAAAGCCCTGATAGGCCATTTCGTGAAGCTGTGAATGTGAAGTCTGCTTGGCACCGGAGACCCCAAGAAGACATTCGAGATGCCAGATCTATGAGATATTTGCCAAGGAGAGCTGCATACAGGGAGTGGTACCAGCCTAAGAAAGAGATGTATGTTGCAAGCAAAGCTGGAAGAGCTGAGCAGTCTAAGCCTTTTGGAAGTCAAGTCCCAGAAATTGCATGTGGAGCTACTGGACTTGGTGTTTTCCCTGCTGATTTTTGGTCTTGTTTTGGTCCAGTATTTCCTCACTATGCCTCTATTCCTCCCTTTTGGAATGGGAATGTGTATTCAATTCCACTGTATGTTGGGAGTATGTAATTTGCCTTTTGATTTTATAGGAGCTTACAGTTAAGAGATTGGCCTGTGTCTCAGAATAGATTTTGGACTATAAACTTTTGAATAGAATTGAAACTGGTAAAGACGATGGGGACTTTTAAGGTTGGACTAAATGCATTTTGCATTTTATTTTTATTTATTTATTTTTTTGCTCTTTTCGAGACAGGGTCTCCCTGTATCCCCCGCTGTACTAGAACTCACATTGCAGACCAGGCTGGCTTTGAACTCACAAAGATCAGTCTGCCTTTGCCTCCCAAGTGCTAGGATTAAAGGCGTGCAGCACCACGCCCGGCTGCATTTTGCATTTTATATGGTCAGGAGTCTATGGGGGCCAGGGAATAGAATGTGGTGGTGTGAATGAGTGTCCCCCATAGTCTTTAAGTGTTCAGATATTTTGTCTCTAGTTTGTGGCACTGTTTTGGAGGTCTTAGAAGGTGTGGCTGTGCTAGAGGAAGTGCATCATTGGGGGCAGGCTTAGTGAGGTTAACAAGCCTTGCTGTCTTCAGTATCTCTCTCTTGACTTCCTGTGCTCATTGGGAGATGTGACCCTCGGCTTGCTGCTCCAGCCCCAGCCACCATGCTTCCCGCCACAATGGATTCTAATTCCCTGGAACCATCAATCGTAAGCTCAAATAAACTCTTCCCCTTTTTTTTGGTCTTTTCAAGACAGGGTCTCCCTGTAGCCCCAGCTGTCCTGGAACTCACTCTGTAGACCAGGCTGGCCTTGAACTCACAAAAATCCGCCTGCCTCTGTCTCACAAGTGCTAGGATTAAAGGCATGCACCACCATGTACAGCAAACTCTTCCTTTTATTTATTTTATTTTATATTTTATTTTATTTTATTTTATTTTTGGTCTTTTTGCGACAGGGTCTCCCTGTAGCTCTGGCTGTCCTGGAACTCACTCTGTAGACCAGGCTGGCCTTAAACTCACAGAGATCCGCCTTCCTCTGCCTCCCAAATGCTAGGATTAAAGGCGTGAGCCACCATGCCCGGCAAACTCTTCCTTTTATAAATTGCCTTGGTCATGGTGGATTTATCACAGCAACAGAAAAGTGACTAATACAAGTATAATTAAGTATAATTTCTTGTCAGAATGAGATAAAAAAAAAAAAACGGGATTTTTCTGTAGTTCGATATCACATCTGTATATCCGTACTCAGACTTTCAATTAGCTTACTTAAATGTTCTTACTCCTTTTATGCTGCGAATATCCAGCCATCTTAATTTTTATATATAAATATTTTATTATATATCTTTTTTTTAATTTTTGGTCTTTTTGCGACAGGGTCTCCCTGTAGCCCCAGCTGTCCTGGAACTCACTCTGTAGAGCAGGCTGGCCTTGAACTTCACAGAGATCCGCCTGCCTCTGCCTCCTGAGTGCTAGGATTAGAGGCGTGCACTTCCACGCCTGGCAACATATCTTTATTTTATACCTTTTAAGTTTTATTTCCTTCTGTAATACCTTGAGAGATAAGAACATCCACAGGACTGGAGAGATGGCTCAGCACTTAAGAGCACTGACTGCTCTTGCAGAGGACCCAGGTTCGATTCTCAGCACCCATATGGCAGCTAAGAACTGTCTTTAAGCTGGGTGTGGTGGCACATGGCTTTATTACCAGCACTCAGGAGGCAAAGCCAGGCAGATCTCTGTGAGTTCAAGTCCAGCCTGGTCTACAGGGCTAGTTCATGGCCAGTTGAGGCTACAGGGAGACCCTGACTCAAAAACACCAAAAAAAAAAAAAGAAGAACATCCACAAACAAATTTACTGTGTGTTATGAAGATTTACTAATTCAATTAATATTTGTTTCTTTATATTGAGAAATGGACAAATATCTCAAATATATTACTATAATGTATAAACTTTGAGATATCATTGTAATGTTTGAAACAGGTTTAAAATTTATTTATTTATTATTTTTTATGTGTATGGGTGTACTGTCTGCATGTAGGTTGGTGCACCCGTGTCTTGTAATGCTGTGGAGGTCAGAAGAGGGCATCAGATTACCTTGGAACTGGAGTTAAAGACAGTTCTTAGCCGCCATGTGGGGCTGGGAATTGAATCCAGGTCCTCTACAAGAGAAGTCAGTGCTCTTAACCACTGAGATATCTCTCTAGCCCCTAAACAGGTTTTAAAAGGTCAAATCTCCTTTATATGTTTAGAGATGTTTTACATAGGCTTGACAAAAATATTGACCTGTGTGGGGTGTCCCATTTATTCCCAGGGCATTCCATGTCGAAAACACATGCAGGAAAGCACATGGGTGCATGTTAAGGTGTCCAAAAAGACCAAAAAAAAAAAAAAAAATACAGAGAGCTTTATTCCAAAATGTCTGGCTTTTATAGACAGCATGACTCAACTCCCAGGGCCATATCCTAAACCTTTTCTTCACAACATCCCACCCCATGGGTGTGGCCAGGGAGGTCCCATTGGTTTAGAATGTTACCCATCTTAACTAAATTTTCCCACATCTCATCCTTTAAATTTTATTTATTTATTTATTTATTTATTTTAGAGGCAGGTGAGCCCATGGGAGAAGCTAACAACACAAAGGAACCTGAGCTTTGAATAGCCAGCTGCTCAAGGCTGTTTTGAATGCCAGGCAGTGGGGAAGCAGGTCACACCTGAAACTTTATTTTTACACTAAGGCCAATTAATATCCAAAAAAACCCAACCATGAAGTGACCCCATTGTCAATCATAAGCAATGAATGTAAGTAACATTCATGCAAAACCAATTAGCAAGTATCTATGTCCAAATTTTGAACAACCCAAGGTTCCCATAGTGCAATTGAAGAAGCTTGTATGCACAAGCATGTTGATCAAATAAGAGTCCAGTCCATATTGCTGAAATCTCACAATTCACCCCAATCTCTGCAGGCCTTAGATTCTATCACACCTCCTCTTCCGCAAGTTTTCCCTAGGCTTTGGGAAGGGGGCACAAGTGGGTAAGAAGCAAAACAGTCTAATTTCTCTGGAGATACCATTTTGGACTCTGGTCTGTTCAGGTTGTTTCCCTTCATGGGTTGGCATTTTATCTAGGGATACCTTTTTAATCCTACTAACAAAGCACAGACATTTAAACAGTACTAATTATTATGGCAAGTTATGTTGTGGGCATAGACACAGATGTTTGGATGGTATGCTAATCCATGAACTGTGGCTTTTCTGTAAAGGGTGACAAGTTCTTATTGTGGCTTATAACATCTCCTAACCACTAGAGGACGTAAGCTTATGGCACCAGCCATGAGTTATTCCTCCAAGGAGAGAGCTAATAGCTGATTAGATTTGGGATATACTTACATATGGCTGCCACTGGCTGTGCAATATCTCCAGGCAGTTGAGGTGTAGCTGATACTGATGGAGGAGTCTTGCTTTACTCAAGGAGACCAATATTTACTTCATTGCTTTAGTGGCCTTTGGTAATGCTCTCTGGCATTCCAGAGGCCAGCTGTACACTTGCAAGTTCGGTCTCAATACATCTTTCTCATGCTCACACCAGGTCTTCAGCAGGAGGTCCTAACCACTACTCTTCTTGCAGGTATCCCAGCTTGTAGGCAAAAAGCCTTTACTTTTTTGGGGCTTGGGTCCCCTAGCCAGCATCTCCTTGACAGAATAACCCATTGCTGATACCAGAGCTCTCCTGTATTAATATATTTTGTTTAGACAGTTTTTAAAGACTTTACTATTATATTTGGCTTTGAATAGAGGATTTTCTTTCCACAGTTTTTTTTTTTTTCCTTTTATTTCTTCCACGATGCATTCATTATTCAGGAGGGTGTTGTTTAGTCTCCTTGTGTTCTTGTAGATAGTAGGGCTTATCCTGGTGTTTATATTGAGCTTTATTGCACTGTGATCTGTTAGAATGCATGAAGTTATTTCAATCTTTTGTTATTTGTTGAGGTTTTTTTCTGTGTTCTGGTATGTGGTTGATTTTGGAGAACGTTCCCTGGGATGCTGAGTAGAAAGTGTATTCTCTCGTATTTGGGTGGAATATTCAGTAGATGTCTGTGAGGTCCGTTTGGTGTATCATATCATTCAGTTCAGATGTTTCTCTGTTTATTCTTTGTCCAGTTGATCTGTCCAAAGGGCTCAGTGGGGTATTGAAGTCCCCTAGTATGAGTGTGCTGGGGTTAATCTGTGCCTTGAGGTCCTGAAGAATTGTCTTTATAAAGTTTGCTGCACCAGAGTTTGGTGCATATATATTCATGATTGTGAAATCTTCGTGGTTCCTTTGATAAAGATGTAATGGCTTTCTTTGTCTCTTCTGATTTCTTTTACTTTGAAGTTTATTTTGTCTGATATTAAAATAGCAACTCCTGTTTTCTTTTTGGTACCATTTGCTTGGAATATTTTTTTTCCATCGTTTCACCTTAAGTTAGTGCCTATCCTTGAGAGTGAGATGGGTTTCTTGTAGATGGGTTTCTTATAGATGGGTTTTGTTTCCTAATCCAATCTCCCAGTCTATGTCTTTTGATTGGGGAGTTTAGTCCATTAATATTTAAGGTTATAATTGAACGATGTGTGTTGCTTCCTTTCACCTTATCCATTTGCAATTTTGGTCTAGGTTTCTACTTCTGCAGTTATGCTTTTATTAATTTCTCTTTCTAGGTGCCTGGGGATATTTGCTCCTCTCTTCTGTCCTTTGAATTTCTTCAAGTATTTTCTTTCTTTCTTTTTTTTTTTTTTTCTGGGCAAAATTTGATACTTGTTGAACTCACATCAATTAAATATGTATTAATCGAATATACACACGTGTCCCACCTCTCCCACCCTTCCTGATTCACCATTTCAGTCAGTTTTCTGATGCAGTCTTTCTGTTGTTGTTCTTTTAATAAGCATCCTTCTCCACAAGAAATATTTATAACTGGGTTATTGGTGCTAGCATCCACATATGAGGGACACCATTCATCGTTTGTTTTTCTGGGACTGTGTTACTTCACTTAATATAATGTCTTCTAGCTCCATCCATTTACCTGCAAAGTTCATGATGTTGTCTTTCTTTACCGCTGCATAGAACTCCATTGTGTACATGTACCACATTTTCTCTATCCACTCGTCAGTTGAGGGGCATTCGGGTTGGTTCCAGCTTTTTGCTATTGTAAACAGGGCTGCAATAAATATAGCTGTGCATGTATTTCTGCAGTAAGATGAGTCTTGTAGGTATATACCCAGGAGTGGTATGACTGGGTCAAATGGCAAGCTCATTTTGAGTCTTCCAGGGGTTCTCCACACTGCTTTGATTAGAAATTTTGCATGAAATGCACAAAGCTTCAATAAAAAAATTGGCTTTGGAAAAAAAATAGGTAAAATTCATGTTAAGAGAATAAAAAACAAAAACAAAACACAGCATTTGTTAAAACCCAGTAGATAATGTAAAAATTTTAAGGCGCAGTTCTTTTTTTTTTTTTTTTTTTTGGAGCAGTTCTGCAAAATATTTAAATAACCCCATCCACAAGTTAAAGTGGGGTGCTGAAGAGATGGCCTAGTGTTTAAAAGCACCGGGGAACTTACTGCTTGCAGAGGACCCGGTGTTCCAATCCCCAGCACACCAATGGCATGCTGCGAACTGTCTGTAAACTCCAGTTCCAGGGGAATACGGACACCCTCTTTGTGACCTCGTGGCATTGCAATACAGGTGCACAAAACCCTGCATCAAGCAGTACATTCATACACATACGAAAAAGTAAAAAAAAAAAGATAGAGAGAGAATCGAATAGAGAGTATATATATATTCATTTTGTTAAAAGGCAGCAGGAACTGTGTAAAAACCAAAACAAAATAAGTTGCAAAAGGATTAGAACATGCCACTAGTTGTTACAAGCTAGCATGATCCAACCCAAATTTACTAGTCCTGGTAAATTCATCCATGCCAAGTAGTCCATCAAAGTGGCAACTGTGGGGCTGGAGAGATGGCCTAGCAGTTAAGAGCGCCAACTGCTCTTGCAGAGGACCCGGGTTCCATCCCCAGCACCCACATGGCAGCTGAGAACTGTCTTTAACTCCAGTTCCAGGGGAATCCGATGCCCTCTTCTGACCTCCAAGGCATTTGCACAATACAGGTGCACAAACCTACATGCAGACAGTACATTCATACACATACAAAAAAAAAAAATTAAACAAAATGGCAATGTGTATCTATGCCACATGGTAGAATAAAATAGGGACCCTGTCAATGAGAGAGAGAAGAGAGAGAAATCAGAGATGGAAGGAGGGAGGGAGGGATGAGAGAACAGATCCTGGCAAGCCTGCAGTACCCAGTTAAGAAAAAAAAATTTTTTTGAACAGATAAGCAAGTGGTGTCTGGTGGGTAGGTTTTCACCCAGAGTTGCCCATTTCCAAGCCTGGAGATCTCAGGGGGGCAGAAGAGCATCCTCCAGTGCACCCTGAGGCCTGGCAGTGGGCAGACTTGTGTGGTGGACGTCTAATCCATCAAGGCCCCTTACCTGAGCTTGGCTTTGCACTCTTCCCCAATAACAGCTAGTGGACACTGGGTCTGCCAGGCTGAGCAGATGTCCCCAAGCATCCATGGGCCCTGGGCCCCCCGGCTGAGGAAAGAGAGATTGTCCTGGCATTGCACCGACTTTCAGACAGAAGGTCTGGACAGCAGAAATGAGGCAGCAGGAACCGGATGTACCCCAGATCAGAAGACAGATGTGTCAGGAAAGGAAAGGGGTGTCCCCGAAAGTCTGTGGGCCCTGCCCCCCTCCTGGAAAAATAACCCCCTTTTCCATAGGGCCACCAAGATAAGAGGTTCCAGATGCCAGGAGAAAGGCAAATCAGTCCTAATTGAAAGTAAAGAAATGCAGATTTTTATTCCAGGTTAATGCTCTCTTGGGCGAATCCAATGGCCTTTGGGGGTGAAACACCAAGGAAAGTATGTGTCTGTAGGGGGTATAAGGACCTTCTATACAGCAGGGGAGGGGAGATGGTGATGTGTTGGAATCTGGCCTGTTAGGCCATGTCAGGGCCCTGAGGGCGGGCCCTAGATCCAGTGGTTTCTTAGGAATCCAGAACTAGCTATTGGCTCTGTCCAGGGATTTATGGTGGCTTCCTTCTGCTTTTACAAGTGTGGGCTCCTAGCCGGGCGTGGTGGCACACACCTTTAATCCCAGCACTTGGGAGGCAGAGGCAGGCGATCTTTGTGAGTTCAAGGCCAGTCTGGTCTACAGAGTGAGTTCCAGGACAGCTGGGGCTACAGGGAGACCCTGTCCCAAAAAAACAAAAAAAAAAAAAAAAACAAGTGTGGGCTCCTAACCAGAAAAGAAGGGAGGATCCTTCCTGTCTACACCATCTTGGCTTTTTGTCTCAAACCCTGACCTAATATCTACTTTCAAAATGAGTTCTATATGAATATATATTAATAAAATTCTTATTTCTATCATGTAATAGTCAGAGATAAAACTCATTTTTCTTTTGAAAATATTGTTAATATCAAACTAATGAATGTAAGGTTTTTATTAAAGCTAAACAAGATCTAAAACCACAAATATATCTATCTATTTTTTTCTAAAAGACCTCTGTGTTCTAGTTTTTCTTCAATTGCTGTGACAAAACTTTCTGACCAACATCAACTTGGGGAGGAAAGGGTTTATTCAGCTCACATCTCCTGGGTCGCAGTTGATCACTCAGGGAGCCCAAGGTAGGAACTCAGGACAGGAACATGGAGGCAGGAGCTGAGGCACAGGCCATGGAGGAATGCTGCTTTTACTGGCTTGCTCCCCTGGCCCATGCCTGGCCTGCCCTCTTGTGTAGTATACAACAACCTGTCCAGGGTGGCACCACCCATAGTGGGCTGAGCCCTCCCACATTGCTCAGCAATCAAGACTGCTCCACGTATGTGCCCACAGGCCAGTCCAGTTCCCCAATCGACTCCCTCAGGTGTGTCAAGTTGACACTAAAGCTATCCAGCACACTCTATATTTAAGTTTCTTACTCATAATAAAAATTCCAAGAGACAGTTTCTCAACAAAAAATAATGATAAGATCTTCGTTGCTAAAAATTTGTTATATATGACTATATGTTGTATGAAAGAGTAGTCAATAAAGTTGATCAAGAAAGACAACTCCATGGGGACAGTAACTTATTTGGGAATAAACCCTTGGACTGCCTCCTGCTGTGATCAGACAGAGTAGTAACCAGCAGGAAAAGGCAGCCAGCGTTTATAGGAATTTCAGGGCTTGGGTACGTTTCCATGACATAAGCTGGGCAGACAAGCCTGGACCCTCCATTTTAGAATGTTGAGACCTGGGTTGGCATTTTAGGAGTCTACCAGCAACCTAACACATGTGAATGCACTGTCTCTATGAGCTTATGTTTAAAAAATGAATATTTTACTTTCATTTCAGATTGGCTTATATGTAAGCACTCAAGTAAACTGATGTTAAAATATCCCAGCTTCTTTGCCTCACAGTAAAACTAAAAGGAAGAGAACCCAACTACAATAGGCGAAGTCAGTTTGGCCCTATGTCTAGAATGTCAGTTAAAGATATTAAATCAATGTGAGCACTTTGAAAAAACAAGTAGAAATGAGGAATGGTTCTAGAGTTTTCAACATGAGTGTTTAAGTTTACATGTTTAAAGACTCTTTGAACTACAAGAAATAACAAGTTACACAGTCTGGTCAAGGTTGTTATCTCCTGGATCCTTGTCTCAGTTCTGCTTCTATTATGTGCTCTCTTAATATTCCAAACTCTTTATTCCAAGGATTAAGAAAGATCACTTACTCAGTTTGGTGGCACACAGCACTCAGGAGGCAGAGGCCAGAGGATCTGTGTGAGTTCAAGGCCAGTCTGGTCTACATAGAGAGTAGCTATGTATTTTGTATGTATGTGTATATATATATATATATAGTATATAGATAATAGAGGTATATGTTATGTCCTTAAAATAAAAACATTTTAGGATATTTTTCATCATTCCTGCTTCTTAAACCCAACCAACAGGTTTGAAAAGGTGCACATCTTTGCAAAATCTATGGAAAAACAGCTATAAACTTAAAAAAAAAGTCAAAGATACCTACTTCATGCCAGATGTGGTGGTGCACTCCTTTGATCCCATCATTCAGGAAACAGAGGGAGGGGGATCTCTGTGAGGTCAAGGGCAGCCTGATCTTTAAAGTGAGTTCAAGAACAGCTGGGGCTACAGGGAGACCCTGTCTCAAAAAGACCAAAAAAATAAATACATAAAAAAATCTACTTCATAGCTGACAGAATCATCTTAATGCGTTAAGACTTCTTAAAATTTATAGGTAATTTTAATGTGTTACATTATAATAATATATTTGAGATAATCATTCATCTCTCTGCTTATGTTTTAAATATATATTTGGGGGGCTGGTGAGTTGGCTCAGTGGTTAAGAGCACCAACTGCTCCTGCAGAGGACCTGGGTTCGATTCCCAGCACCCACATCGTGGCTAAGAACCATCTTTAACTCCAGTTCCAGGGGAATCTGACACCCTCTTCTGACCTCCATGGCATTGCATGACACAGTACACCAATCTGCGTGCAGACAGTACATTCATACACATAAAAAATAATAAATAAAAAAATTTTAAATGTACTTTGGAGACACACTTGTTAAATGATGATCATTATTAATACAACGGTAAACACAGGAAAAAGTAAAGTCACCAATGCCAAGATTTTATCTTTTTGATACCTCAATTCCTCATGAAATGTGAATATTTATTTAAAAAATAATTTCATAGAAGCCGGGCGTGGTGATGCATGCCTTTAATCCTAGTACTTGGGAGGCAGAGACACTTGGATCTTTGTGAGTTCAAGGCCAGCCTGGTCTACAAAGAGAGTTCCAGGACAGCTGGGGCTACAGGGAAACCCTGTCTCTAAAAGACAAAATAATAATAGTAATAATTTCATAGTGCCTGCTACAATGTCTTATATATTTAACTAATAATTAAACTAAATTGGTTAAGAAAAAGAAGACTTTTATCTGTGTGGTGGGGCACCTCATGACTGACAATAGCTATTCTATATTACAAGCCAGGTAAACCCACTAGTTGAAGCTAGAGACAATAAACTGGCTTGAGCTTGTGCAGGTCTGGTCCATACTCACACAAGTCCTGTGCTATCCAGGACTTTGAATGTCTAGATTCATAAGTGGTACTGGCTGGATAGATACAGGAGTTTCAAGGTCCTGGAACCCGGGGTATCAGGGTGACAGCCAAAAGTAGGGTCTAGATCTTACTGCCCCACCTGGCCCCACCTCTCCCTGCCCGTTACCCAGAGCTCAAGGTTGGGAGTTAAGCAGGGCTGTGCTGTGTTACAGGGACACATGGCATTCAGGGATGTGGCTGTGCATTTCTCCCAGGAGGAATGGAGACTGCTGAGCCCTGCTCAGAAGACCCTGTACAGAGAGGTGATGCTGGAGAACTACAGCAACCTGCTCTCTCTGGGTAAGTGCTGTGTCCCTCAGGACTCAACTCTTCCTCCCCAACGGGAAATTTTAGATTGTGCTCCCAGGAGGCATCTTTCCTTCTGGCTTGGCATTTTGATTGGATCAGGAACAAAGACATTCTGTTCTGTTTCCGTAGGGAATTTTGATCTTCTACAGTAAAACGTGTGTGTGTGTGTGTGTGTGTGTGTGTGTGTGTGTGTGTGTGTGTGTTTCTCCACATCTCTGGGCTTTTTGTCTCCATGCTGGAGCTTTCTGATTTACCTTTTTCAAAATGAGGCAGGGTATGTTACACTTCTCATTCTTGAAATCCACACTGTATTAGTCACTTTTCTGTTGCTGTGATAGAAAAACCATGACCAAAGGAACTTATAAAAAGAAGTGTTTATTTGAGCTTAAGGTTACAGGGGAATCAGAGTCCATCACGGGCGGCAGACATGGTGGCAGGAGGAGCCAGAGCAGGAGCAGAAACAGAGGTTCACATCTTCAGGTAGACATAGGAAGAGGTGATTGGGAAGTCTTTAAGAATTCTCTAAAACCAGACCCAGTTCCTTGCACCCTCCAGCATGGCTGCACCTTCTAAGACCTCCCAAAACAGCACCAACATCTGGGAACAAAATATCCGAATACTAGGAATCTATGGGGGAGATTCTCATTCAAACCACCACAGACACTTAAGAAAATAACTTTGGGGGGCTGGAGAGATTGCTCAGAGCGGTTGAGAGTGCCAGCTGCTCTTGCAGAGGACCTGGGTTCTATTCCCAGCACCCACATGGAGGCTGAGAACCGTTCCAGGGGAATCTGATGCCCTCTTCTGACCTCCGCAGCATTGCATGACATGGGTGCACCAACCTACATACAGACAGTACACTCATACACATAAAAAATAAATTAAAAAAAATTAAAAAAAAAAAAAAGAAAACATCTTTGGGACTGTAGAGATGGCTCATCTGTTAAGAGCACTGGCTGTTCCTACAAACACCTAGGTTTAAGGCCCCACATCTATAGCATCTCTATCAACCATCTACAATTCTAGTTCCAGTGGAACCAACGGCCCTTTTCTGACCTGTGCAGGCATTGTACTACAAGAGTGCACTTCTACACATGCATGCAATATTCTCATATACAGAAAATAAGAATAAAAAACATAAAGGGAAGAAATATTTCATCTGTCTCACAGTTCAGGTCCTCCACGGTAGCGGGGGAGGTAGAGCAAAGCAGCGCACTTCATGCCAACTACAGTGCAGAGAGGGAGGGCGGGAAACCATGTGCTTTGCTTTCTGCTCTTTTCCCTTTTACTCGGAACAGGACCCCGGCTATGGGATGCTCCACCCACTTTCAAGGCAATTGTCTGTGAATCCTCTCTGGAAACTCCCTCTGACACACTCAGGTGTGTTACACTGATCTACTAGGCGCTTCTCCGCACACTGAAGTTCACCATTAAGATTAGCTGTAATGGGAGGGATCTATCACCCATTATTGATCACTGTGCTCCTTTCTGAAATCCTTCCCCACTGTTCTCCAGTAACTTTGTTCCACCCTTTGAAGTTCCTCCCTCAGTCTTTGCTTTTCGGTCCTTTCCAACTCAGAGGTGTGCTACACTGATCTCCTAGGTGCTTCTCCATGCACTGAAGTTCACCATTAAGACGAGCTGTTAATGGGAAGGATCCATCACTGTGCTCCTTTCTGAAATCCCTCCCCACTGTTCTCCAGTAACTTTGTTCCACCCTTTAAAGTTCCTCCCTCAGTCTTTGCTTTTCAGTCCTTTCCATAGGCAAAGTCGGAGCTCCCCTGACAGCATAACTTACAACATCCTGTTTTCTTCTCTGGTGAGCAGGAATTCCATTCTCCAAACCAAGACTGATCACGCAGCTAGAGCAAGGGAAGGAGACATGGAGAGAGGAAAGAAAGCGTCCCCAGGCTGTCTGTGCAGGTGAGTGGGAAAGGTCTGGGAAATGGGACCCAGGGCTGTCAGCAGCGCAGGGGCTGAGAGAGGAGGTGGTGACTAGGAGCTGCAGGGCAGCCCTTCCCTTGACCCCTTGTCCTCCCTTCCAGACTTCCGGTTCCTGTAGGCGCTTTCCTGCCGTCTCTGTCTCCTCCTTCTTGAGGCCTTGGTTTCTTTCTCTTGTGCAGATTTTAGACAAGACGAGCAAGAAGATGGCAAAAACTGAGTGAGCTGAGAAAGCAAGGAAAGGCCAGTGAGAGGCAGCAAAGCTAGAATGCCAGTGGGGAGGACTGGGGTTTAACTCTGCAGGGCAGGCACTTAGCATGAACAGTCCCTGACTTCAGTGTCACTGTGTCAGAAAGAGAAAGAGAAAAAAGCAAAAAGCCAGTTGAAGAATTGAAATGGAATTCTGAAGAAACTGAGCTAGGAATTGACTGTTGATAGGAGATAGTAAGAAACTAGCTCAGTTGCCATAACAAAATGCCCCAAATCCCATGGTTTAACAGAAATTTATTTTGTCATAATTTGGGAGTCCAGGGGCAAGGTGTCAGCAGGCTTCCCTGCTCTGTGACATCACTCTTGGGCCTAGAGTTAGAAAACATGTTAATTAGAATAATTAAAAATTTTGTTTCTAAGTTTTTAAAACAAAATATTTAATTAATACTTAATAATAATTAATCACTACTTAAACTTCTCATGAAGTTTTAGTATTGATGTTTAAGATTGCTAGGGTGGTACATGCCTTTAATCCCAGCACTTGGGAGGCAGAGGCAGGTGGATCATTGTGAGTTCAAGGCCAGCCTGGTTTACATAGTGAGTTCCAGGACAGTTGGGTCTACAAAAAGACCCCCCAAAATTTGTATTTAATGTAATTGAGTCTCTTGCTGTGTGTGTAAGGGTAACTATGTCATGCAGTGACCATGGAGGTCAAAAGAGGGCATTGGTTCCCCAGGAACTGCAGTTCCAGCACTGGGACTGGCAGGGATGGGAGTCAGGCTGGATCGGGGGCTCTCAGACCATCATCTACACCTGACATAGACCACTGCAGGTGCTGGCAGGAAAGACTTGTGCCTGGTGATTTCCCAGACATTGAAAAATCAAACGGAAAGCATTTCTGTAGTGTCTGCCTAGTAGAAACAGCAGGAATTTTTTTGAGGTAGGAAATACTGGTTATGCTTACTATATATAATAATAGGTAAGCATAATTATAATTCAACCTCTCTTGCACACCAAGGTCAGGTCTGTCAAGCTAATAGCACACAATTCTAGTACCAATTGCTGTTCTGGTTCGCCATCATTTGCTGTGACAAAACAGTCTAACTGAAACCCACTTGGGGAGGAAAGGTTTTATTCCCCTTACATCTCCTGGGTCACAGTTCAACACTGAGGCAGCCCAAGGTAGCAGGAACCTGGAGTCAGGAGCTGAAGCACAGCCCATGGAGGAATGCTGCTTACTGGTTTGCTCTCCTGGGCTGTGCTCAGCCAGCTTTCTTATACAATACAAAGCAATTGCCCAAGAGTTCCAATGCCCACAGTGGGCTGGGCCCTCCCACTTCACTCAGAGTCATGAAGGTCCACCACAGACTTGGACACAGGCCAGTCCTATGGAACGAATTCCCCAGTTGAGGCTCCATTGACCCAGGTGAGTCAAGTGGACAACTAAAGCTCTCCAGCACAGGTGGGTGTCTAGATGTAACAGGAGCTGTGGGATGTAGGGAGGGACAGGAAGGGAGGTCATGTGTGGAGGTCTTGGTGTGGTGGCACAGTCTTCAGCGTTTTGAAGAGCAGGCTCAAGTCTAGCATGAGATTATGTGGATTGTTCAGCTGTCCCTGCCAGGACTCCATTCTGACTCCTTCTTTCCTCTGTAGCAGATCCAAACCCGGAACACCACTCTGGTCCTTCCTGCCCTCTGGATTTGTCCAGTCAGAAGTTCCCTGAGCAACACCTGTCACATGATCCCGTGCAAAGTGGTCAGAGCCCCCGGATCTTCACAGGCCTGTGTGCAGATAGTCGTGTTGACCCAGGGGACTGTCTGGGTCCCCAGGAGAAGCAGCAGCAAGCCTCTGATGGGAGCTCCTGGACAGAGAAAGCAGGAGGCGGAGGGAGAGAAGACAGCAGGCCTTCATCTGGAAGGACAAAGAAAAGGAGTTTGGGAGCCTTGTCCAGGCCCCGGCAGAGGCAGCAGGTCAGCTCTCAGAATGGTGGCCCAGGAGTGGAGCTGGAGGCCAGCCCAGCTCGGGTTAGGAGCCCTAAGGAAACAGAAGAGTCCCTGAAGCGAAAAGAGATGGGATTTGGAACTGTGATCTGTGCAGAGTGTGGACTGTGCTTCCAAAACATGACAAACCTGTTCAGTCACCAGATGATCCATTCAGGATCTAAGCCCCATGTGTACGGTGTGTGTGAGAAGGGCTTCAGTCTAAAGAAGAGCCTTGCCAGACACCAGAAGACACATTCTGGAGAGAAACCCTTCCTGTGCAATGTGTGTGGGCAAGGCTTTAACTGGAAGTCAGAAATCAACATTCATCAGAGGACACACACAGGTGAAAAGCCTTACAAGTGCAGTGAGTGTGGGCGAGGCTTCAGCGTCCGTTCAAGCCTCATCAAACACCAGAGGACACACTCAGGAGAAAAGCCCTATGTATGTGGAGCCTGTGGACGAGGCTTCAGTCAGAAGTCAGTCCTCACTGCACACCAGAGGACACACTCAGGAGAAAAGACCTATGTTTGTGGAGACTGTGGGCAAGGGTTCAGCCAGAAGTCAATCCTCATTGCACACCAGAGGACACACTCTGGGGAGCAGAGTCCTTACAGGTGCAGTGAGTGTGGGCGAAGCTTTACCCGGAAGCGGATACTCATTATTCATGAGAGGACACACTCAGTTGAGAAGCCTTACAAGTGCAGGGAGTGTGGGCGAGGCTTCTGCTGGAAGTCGACACTTATCATTCATGAGGAGAAACACTCCAGTGAGAAGCCTTACAAGTGCAGTGAGTGTGGGCGAGGCTTTAACTGGAAGTCACAGCTCATCATTCATGAGAGGATACACACAGGTGAGAAGCCTTACAAGTGCAGTGAGTGTGGGCGAGGCTTCAACTGGAAGTCAGACTTTAACATTCATGAAAGGACACACACAGGTGAGACGCCTTACAAGTGCAGTGAGTGTGGGCGAGGCTTCAGCATCCGTTCAAGCCTCATCAGACACCAGAGGACACACTCAGGAGAAAAGCCCTATGTATGTGGAGACTGTGGGCGAGGCTTCAGCCAGAAGTCAATCCTCATTGCACACCAGAGGACACACTCAGGGGGGGAGAGTCCTTACAAGTGCAGTGACTGTGGGAGAAGCTTTAACCGGAAGTCAGAATTCATCATGCATGAGAGGACACACACAGATGAGATGCCTTACAAGTGCAGTGAGTGTGGGCGAGGCTTTTGCTGGAAGTCACAGCTCATCATTCATGAGAGGACACACACAGGTGAGAGGCCTTACAAGTGCAGTGAGTGTGGGCAAGGCTTCAGGCAGAAGTCAAACCTCATTGCACACCAGAGGAGACACTCAGGGGAGGAGAAACCTTACAAGTGCAGTGAGTGTGGGCGAGGCTTTTGCTGGAAGTCGACACTCATCTTTCATGAGAAGACACACTCAAGTGAGAAGCCTTATACATGCAGTGAGTGTGGGCGAGGCTTTTGCTGGAAGTCACAGCTCATCATTCATGAGAGGAAACACACAGGTGAGAAGCCTTACAAGTGCAGTGAGTGTGGGCGAGGCTTCAGCGTCCATTCAAGCCTCATCAGACACCAGATGATACACTCAGGAGAGAAGTCCTATGTATGTGGAGACTGTGGCCAAGGCTTCACCCAGAAGTCAATCCTCATTGCCCACCAGAAAACACACTCAAGGGAAGAGAGTCCTTAAAAGTGCAGTGAGTGTGGGAGAAGCTTTAACCAGAAGTCAGAATTCATCATGTATGAGAGGACACACACAGGTGAGACACCTTACGAGCACAGTGAGTGTGGGTGAGGCTTCATCTACCAAGCAAACCCCTTCAGGCCCACTCAGAGGAAAAGTCCTATGTATGCAGATACTGTGGTCCACAATCCCACAGCTGTCCTACAATAGCACTTAAGGATTTTGAGTCACGCTCCTCAGCACCCCGTCCCAGGATTAAGTCTCCTAGCTTATGGCCCTGTTCTCTGGTCTAAGTCCTCTTAGCCCCCAACCTCGTTAGTTCTCTGAAGATGCAAGGATTGAGATATGTTCCTGTATTTGAAGATTCTTTGCTGCATCTCCTTAGTTGTGTCCTAGTCCAAAGTGGTTTCCTCAAGGAAATTGCATTTAAGGTAAAGATCATCACAAGGGCATACCTATGCAGAAACTAGACAGAATGGTTTGAATGCATATTAAGGCTGTCATCCTATAAGATGAGTATTTTTTCCCTTTTTCTTTATGAGTCAGAGTCTACTGTGTAGTGCTGGGGCCAGGAACTCACAGGGATCTCATAGCGATCTGTCTTTCCCTGCCCCATGAGGCCCAGAATTAAATGCCTGTTCCTCTACACCAGGCTGCCCTCACATTTGGACACCTTCAACTAGAGGCTTGACTTGATTTTGTTGAAAGTGATTTTATCTAATAGAATGAAACCCAGGTAGAATCATAGTAAACTGCTAGAAACAGCATGGTTAAAAAGATTTTTTAGAAAATCCTGCCTTTCTATGGTCAGATAGGCAAACATAGGGCATTCTCCACATAAAAAGAGTAACTCTGTGGCTAGAGAGATGGCCTAGCGGTTAAGAGCACCAACTGCTCTTGCAGAGGACCCAGGTTTGATCCCCCAGCACCCACATGGCAGCTAAGAACTGTAACTCGAATTCCAGGAGAACTGCAGTTCCAGGGAATCCGACATCCTCTTCTGACCTCTGCAGCATTGCACGACACGGGTGCACAAACCTGCATGCAGACAGTACATTCATACACATACAAAAATAAATAAAATTAAAAAAAAAATTTTTTAAAGTCATTCTGCACACAAAAGCTGTGGAGAATGTTTCTCCATGATAGGACTATCTAGGAAGTGGGGTATGTGCCCACATGACTATCTGACTTTTTGTGAATTGGTGTCTGCTTGGCCGGGCTTCCCTTTGAAGCATGAGGAGTCTCTCCTGTATATGGACTTTCCTCCCTTGACTGGACACTGGCCGAATGAAGTCCTTTTAAGTGAATCTCCAAGATCATCCCTGGGATAACTGGTGACTCACTGCCATAGGACATGTACAAAGGTGCCAATGCAGGACTCTAGGACTTAAGTCAACCTTAGAGGCTAAGGGCCAAAAGATTGTCCCTTCAAATCCCTTTTGCCAAAGCATATTGGAGCTTTAAGTGTGGTTGCTAAATCTACAAGAGGATCATTTGAATAAATTTTGTATTTTAATTATTACATAACACCTAAGTAAAACTTGAACATTGACTTAAGCACTCTTAATAAACTCTTAATTGCTGTGGCAAAACATTCTGACTGATAATAAAAGCTCATGGTGGTAGTAGCTGCAGCACAGGCTAGGAAAGGATGCTACTTACTGACTTGTGTTGCTGGCTCGTGTTCAGCCTATTGTACACAATATAGAAATATCTGGCCAAGGATGGCATTGCCCACAATGGGCACAGGCCAGTCCAATGAAGGCAATTATTGAAGTTTCTTAGCTCAGGTGTATCAAGTTAACATTCAACCTTTGCAGTAAGGTCTACAGTTTGTTCTTTAAGATCTGTAAAGGTCATTTTCTGTCATCTAAAATATACTCATCCGGTGGTCCTTTAAATGTTCATTATGTGTGTGCTGCAGTCCACTAGATGTTCTTCCTCCCTGGACCAGGCTCGTGGCTCTGCAAGGCTGCAAGCCTCAGAATTTTCCCCAGCCAGCAGACTGACAGTTCTAGGCTTAAGCTCTGGCAAGAGGGGGAGGGAACAGTGAGAAGTTACCCAGAGAGAAAAGGAAAACAGACTCAGTGAGACTGGGAGAAAAATGACTCACTTTATTAATGCCAGTACTGTGTTTATATACTAAATCTACTGTGCTCTGGGCAAGGAGGTGGGGGCAGGAGGGTGTGAATGAAAGGAAGGGAAGTGGGAGCCATCTTGGCTTCTACCAAGGGCAGCAGAGCTCCGGTTTGTGTATAAAGTAAACTGGAGGTGTGACATTTGCTTGATACTTCAAAGGAAAAGCCTTCAGGGTCTGGGACTTGGCTGAAATAGGTGTGGCAGGAAATACTGCATTATCCTGACTTCACAGAGCTACAAGACAACTCACAGAAGTGCCCAGGACAAAGTTCATTGCATATTCCTGCCTCAAGCCAGACAAAGTCTCATTCCCACAATTTAGGTACTCAAAGTAGAATGGATTTAAACCACGAAAGGCAAAAAGAGTTCTAACATAGCCCATGAAACAAACCCAAGATAACAAAGAGGCTAAAACCAATACCTTCTCAAATGAAGGCCATGTCACTTGTCCCCAGATTTTGAATTATAGCTTTGAGAAGGAAAAGGAAGGGGGGCATTGTCACATACCAACAGCAGGCAGGAAATTCTCAGGGCTCACCCACATTGGTTACATTCGGACTGTCCATGTGGTCACCGGAAGTAAAACCCAATTTTTCTTAAAAATATTAAAAGTGGGGCTCAAGAGATGGCTCAGTGGTTAAGAGCACCGACGACTCTTGCAGAGGACCTAGGTTCGTTTCCCAGCACCCACATGGTGGCTAAGAACCATCTGTAACCCCAGTTCCAGGGGAATCCAATGCCCTCTTCTAACCTCCATGGCATTGCATGACATGGGTGCACCAACCTGCATGCAGACAGTACACTCATATACATAAAAAATAATAAATAAAATTAAATAATATTAAAAGTAACATGTGCAAAGTATAACATATAAAACAGTTTTAGTATGTTTGCATACTCAGTATTTATATATGTCTGTTTCACTTGAGGCTGTAACAAGGTATATAGTACCTGCTAGGTGGAACACAATTTCTTGAATATGCCATAATTACATTATAGAATTCTTAAAAGTGAACAGTACGTCCTCCATACACTCATAAATAATGTTGTAATAAACAAATTTGGTTATGACAGTTTATAAAGGTTGTACTGAGCAGAGGCACATGGATTGCTATCATACACAGACAGATCTTAATATGCTGTTTAACAATATCATGCACATACACACATTTATCCATGCATTCCTTCAAGAGATTTTTATCCTAGTGTTTGTAATGAAGTCACATGCATTGGAGAAAGAAAAAAAAAAACCTTTAGAAATATTTAAAACATGTAGCTCTAATTAATTGCACTGCCAGGGCTGAGATGACTAATACAGTTCCCTTATACTGGCATTGACGTCTTGCACCTTTGTTTCTAAAACTATGAACTTATTGAAATATTTTAACAAGTGATGGAAAACAGAATTATATATATATATATATATAGGCCACTTTGTTTTGACAGAAAACACATAGGTGAACATAGACACATGATAGTTACGTGAATCACAAGGACACATTGGAGACCGGTTATAACACCCAGTTTGGACAGACACATGACTTAATGGTTATAACACACAGACAGGTTGGATAGACGCATGGCTTAATTGTATCTGTTAACTCTGGACAAGGGGAAATCCCCCCCCCTTTTTTTTTCCCTAGAATGTCATAGGTAATTATTGGGACCCAGAATAACTCGATGGGAAGCCACAGTTGTTCATCATTGTGCAGGGCTGTGGAACCATTAATTGCAATTGTCACACACAGAATCATTTAGAGTTTAAGACATCTACTTAGCTGGGCGTGGTGGCACATGCCATTAATCCTAGTACTTAGGAGGCAGAGACAGGCGGATCTTTGTGAGTTCAAGGCCAGCCTGGTCTGCAGAGTGAGTTCCAGGACATCTGGGTCTACAGGGAGACCCTGTCTCAAACAAAAAGAAAGAAAAAAACTGGGGCACTCCACATTCCTGGCTGTGGCCTTGGGGGAGTTAGGGCAGTAGGATTTTAGAACTATAGGATAAACCTGTGTGGAATTAGTAAAATTAGATTGTATCATAATATTTGTATCCTGGATTTTTTTGGATGTAGCCCATGTTAATCCATGTTTACAGCAGGGGTTCAGAGTGTCCCATTATCGAAGTCAGGGTAAGGAAAAGGAAGAGAACCATCGTTAAGGTTGAGGGGCCAGAAGGAGGGATAGTTTCAATAATTCCTGTTTTATAATGAACAAATGTTAAGTAGAGGAGGGCTAGGAATAACTTTTCTTCCCAGCCTTAGTCCTCTGTT